>JAHLJT010003656.1:33882887-34119419 GCA_031308135.1 Acheta domesticus
GGGTGAGAGGGCGGACGGGTGAGAGGGCGGACGGGTGAGAGGGTGGACGAACAGTTGAGAGAAAAGATGAAAGAGCGGATGAGTGAGAGCAGATTGGTGGGAGAACGAACGGATGAAAGAGGGGACTGCTGAGAGATGCGGACGTGCGAGAAAGTAGACGGGTGAGAGAGTGGACGGATTAGAGAGAGGGGGGTACAAAGTGAGAGGGTGGGCAGGTGAGTGTTTTGGTGGTTGAGTGTGTGTATGAACATTGACGCGGGAGGGTGGGCAGGTCTTAGAGCCTGAGAGCCTGAGAGCGGCCAACAGGGCGAGCACGAACGCGGGGGAGAGAGCGGGCGGGGCGGGCGACGGTGGCCGAGGTCAGCGAGCGCGGCGGGCGGCCGCCCAGTCATCAGGTGGTTTAGGGAGCGGGCGGCCGCGTTTGCCCCGGGCGCGAGTCAACAGTTGAGACACTGGCGGCGCTGTGTAGGGCCGCGCAGCGAGGACTCCGCGCGGGAGCCACTGCCGCCCCGCCCCCGCGCTTCGCGTCGTGTTCGCGTCGAGTCGCGTCGCTTCGCAGCGCTCTCTGCGTGTGCGAGGAGAGCGGGAGGCACCGTGCTGCGCCTCGGGGAGAGTTTCGTGCCGAGGGGGCGAAAAGGACGGATTCTACGAGTAAATATTGAATTATGAACTGGAATAATTCTCCATACGAATTCACCAATATTAATTTTGATTCAAAAATAACATGTCTTCACGACTTTTAAAATACTTCAATATTTTCGTGTTTTCGATAATATATTTGCCAGAGTTGGCCTCGATATAAATACAAATAATGAACTTTATATACATTTCGAAGTTCTTTTTAATTTGTTAATGTTTCCTTTTATTACGAATTCAGCGTTCACGTGTTCAGCTTTTACGTGTGGGGAGGAGGAGCGAAAGGAGACAAGCTTTTTGATACTGCAGAACATCGTTGAGTCCATACTCTAAGAACTTTCATATCAACCTCCAATTATTCAATTGGTATTTCTAAATCCATAACTGCGAGTATTTAGAAATTAATGAAGTGATGATAATACATAGGATATCCTCTTAGTGCCCAAATAATGTGCACTAATTGTTTGTAACATAATATGCCTAGTGGAACGCTTTACGGCAAATAATAACTGAAAAAGATCTATTCTCCAAGAGAGATAAAATAAACGGTGTTTCCTATCTGACTGAATTCCTTTCTTATCATCAAAACTCATTTTATGGAAGGAGCAAATTCGAGTGTAACTATTACTAAGAAGATACTTATACTCGTAGGTTAACACCTGAAAAATGCTTTTAAGAAATTTCATTTATGACTGTATTTTCATTGCTGCTGCAAATTTCTCGGCAGTAAAACATTTCAGCATGCAGGAGTGACAAAAACGAAAAAACACACTTGCGCGTCGGTGTTGAGACACGCTCGCTATGGACAGCGAAGTCTCCCGGGATTGCTACTGCGCCTCTCTACCCACCTCATCGTGAAACTTGCAAGACCGGAAAGTCGGTCTCGCCGCCACTCCACACACACTCACACTCACACACACAAACGCACGCGCACACATACACACACACACACACACACACACACACACACTCAGCAACACTAACACACATGTACACACGCGAGGAAATTTAGCCAATTAAAAGTTACTTCCAGTCGGCTTCACCTCCGCCCCGACCGCTCAGACGCCCTCCCCTCTCGCCTCCCCGCCCCGTCCCATCCCCTCCCCTCGCCGCCCCTCCCCCACTTCCTCTGCCTCCCCCGCGTCGGCGCGATGTTGGTGGGCTGACCCAGATTGCCTGACTGCCGTTTTATTCCCCGTCTGCCAGGCACCGAAACTGTGCGCCTAAGTGGCTGAAATCGTGAATAATGGAAAGCGTACCCCGCGTTGAAAACTTGCGCGTCCCATAAAACTGTTTAATCTATTTACCGGGAGTACATTAGTTCCGAAATGAGTTGATTTTAGTGCTGCTGGTGTTGCGACTTACGAAGTTATTTGTGCTGCGCAAATGCAAATTAGCTTCGTGTATCCGGAGAACTATGTTTATCTAGTGTGAAATTATTTTTTGAAATTCCGAGAAAGGAAAGCGGTCTTCACGCATCGCTAGATTGGAGGGCAATACGAAACCCCGATGTGTATCCTCGAGGGACTTTCACTGGAAATTCAATATAAGCCAGAAATTACATTATGGAAATTTAATTTCATTTGGAGTGAACACACAAAGTTTCATTTCACTGTTAACTCTATCGACATCAAGCTGTGTACGAGTTTGTGTTCCTATGTTTAAGTTAAATGTAACGTGAAGCTTCATAAAACACAAGACTTACGAAGAGCAAACATTTTGTAGCACAATTGAAGATTTTAACTAAATTTGAATAATGCCCAATTTTGTAAACTCAATTTGGAAGTGTGTTTGACAATACATTCCAGGGAAGAGCATTCTGAAATCAATTTCGACTATTCAGTAATAAACCGACAGAATAATTCATAAACTCTAAACAGGAAAATCATTTTTAAGTTAAAATTGTTTTCATATGTATTACACATCCAATTTTTGTCGCGAAATAAAATTCAAAATTAAAACCTTGTGCGATAAGTACATCGGAAGAGAAAACGCGAAAAAGAAGCTAAACCGACACCCACACAGCACTCAGAGAAAGAGCTGCTTTTAATCATCGTATCAAAATGTCAAGGGAATTAAAACCATGTTGGAGGAGGTTCTTGCCGTTTGAATTACATTATTTCATTCTCTCCGTATCTGTCGCGAAATTCATTTCGCTGTACAGCCACAGATCCCTAAAAAAAGGAGCGCCACTTTTTTTCGGCTCGGTCCTCTAAAAAAAGAGAGCAACGTCTGATGCGCGCGCCTGCCGCCATCCAGCTGCTGCCACCTTCGCACGTACAAGAAAGAGGCGCATCCCGCCACGGGTATCTGCTTGCGCCGGAAGCCGCGCGGAGCGCTGGCGTCGCCGCCGAAAAAGACGAACGACGTCGCTCACTTCATTAAGGCAAAAATCATTAACAGAAACCCGGGCGGTGGGACGCGGGTTGAGTGCCAGAACGCGGGCTGGTGGAGCACGGACGAGAGCAGGGCACCGGGAAGGAGGCCGCTTGTAGGAAGTGTACGGAAACGGGGATGGGGAGAACGTGCGAATTCACCGACCAAGGAGAATTCGAGTGCTGGGAAGGGCAAAGACATGTCAAGAGAAACAGACGGCAGAGGTGACGTGAGGAGGTAGCAGAGGAAGTGAGAAGAACTTTATGTTCTGCTTGGAATACATTCCGAGGGATCCGGGAAATATTCGAATGAATTGGTAAAAAGACGTAAAGTGAGCGGAAGAAACGTGGAGAAAACAAGTTGTGGGTGAAGAGTGTGAGCTATTCGAAGAGGTGCGAATGAGGGAAACAACGATGTGAGAGAGTGTCGGTAAGAAGTGACATACGCAAGTGACATGACCGAGAATCATGAACAATTTACATGCGTATATGTGTAAATATATAAACAGTAAATATCCAATAATGCGTATCACTCAATCACTACAAAATACTGCAGCAGAGTTAATCTCTGTTACTACATGAATTATTGTTCTTGAGATGCTTATTGTTTACACTTAATTTTCTTATGCAGCTATCTGGTTTATATTGCTATTACTATTTCAAACCCAGTTCTTGTGTCAATAAAAGAATATCTATTTGGTGCCTTCCTGGAGGTCAAGTGTCTGACCTATTCATAATAATGTATCGTATGTATAATAACCTCCTGTATTTGTCATATAGTAACTTATTACAGAAATACTTTGTAAATATATGTGATTCTGTATTACAAGCTTGTGGTCGCTAAAGACCTAGATGTTTATGCGACATTATAAATAAATTAAATTTTAAAAAAATTACATGCGCGAGCGAGATGAGGGAGTGGCATGAGTTACACGAGCGAGTGAGTCACGCGATGTCATCAAATAAACAAGTGACGCGAACTAGTGATGCGACGTGTGACGCGAGTGACTGATTCGAGCAGGTGACTCGTGTGGGTATCAGGAATGAATAATGCGAAACGAAATGTAATTGTATGTGACGAGCGGACAAACGTCGCGGACGAGTTGAACAGGGAGGCGAGGAGGATGAATGAAAACTCTCTTTAACCTTAACAAACAATGAATGCTAAGGTTAAAGAGAATAGACTTCTGACAAAGAGAGGGAAAAAGAAAAGAGAGAAAGAAAGAAAAAAAGGAGAACGGTGAAACCGTGGATTACGAGGGCTGGCGGAGTAAAGAGAACGCTCGGTGAGGGAACGGCGAATGAGAAGTGGCAAAGAGATGAGGCAGGCTGTCGAGAGTAGTGAACCAGACGAAAACACAGACCAAATGGTGGGTAAGGTGGGGAGGGCGGACTGCATGGGCGAACGGAGAAGACCCGGCGGGTTTGCGACCGCCGCAGGTGGTAAGGGCAGGGGTGCCTCGGAGAACTGATCTTGTGCGGAGGCGCAAAGAAACCGGAGTTATTAATGACGGTGGCCCCACAGCCTGCGGGGCCGTCGCCGCCACCACCGCCGCCGCCGCCGCCGCCGCCGCCGCCGCCGCCGCCACCGCCACCGCCGCCGCCGCCGCCACCGCCACCGCCGCCGCCACCGCCACCGCCACCGCCACCGCCACCGCCACCGCCACCGCCACCGCCACCGCCACCGCCACCGCCGCCGCCGCCACCGCCGCCATTGCCACCGCCTCCGCCTCCGCCGCCGCCACCGCCACCGCCACCGCCACCGCCACCGCCACCGCCACCGCCACCGCCGCCGCCGCCGCCGCCGCCGTCGCCGCCGGTCGCCGCCGCGGAGAGAAAAATGGCCGCTTCTTTCGATGCGGAGGCAGCGGCGGTGGCGGAGGCGGCTGCGGTAATTAATAAGCGTCGTGCTAATGAGGGCGGGTGATGCGCAGGCGCGCGCGGCGACTGTTCTCGCCCCCTACCCCTGTCCCCCACTCCACCCCCGCCAGGTGCACGGCGACAAAGAGGAGAGGGAAGAGAGTATTTTGTTTCTGATAAACCGCTAAAGCACATGGATAATTGGAACACGAGTGGAAAACGATATATGAATGGGAGATATAAAATGTTGTGAAGATAGCTGCGTAAAGTTTCTTGCTTATTAATAGGAAGGGTCGACAACGAACTCTTGCTATTTTCCCCCCTAAGGAGTTACTGTTTCATCAGGACTTGTTAGGGCTTTTTTATTAGAACATTTCTCGAACCTTAGAGCCATTTTCGTCATTCAACGAGTATCGAGTGCTCAAAAAAATGTAGAACTGTCACTGTATGTGGAAATTCCAGCGCTTTCGTACAGCCAGGACTACCCACATTCATTTTGTAATCTCACTTTCGTATTTGTCCATGGACACAAACATCAAAAATGATTGTAATGTGTTGCTTTATATATGTATCACTAGTTCTTAAATATATAAAATTTTCCTTCAATTAAATTTAATTTTTGTCTGACCCATTTCTCTCGTATACTTCCAAGTACGGACGGAAGCGGCGACGACGGTGGCGTCGGCGTCGGCGTTGGCGACGACGACGGTGGCGGCGACGGCGACGGCGACGGTGGCGGCGGCAACGGTGGCGTCGACGACTCTGGTGGAGGCGGCGGCGGCGGCGGCGGCGGCGGCGGCGGCGGCGGCGGCGGCGGCGGCGGCGGCGGTGGCGGTGGATTCTACGGCGATGCCCGACGGAAGAGTGGACACCGTAAAGTTTCAGGTGAGGAAGGGATTCATAAGACTGTTGCAGGTAAACTGTCGCAGTATAAAAAATAAAGAAATCGAATTTTGGAATTTAGTCGAGGCTTGTGATCCAGATGTAATAATAGGAACTGAATCTTGGCTAACGGAAGAGATAGCTAACTCTGAAATTTTTCGTCCTAATTACAGGTCATTTAGGAGGGATAGAAATACTAGAGGTGGGGGATATTCTTTTGTGTAAAGGATGGAATAAATATAGGGAGAAATTGGGTTAATGAAGAATTTGAGATAATGGGAATAGAAATTAGTGATTCGGGGAATATATTAGAAATTATTGCTTGCTATAGGCCACCAAATGAAAATTACGCAATTTTGGAAGCCATTTCTGAGAAAATAGAAAACACCCACAGACATCCTATAGTTATCGCCGGTGATTTAAATGTTCCAGAAGCAAATTGGAAAGGCGCTGTGAGCGAAGCGAAAGTACAACAGTTAGTGAATAGACTCGTCGGGGAGGGGGGCTTAGCGCAGGTAGTAGATAGGCCGACGCGGCAGGAAGCACTTTTAGATGTTTACCTAATTAGGCCGCAAGAGCTTTTCTTATCTTGCGACGTTATTGAGGGCATAAGCGACCACAAAGCGGTGTTAGTTGACTTAGACATAAATATTTCACTGAAAAGAATTCCTAACGGAACAAAAATATGGCAGTTCAAAAAGGCAAATACAGAGGGGCTTCACCACTACCTGAGAGAACAGTACGATCGTTTTCTGAGAATAGACGGAGGTATGGACGAAATTTGGAAAGCGTTTAAGAACATTCTAGATAATGCATTACAAACGTTTGTGCCGTGTAAATTCTTAAAAAGCAATTCAGATCCGGAATATTACAATGCGAAAATTCGACGTATGAAAAGAAAAACCAGAAAGGCTTTCAATAATAGACATCGTAGTGAAACTGACAGGATACATTTTCGTAATTGCTCAAAAGAATTAGAACGGGAAAAGAAAATTGCGCAGGAAATATTTTTAAAACATATTCTCGACGGGGAGGGAAATAATTGGTCGGGGTTTTACAAATATGTTCGCAGAAGAAGAGGAAATAAAGAAGAAATTCCTATCGTTAGAGATACAAAGAACACGTTACTAACAGATGATCGGGAAAAAGCAAACGCGTTTAATACCTACTTCAGTTCCGTTTTTAAAACAAAATCTCAGCACACTCAGATTTCGAGGGAGGCTGTGCCAAACCAGTTTATTATAGACGTACATACATTGCGAAAACGAATTAAATCTATGAAAAACGGAAAGTCGAGGGGTCCAGATGCCATTTCAACTGATATAATTAAACTCGGAGGAGAGGCAATTTTACCGTATTTAACAAGATTATTTCATGTTTCAATCAACAATTCAAGAGTGCCCGACGATTGGAAGCTAGCTACCGTTGTTCCGATTTTTAAAAGTGGTGACAGAACTATTTTAGCCAATTATAGACCGGTAAGTCTTACGTCAGTTGTATGTAAGCTAATGGAACATTTGATAACTAACTATATTAGACAAGAATGGGAACAAAAAGAATGGCTCTTTCAGGGACAGCATGGTTTCAGGAATGGTTTCTCTTGCGAGAGTCAGATAGCATCATTGTTTCAGGATATAGCAGATGAAGTTGATGATAGTGGGAGGGTGGACGCCGTAATAGTAGATTTTGCGAAGGCATTTGATGTTGTGCCTCACGACAAACTGGTTCATAAATTACTGCAGTCAGGTATTGACACCAGAGTTGTCGCGTGGATTGATGAGCTTCTTCGAGATAGAAAACAGAAAGTCCGAGTTGGACAACAATTTTCAAATCTAGCAAAGGTAACTTCAGGGATTCCCCAAGGAAGCGTTATTGGACCTCTCCTCTTTCTAGCTTTTGTGAATGACCTGCCAGACAATTTAATTTCAAAGGTACGACTATTTGCAGATGACTGTATATTATATCGAGTTATTCATTCAAAAGTAGATGAGGATATTTTGCAGGATGATCTACATAGATTACATCTCTGGGCGGAAAAAAATAGCATGACAATAAATAGTTCGAAAAGCAAAACCATCACGTTTGGTAGGGGCCGCAAGTATACTGAAACTCAATACCGTTTAGGCAACGAGAATATTCCAAGAGTCGTGTCTTGTAAGTATCTGGGAATAATTTTTGATAGCAAATTGAGTTGGGAAGATCAGGTAAACTTTGTCGTGGGGAAAGCGTGGAAATCTTTGCATTTTACTATGCGAATACTAAAAAAGAGTACTGCGAAAGCAAGAGAATTAGCTTATATATCTCTAGTTCGCCCATTAATGGAATACGGGACGGTTTGTTGGGACCCTTATAGAATATCACAAAAGGAATATTTGAATAGAGTACAGAGAAGAGCATGTAAATTTATTTTCCGAAGCAATAGGAAGAAAGTAGAGTGGGAGTCATTAGAAATCAGGAGGGTTAAGGCAAGACTCTGTGCTTTGTACAAAGCGTATGTCGGTTATCCAGCTTGGAAAGATATCCACATCCGGCTCAGTAGACCCACGTATTTTAGTAGAGGGGATCACAAGCACAAAATACAGTTCAGGCCACAGAGAACAGATGTTGGAAAATTTTCCTTTACAAATAGATCTATAACGGACTGGAATAAGTTGCCTGCGACAGCCTTGGAACCCTTTCCTCTAGGTCTTCAGAGATTTAAAAGTAAATTAACTAATGATATTTGTAAATTTTATTAGTTAGTAAGTTATGTTCATTAGAATTATTTATTATTATTAGTAATTATTGTAACCATTATTAGTACTGTGATAATTATTAGATGCATTGGTTTATAGTATTCATAGTGACGTGTGGTGACGTGTTGTGAAGTGTGGTGCTATATAGAAGTAGAAAGAGAAGTGAAGTGAAGTGAAGTGAAGTGGAGTGCAGTGTATAAAAAGTCGTACATGTTAGTATAAAGTATCTGTACAGGACCACCATAATTAATAGAATTAGTAGTAATAATGCGGGTATTGTTATTAATGCATTTTTGTTAATATTGTTATCTTATTATTATCTTATTATTATTATTATTATTATTATTATTATTATTATGATTATTATTGTCTTAAAATAATTTTAAGTTAAATTGTATTTAATTCATAATTATAATATGTAGATATAATATGTAAATTTTAGTGTTCCGCCACCAGGTTGTATAAACCTACCTGCGGAAATAATAAATATCTATCTATCTATCTATCTAAGTCAACAGTCAGACGAGGTCTTCGGCTACCACGGATAGCATAAAATATTCTAGAATCCAGGTAACGCAATTTGTAACGCATATTTCGACCTTTTACATAACTTAACCTCTCCCGCCTCGCCGAGTAACTACTATTCAAGTATTTCAACTTTAATTGAACGCACTCTGTTTCCCACATCCTTTGAATGATAATTTTTTGACGATTTATCCCGCCGAAAATTAGCTTTAGTTTCGCATTAGCGTCTTTCTGAAACATATCGGAATTTCATTAAATTATGTACACAATACAGTCATATACAGTTTTTACTGTTTTTTGACTAAATAAATAAATAAATAAATTGAAAAAAAAACTGTTCAAATCGTGTTCACCTGCGAGGGAAAGGAAATTACTTCCAAGATTTGATTTATTTTCGTCAAAGACAAGTAAAAATTGTATGTGACGGGTAGGAGAGATCTTCTTTCTTAAAAATATTCTTTGAATAGTTCAAAATTTACGAAGAATTATTTGTATATTTTAATATAAATGATTGTGCTGAACAAATAATTTGAATAAGTGTATTTGTAAGTAAGTGTATTTTTATTAAAAGAGTAAAGACACAATAATGCAATCTGACAAATTCATAATTTATATTTTAATTACAAATATTCAATACTGTTCATGTATAAACCATTGGTTTCGTTGATTAATCATTGAATACACAAATAAAAATTATCAATTATATCAATTATCGTTTGACCCTACCGTTAGCCTTCTCAGAGAACATTGTATTGTATTCTATGAATTTTTTACAAGTTTCATCTCATATTACTACCTCTTTGAAAACAGCTCATATGATTGATCGATCAAGGAAATCTTTCCAACATTTTTGAAGTCGAGAAGAAACAAATGAACGTATAAAACCGTAATCTATTTTATTATTTATTTCTTCGTATCCACCATTCTTTCTTTCTATCTTCCATTCATATCTATATACCTTTCTTCTGTGCTCGGGAGTAAAGTATACGGTAAAGTAAGTAGGGAGTAAAGTATAAGCAAAAACACGGGAGTAATAGTATCATGTGAAGAAGTTCTCTCGAATTCCTGTAACGTGAAAAATATGGACGTATAGCCATGGCACGGCGAGCGAGCCGGTACGACAGTGGAGGCGACGGGAACAGACGAACGAACAGAAGAGCTCCGATTTTTATTGACAGTCGACTGCTACAGCTCTCATTAGATATTGTGAAACGTCAGTGATTTCCAATACAAAAGAAGTGTTGCTCGTTAAGAGTTAGCGTGGTAATATTACGTGGAATTCCTATTATCGATGTCCAGATTGATCATGTTGAAAGCGAACTGATTAATAATGAATTTCCCAATAGCAAATCGTAAAGACTAGAATGGCTTTGGATAGAGTTGCCATGAATTTTTCAGGCAACTTGAGAAGCAAAATAAGAAGGGCTTTATTAATGTTAATGAGGCATAAATCTCATTCTTTGAGGCAAGAAGCTTTCATTGACAAGATTTTATCATTCAAAACTCACTCAGAGAAGTCCGAAAGAAAAGATATTATATGATTTTAAACAAATCATAAGAAAGACGAAAAGGTTCTTATATTTAGAGAAATTCTCTAAAAAAAGTGTTCATGGTGTTGTCGATGGGAAAAATAAGCAGTTTAAAAAATTATAAATGTTACAACAATAGGAATAATAACTTTTCTATAATTCACAAAATTCATTTGTTACAATATGAAACGTCGTTTAACCTTAAGACACAGGTGAGAAACTACGTAATCTAGGAAGTAGAAACCTTCCAGTAAGTGTACCTTTTTTTGTCATTCAAGAAAGTTAAGCTCGTAATACCTATATTTCTTCGTTTACGACACATATTTGCATACAAAAAGAAGTCATTTTACTGCAAAATACAAACATTCCGTTCAACTAGGCTTCAAAGCATTTTTCATGTTTCAGATTTTCAAAAAACCGGACATAAGAGCACCATTTTAAAAAACACCTGGTGAGACAAATATAGTGTTGACTACATTCAAATAACTTCGGTTTGTCGTGTAAAAAAGTTCAAGGGAAAATCTGCAGCTCAACTCGAAAAGAGACTCTAGAAAAATATCTATAACGGACGTTATCACCGTTATGACCATTTTTACACCCAGTATTACCAGTATCCTTTTGCCAGCATTTTCAACAACTGTCTTTCAACAAACCACAATCACTACAGTTTCTCCAACCATATTTCCTACCACCATCACTAACATGAGTCCTAGTATCACTACTAACTCCATTACCACCACTTCCCACATCTTTACTTTGATTACCACCTGCACCACCACCATCACTATTTCTATTATCACCACTAACCACTAAGTCCTTTCCTCTCGTCGCGGTTCTCAAACTAATGATGCTACAATTGAACACACTTCCTCGCAGTATTTGGAAAAATAGTTGAATATTTGCATTTGCAATTTTAGAAAATTCAAATGTTTTCATTTACATTATTTCAAAATTAAGTCTTAAAGAACATAGTTCACCAAGGGAAAAATTTCTACCATTAATATTATAGTTCTGCCTTTTTAAGGTTTTGTTTGCAATTTTCGAAAAGAGAGTTCGCCGAAAATGGGATCAGCAACATTTTTGAAGCGTCTTTCTTAAGGGATTCTTAAAGAATGAATGGAAAAGCTAGAGAAACTACAAACATCAAGTATTAAAATTACACCGGTACACGTCAAAACCATAAATTAGATTTGTATTTCTTTCGTAAACATCTTTTTCAATCTAAGATATGAACATTTTCGAATTTTTCCCCTTTATATCTTAACTTTATAATATGCGAATACCGATGTCACAAGCCGTAGGAGACGAACATGTTTGCAAAACAAAGACAACGTGAAGTAAGAGTTTCCGTCGAGTCGACAGTAAACAAGCCCTGACGTGAGCATATATTATGCGACTCCAAGGTACACAATCTGAGCACTATCTTGTTGTCGGAGCGCTTCGTAAATATTCGCCAGCGTTGGCTGGGCCACCGGGCAGGCGGTCCGTCGTCTCACCGGAGGCGAACGCCGCCCCCAGCGACGCCGCTGCCGCCCCCCGATGTCATTCTCCCTGCCCCCGCCCCCGCACATTCCGCCATCCCTCCGGCCGTCTCTTGCTGCCGCTCCCGATGCAGTTCGGTCGCAGAACAGACTGAAGGGGCTCAGGGCAGCAACTGATAACACTGCAATGCCTTCGACTGGGAGGTTGTGGGGTTCGAGTCTCGACGATAGCAGCATTTTCGACGCTAGCTAGAGAGCTAGGCCGAGTTCAGCTGCTATCTGGAGGAGCGTTCTAGTGGCCGGCTGCTCTTAGCAATATTTTTTTCGTTGTTTCTCCGATCAATACCAGGCAGGGGAAGAGCAGTAACTTAAGAAACGGGCCACGAATCATGCACTATTTTTCTTCCCACTTTCATGTCCTATCTTCACCCCTTACTTACATACACACACACAAACACATATGCACTATATTAATACTGAGACTAGTCAATAGTTTAGAACTTCTTGAAATAAATATATATACATATATATACATATATACATATATATACATATATATTGTCACACTCAGGGTTCGTTATCGAGCCACACGGTGGCGTCGATTGTCAACCACAGCGTCGAGCTCCGGCGGCGTGGGTGTGCGCCGAAGTCAACGAGGGCGGCCCGGGCCTAGCTCAGTCGGCCAACTTTGTCACCTGCTTAGAATCTAACTCGGATGGAAGGAGTCGTAAGGCGTTTGCTAACTACAGAAACAATTCAGTGGTTGGTAAAGCAAATAAAAGGTTTATTCCCGCCTAATAATAGGCCGGGGAAGTTACAGTGATTCAAAGAGTTAAGAAAGGCCCTACCTGATGAGCTCAGTTAGAAACAAAAAAAAAATGAGATAAAACTTAAATCTAAAAAAAAAAGAGAAAGAACGAGAATTACAATCAAATTCCTTTACAGGCCCCAACAAACTCTAGGCCATTCGCCTTCTGGCTGACAATAATGAGGAAACAAGTGCCTAAGCGCGGCACAGCAATGCACAATAGTTCTTTGGCGGTCGTTGACCGAAGTTTATGCCTGAATGGGGCGGCGTGTAGGCGGCCCTCGGCGTCGGCGGCGGGGGTCACGGCTTCTCTCCGTCTGGGTCGGCGGCTGAGATGGCCCTGCCAGGCCGAGAAACGTCCTCCCACAGTAGCTACCAAAGGAGCGGCGGCGGCGACAGCGGCTGCGGCGGTGACGGCGGCGGCGGCGACGGTCAGCTGGCCCGGATCGTGAATGATCGCGAATTCCGTTCACACAAATTAGCAGTTCTCACGGAAAGTTCTCTGGAGTTATCACGATCACGAATCTCGGAGAAAACTAGTCACCGGTCACTGCCCACGGCAGAGCTCAGTGTCCACGAACTAAGTCCCAAAATAATAATTCTCCCTCGAACGCGGCGCCGGAGCTATCGCTTACTCCGCGGCGCTCGCCACCCAAGACAAGTCGAGTACACGTAGCCCTCGAACGCGGCGCCGGAGCTGTTACTCGCTCCGCGGCGCTCGCCCCCCCCAGCTCAATCGAACAAGAAGAAGTGATGCTCTCCCCTACGCCGCTAGCCTGGAGGTCTCCTCGTTCCGCCACCCCGAAAATTCAAAAGTGCCCAAAATCGCTCCCACCCCACGGAATTTTGCCCCTGATTGGCTAAGTGCTACTACGCCGTAATTTTGTCCTCGGCCAATCAGGTCCGGTGATTCTAGGAATTTTCCGTAGCCCTATCTCTGTCTGGAAAACGCTCTCCGTCTGACTTCGGAAGTAGGTCAGTAAAGGGTACGCGGAATGTCCGTTGGGACCCCTGGAGAAAACTGCGAAGGACGGTCTGGGTACTTAGTGCGCATGATACCCGGAACGGCGGGATCAGCACACGTCTCTAATCTCTTCTTCGGCGCCCGGGTGCGTGACGGGATGAGGGTCGACTCGCGGACGATGGCCATAAACTTTAGAGGAGCGCGTGCTGTCATCCCTTCCATTAGCGGAGGGGGCGCGCCGACCCGGCTGGCGGCCTGCGGGAGGTGGACGGTTCACATCGACAGTTATTTGTGAAATTTAAAAAGTATTAAAAATAGCGTACCGCTACAATATGTATATATATACATATATATACATACACTCATTATCTTTGGCCAATATTTAAAGACAATTATTTTTTCTTTTCTTATTAAATTTTTACTACAAAAAAATTTTAGAATCCTCCCGACTGGAGCAACCTTCTTACGACCTAGATGCGGAAAACCCCGCTGGCGCCAGTACGTCGGCGCCGGATTTTACCATCTGGCAGGGGTTGCACCCCCACTCTCTTGATAAAAACATGCAATACACGTACGGGACTAACGTCCATAACAGTTGACGCACCCGTAATTACGAAATAATCAGTCAATCATTCAATTCAGTCAAAGAGAGGTGCTGCTATTTACCAGGACCCCATCGCCACCACTGCTTGCTCTCTCTTCCCGGCCACTCCTTTTTGCAGCACCCTCCGCAGACCTGTCGAGCCTGCAGGCCTCCTCCGCGGATCGGTCTTGACGTCCTGTACACTCGTATTCCCTCAACCCCTTCGCTGCAAGTATTGCAGCCACTCCTCCCCCCCCCGGGCCCCCTACCCTTCCCTTCCCCCTGCCTCTCCTGCTTCCACTCCCTTCACGCCCCATTCGCCTTCCGTCTGCTACCACTGGCCCTTACCGGTCTTCTCCGTCTCCTTTCGTCAGCGCTCTGTGCAGACCTGCCACTCCTGCAGCCTCCCCATCGTGTACCGGAGGATCGCAGCCGTGCCATGGCCCACTCCAGAATTCTTCCCCACATAGTGATGAATTAGACCAAATTACTTAGCTAGAATTGAAAATTCGTCACCGCCGGGACTCGAACTCTACGACCGGATCAAAGTCACTGCAGGAACAGTGAAAACAATGGCTCTGACCAAAACTAATTTCGTCCCATCTCCCTTTGTATCCGTCCCCCTGCTCCCACCCCCATTTTTGCACTCTCGTTTCCGCTACGTCCTCCCCATGTCTCCGCCGGTGCATTTGCCGTGTCTCCATCCCATCTCCCTCCCTGTCTTCATCGACCCTCCCCCCGCCACTCCCTTCATGACGGCTGTCGCCACCGCGGCTTCACTGTGCCTCCTCGTCGCCGCCGCCGCCATCGTCGCCTGGGGCTGCCCGCAAATCGTCCGCACAGCGCCACATCGTGGTCCGATTTAGCCTCATAGACGCGCGGGGGTAACAAAAGGCGATCGCCGGCGGCGGCGGCGGCGGCGGCGGCGGCGGCGGGCAGCGCGCTTTGACACAGCGCAGACAAACGCAGCGATCGCGTGACTTTCCGCTTAGGAGGGGCGCGGCCGGGCGGGGCGTGGCGGGGAGGGGGCGGGCGCGCGGAAAGGGGCGTGTGCCGGGCGACGAGAACGGGCCGGGGGCGAGGGAGGGCCGGCCTGATGAACAATTACGCGTATGTTTCCGTCGACCTGCAAGATTTATCAGACCCTCGTAAATTTCCCCGCGCGGGCCCCGCCGCCCGCCCCCTGCTCTCACCGACTTCCCCGCCCGTCCCCGTCCCCGCGGCCTCCTTCTTAGCAGCGGCCTCTTTGACCCTCGCCGTCGTTATCGCGCCCATCGCTCCGCGGTGCCCCGCCCCTCCTCGGCCCACGACTGGCCGCGCCGGGCCGCGCCGCTCCGCGCTCGCCCCGTCCGAGGAGGCGAGCGGGCTGCTGCTTTATATTCCGCACATAATGGAGAGCAGTTCCATTTTGATGTGGCGAAAAGCGAAGGCGGCATCCGTGCCTCACAAGGCCGCGCGCGAGTCGGCGCACAGCGGGGGCGGGGGCGGTGGTGGGGGCGGGGGGATTGCGAGAGTGGAGGGACGGGGGGGGGGAGATGCAAGATAACACGCCACAATAGCGACTAGCGGTTGGCGAAATTGTGTCAAAGGGCCAACGCGAAGTTTCCGCTAGACGAACCAGACAGATGCGTATCAGAAGCTGAGAGTTACTGACCGATACACCTATTTTAACTTCTTCAAGCACTATTTGCGCCGGTTAGGACTAAAATATGAAGGTTTTTTTTTTTCGAAAGAAAAGAGGTTTATTGTGCAGGTCTAAAACTCATAATTTTAAACGCAGGCGCGGATCTTTATTTCTTTAAAGCTTTCGTGTTAAATTGAATGACAATATTGCAATGAAAAAGTAGGAACTACACAATTGCTCTGCGTAATGAAAGTAATTTGATCAAACTTTCGAATCAATATGTGAAATTCATTTTTCTTCTTCACATTACTGGGGAATTGCTTTGGCAGCATATTTTCAGAAAAAAATAGAAAAACATTCATTTATAACAACTTATGACTATTTCGAAAAACGTTTTCTACATTTTTGTTTCATTCGGTAAATACGTAATGGTTCATGGAAATGGGAAGTGAAGGGAGTTTCTCCACGTTGTTTTGTTATTGATTTCTATGTGAGAGTTGGGAATAACTAAAAACATTGGGAGTACTATGATACATATGTTTCTTTTTACGATATTTTGATAAAAGAGTCACGTAAAGTGCCTCAAAAACATGTATTAAGAAGAAAGTATTGTAAATTGAATTTGTAACCTAAGAGGGTAACTCAATTACGACCAGAAAGTTGTTTTATTTTTATTTCAACGTTTTATAGGTGCTTAACTCCACCTCAGGTATTAAACCAAGTTCTTTAATAAAAAATATCTTGAAATTTGGAATTAACAGAGAGCAACAGAAATGTAAACAGCATGCATACAGCTTTCTTGGTTTGAGTAAGAGTAAACGTTAACAGCCGATTTGTAACTTGAAAAAATACAATTAAATATATAAAAAAGTTTTTATAACGTTAAATTTGACATTAATGAAAGCCATTCCTTGAGAAAAATTGAAAAGTACGTAACATTTTAACAAGAAGCATGAATGTTACACAGTTCAAAATTTACTTTTTTATTTATGTATTCATTTTATTTAGAGTTCATAATTTTTAAGAAAATTAACAACTTAAAGCAACTAATAATAGAATTGGTGTTATTACTGTTTAATAAAAGAAATATATGACTTACAGTTTTATTAAATTTTGTAATTTTTAAGAAATATCGTAAATTAATAAACCACATAAGTATTCTCTTTGAACCGTCCTTGTGTTGAGCCTTTGAGCCGCACACGCGTTATCAATACAAATCAAAAGCGATTTAAAAATTGAAAAATTATTTTCATTCAACAAAATGTGTACGCGCTGTAAAACACCAGAAGTAAACAGAGAACCATAAGAAAAGAAATTGTAAAACTTTGTTTAAACAACACTAAATTCTTTCTCGAAGACTTTTCAGAAAAGAAGTCAATGGATACCCGTCTTCCACATGGGAACAAGAGAAGCAATGGAATTTCGCAACAATATGGGAGTGTTTGCTGAGCAAGCAAACCCACCTCCGGAAACGAAAACAAACAAAATGTGAATGTTTACGATAGAACGATATGAACGTTGGAGATTAAAAATTCCGTTCCCCCAAGAAAGACAGGCGAGCCTCGACGTTCTTTGGAGCTGAAGGCGTATACGTGAAACTAGGAAAGTACAAATGCTCGCCGGCGTCTGCGACAGGATGAATATGCCACGCTCCAAATAACGTCCTTACAAGTCTCTAAGTCATAAAGCGTTATGATGCCTTGCCTTGCCTTGCCTTGCCTGGTCTGGCTTTCAACATTTCTTTTTATTTTACGGCCAGCATATATATAAAGAAAATCTTATAGCTGTCACTTACCGTGGAGCAGGACATAGCTCAGAAGTGTACGTAGGCGTACTGACCTGGAAAGAAAAAAATAACATTACGGAGATCTACGAGTATAAAAGGTCAGGGAATTAGGTTTGGTTTAGTATTAATATTTATTATGTTAATACGTTTGAATAATTATGAATAATATGATAATAATATCATTTAATACAAAATAGTATATTAAAAGGGTTAAAAGAAAGAAATATTTTTATTACATAATTTGAAAATTATTTTTGGCCCTATCACTGACATCAAAGGAAGAGAACATTTTAAGAAAAAATACAAAAGAAGAACATAAATGTGAATGACCTTTATTTAGTTTTGTTATGAACTTTTTCAAAAAGGAGAACTACAGGGAAAAATAACAAGTTGTGACACTGCCAAAGCATTTTTCAAAAACCCTGCACTTCGATGCAGGCCTGTTTCTATGAGATAAGACACAGCTTCGGGTAACAACCGCCAGAGACGCTCGTAACAACTGCCCCCCGGCAGCATTTTACCTCAAACCCGGCGGAGGAGCGTAAACCCAAAGGAGCCACCCTCTGCCGGTACAACTTCATAACGCTCCGTGATGGCACCATTTTAACGTCACAAGCAGGGAGAGGTGGGGGAGGAGGGCGCAATATGGAACGGGGTGGAGAGCGGGAGGTAGAGAGAGACGATAAGAAGGATCGGGTGTAGAGCGAGTAAAGATGAGGTGGATGGCGTAGAGCGGCGGACAGGATGGTTGCAGAGCGGAAGTAGAGGTCTAGAGGAGGAGGTGGGCGGGTGGAGAGCGAGGTGGAAGGCGTGGTGGTGGGTGGAGTGCGGGGTGGAGGGTGGGGAACATGGCAACGCGGAGGGCGGGGCGGAGGGCGGGGCGGTGGGCGGGGCGGAGGGCGGGGCGGTGGGCGGGGCGGAGGGCGGGGCGGTGGGCGGGGCGGAGGGCGGGGCGGAGGGCGGGGCGGAGGGCGGGGCGGAGGGCGGGGCGGAGGGCGGGGCGGAGGGCGGAGCAGAGCGCGAGGCAGAGTAGAGAAGACGGCCGAAGTCTCACTGACGGCGGAAAGGGATCTGGTTAAAAAGGAGGGGCAGAGTGAAAAAGGGCGGAGAGGAAGAAGAAGTGCGGAGCGGGAGCGCGAGAACTAGGGTAGAAACGTTGAGAACGAAGGAAGAGGAAGACACGTTCAGAGTGATTGATCGAAGGGAGAGAATGGGTAGGGCGGGAGAGAAGGAGGTGGCGGAGAGAGGAAAGGAGGTGGGGAGGGAGGATGGGTACGGGGAAAGGCGGAGGGGTCTATAAAGAACAGCGCGAGTAGAAACGGAAGAAACGCAGGGCAGGGCGGGGCGGGTGAGCGCAGAAGCGGCTGGCCGAGGAACCAGTGACGGAGCAGAATCGAGGACAGGCGACGCAGCAGGAGGCCGCGTGAAAAGAAGGGGAGGGGGAAACGGCCCTTTCTTCAGCGATCGTTTCGCAGGCCTCGGCGGCCGTTCGAGGCTTCCGAATTACCCTCCGCCGCCCCACGCCTCCGCCCCCTCGCGGCGTCCGATCGCCGCCGCATTGTCACCTGGGGTCATCGCGTTTTACGTCTCGGCCGCCGCTGCCCCGGCGCCGCCGCCGTCGCCGCCGCGAAGGATCCTGGGTAACGACGCAGTAAACCGCAGACCGTCCGTACACCCCCCCTCCTTGCTTTTCCAAGAAGGCCGGCTGCCTCCGGCGCGTCGCGGCGCTGCACAGCTCTGTTTTGTTTCCCTACATTTTTTTTTTCGTTTCGTCTCCAGTCGGTCTCTCCATTTTTGGCTGGGCCCCGTCGTCCCATGCGACGAATCAGCGAGAAACGCGATCGCTTCGTTTCCATGTTGCCCTGTTGTATTCGCGTGGAGCTGGTGGGCCTTTTCCCGTCCCGAGGTCGTCGTCATCGTCATTGTCGTCAACGTCCTCTTCCTCGTCGTCGTCGTCGTCCTCTCCCGCTTCGCGGCCGCCCTCCTCGCAGCTCCCTCGTCGCCATTTTCTTTTACGAGTCGCCATATTTCCGTCAGGGCCAGCTGCGACCGGCGGGGCCCTCGCGCCCGCCACAATCTCTGTCGTTAATTCAGCGAGCGGCGCGCCAATGCGACGGGCCCGCCGTCTGCGGACCGACTGCGGGCCCCCGCCGGGGTCGCTGCGCGCCCGCCGCCGCCGCCGCCGCTTCCGTTAGCTCGCCCGCAGCAGCGGTCGCCTTCGCGGAGCCGCCGTTGCCCTTCCCGACGCCGTCCACGGCGCACACATTGTTGTTGCCGCTGCCGCCATCGTTGTCGTCGTCATCCTTCCGTTGCTGTGGCTGTCCTACTAACTTTCAACTGCACAGTTGGGTGTAGTACACTGGAGTGTAGTACACTGGGGTGTAGGGTGAGGTTATATTGTTTTACTGGAACATGTATTGGCAACTCTGACTGCTGAACTTTTACGTAAATTCGTTTAACCAGTTCATCTATAGTAGTGATTCATTTTATTGTTGATAACGTGTCGTCAGTTTCTATTATTTTGAAATGAATTTGGGGTGTCGTACACCCCACTGCGCCATTTACGTAAGTATTTTTAATTTGAAGCACTTACATTCTAAGAATTTAAATTATTTGTAATGAGGTATAAACTCAGACATATGTTTTGAAATAGTATCAATATACTGGTTAACACGTAATATTGGTTTTCGTTTTCGCTACGGAAAAGGAGGTCTGCGATGAACACAGATCGCGCTAACTCTTGTTTATTTAGATTCAGTGTGGAGTGCACTGAATCCAAATAAACAAGAGTTAGTAAAATAAAGGAGGGAAAAACATTTTCTGAAATAAAAATCTGTATGTTTGTGAATTAAAATATTCATTAAATTTGTAAAATAAAAAGATTTAAGTCATAAAGAACCTCTAAATCTTGTATTATTTTATGGAGTGTGTGAAACCCCAGCGTCCCATTTGTGTAACAAATTATAAGCCGGTTGAAGGTTAACGCTGCCTTTGCAGGCATTGTTGTTCTTCTCATCATTTCACTGTATTTTCCGTTGAGTTTACCCTTGCCGTTGTCATCGATCCGTTAGTATTTCTGTCACTGCTATCAACGTCGATGACTTCATTGCATTTGCATTCGCCGCCATTGGCGTTACCGTTGCCGTCGTTGCCCATGCCATCGCAGTCGTTAGCGTTGCATACATTGCCATTTCTTCCGCTGCCGTTATTCTGTTATTGTGGACGATCCGTTACTTTATCATACATCATTAATGTCACCGTTGTCGTTGTCGTCATCGTTCCTTTATTTTATTGTCTTTGCTGTTACACTTATTATTTTCTTTGACGTTGCAGTTGTCGTTGGCGTTTGCTGTTGTTGGTGCTTCCTCGCAAATTTCCCAGAGGCTTCTTAACTTTCCAGTCTATTAAGATATTTATTATCTCTATCCCGTTCACAGCACATTTTCTCATTTGTTATCATCCTTTCAGCTTTGGGAAATTGGCCTTCTTATGGCTGCTTCCCCAGCAATTGCTTCCTCACTGTCTCCGTCGCTTCCTTTAAATTCCCCACATTCCTTTCCTATCTACTTTCCCAACTTTCTCAACTTCCCTAGGTTCTACTCTTCGCCCATCCCTCCCACAGCATATTTTCACGTCCTCACAATTGTCAGCACCTTCAATTCAATGTACCCATTCCTACAGACTTCCGTAGTATAAGTTCCTATCCTTCCACCACTCGTCCCAGCCGTTTGAATTTCATCAGTCTCCACCCCAAAGAATGTATTTTTCACCAACTCTATTCATGTCAGCCGATCCTATTACCTCTGGCACTTTGGTCACCTTTGCCACCTTTGTCCTCTTCAAACTTTCCGTGGCCTACATTAGAGCTTTTTACTATAAATCTCAAAACCCAGAAAACCCCATCACCGTCACCACCGCACGCGCAGTGGCGCCGACGCGAGGCCACCGACGCTTTCCCTCTCGCTGGCGGCGACCGTGTGGCAGGCAACAGTCCCTTCTCCGAGTCCAGATTAGAACACAAATCAAAGGTTTACTGGCTCCGAATGCAGGGCGGCGCGCAGTGGGAGGCCCGCGCGCAGCTGCGGACGAAAAGGAGAGCGGCAAATCAGCCCCGCCCCCGCGCGCCGTCGCCCTCCGACAAATGACGGGCAGCTGGCGCTGCGGCCGCGGGCGCCGGCGGTGGCGGTGGCGGCGCGTGGGTGGGCGGCAGGCGGCGCGGCGAAGCGCGGTCGGGCGGTGAGCTTCCGGGGTGTGGTCGGGACGGAAGGGCGAAATGGGTGGGTGGGCGGAGGGGCCGGGTGGGGGAAATGGGGTAGGGTAGGGCAGGCGGGGGGAATGGGACAGAACTGGATAGAGTGGGGTGGGGCGTGACAGGACGAGACGGGACGAAGCGGGGCTGGTCTCGGCTGGGTTAGCTTGGGTTGGAATGGGTCGGGTCGCGTTGGGTCGGGACTTGTCGGGTCGGGTTGGGTCAGAATGGATCGGATTGAGCTGGAGTGGGTTAAGTTGGATCGGGTTGAGCTGGATTTGGCTTACCCGTCGGATCGCGTTGAGCTGGATTTGACATGACGTGATAAGGACATGTGAGCGGTGAAGTGCGAAGCGAGGAGAATTCAAAAGGGGTGTAGGAGAGAGCGAGTCCAGAGGGAGTAATAAGGTGGGCCGGTGAGAAAGGGGTCGGTCAGGGCGAAGCGAGGGGAGGAGAGGTGGGCAGGTTGAGTGAACGGACGTGGTGATTGGTCGGGTAGAGCTAGAGGGGAGAGGTGGAAGGGAGATGTGGCGGGGAGAGGTGGAGGGGAGATGCGGAGGGGAGAGCGGGTGGGGAGATGCAGAGGGGAGAGCGGGTGGAGAGAGCTAGCGGGCAGAAAGAATGGGAAGTGAGAGAGGACGGGGCGAGTAGGAAAGGAGAACTGGCAGAGGGAGCTGGCGGGGACAGTAGGTGGAAAGAGGGGAGCGGGGGGACGGGGGAGGGAGTGGCGAGGGGGAACAGGGTTGGGTGGGACGGGGCAGTCCGCGGCGGAACTGGGCGGGAAGGGTGGGGCTGTGAGGTGCGAGACAGAGCGGAGCGGAATGGGCGCGCGGAGGGGCGTCATGGCTGGCAGCTGAATATGTGGTGACTGCGGACGGCTGCGGCATATAGACTGCGGAGCCGAGCTGAGTAGTGCGACTGAACGTGCTTAGAGCGTTCCAGAAAAGCCCAGCGATCCGCAGGGAACATTTTGCAGAGAAAGGCAACCGAAACACGGCGATTAACTTCATTAGGTTGTGTTTGTTGTGTCATGTTAAATGTCCTTTCGTTGTAATCAAAAGCGAAAAGTCTCTGCCGTTGCTCAAAGATGAGTTCAAACCTCTGAATTTAAAGAATGTCCATTAAAATAATGTGAACAGACTTTTCATTCGTTATATTATATTTTACACATTGCACATATTAATGTCGCATTGTTTTTCGTAAATGTCTAAATTACTAAAGAACGACTGATGTATACGATACCCTCCTGGTTATTATACTTTATATATAGTATAAATTTGAAGTGGTATCCCCTTTCAGTAATGCAAACAGAAATGTTTAAAGGCTCAGTGCAAACTCTTCTCGTCTAATTGGAGTGTGTTGTATGACTAATGTAAAGTTCATAAATATCTCGCAAATAAATTACTTCCGTACGTCATTAATGATCTATGACTTTTTTAATTCGAAAATAATCATAATATTAAGGCAGGCATGTCATACACATAGCTGTATGAGATAGTATCTTCACCTTAAACATAAATATTCAAACCATAACGCATTTCCCATGTTCGCCGCGGTGAGGATGAAGTGTTATTTCTTTAACATGAAACTTTATATAAACGTGCACAGGAAACTTTATAATATTAAAATAATATTAATAAAGCTTTAATAAACATTATTTAAACTGCAGTTTCTGGATTAAGCAAATCTAAAACTATTTGCAGTTTTCTACGTATGCGCTTGCTACATTAAATTTTAATTTTAATCATTAAAACAAATTCTACCTCATTTTTTAATAATGTTATAAGGTTTATTCAAACCAACCGAATTTCCTGGTAAACAAACCAGCCGGATCCCCGCTTAGTTAGAATAATTGCAGTTCTACCGTATTTCCATTCCACCAGTGCTAAGAGTCCAAAGCTACATTTCTACGATGCACGAAACGCTTGCGATATGCTAAGTGCCAGTCACGCGTTTGAAGTGGCGCAAAGCAAAAGGCGACGAAGGCGACGTGCCCGAGGGCAAACACGAGAGGACATCGCGGAAGGGGGAGGGGGGATGGAGGGGGAGGAGAGGAGTGGGGCCAGCGCTTCCAACTCAGATGTCGAGAAGCTTCCCCGCATTAAGACAAAAGACGCCCCGGGAAGAGCATGTGCTGGTGGCTGAATGAAGACGCTAAAATGAGCCTGAATTATTTGTGAGAAAGAACATAGAGAACGAGTCTAAAGGCTCTTGTAGGAACACGAGGGGGAGAACGCTGTAAGGGAATAGGTTGAGATGTAAAAAGGAGCAAACCTGGGGAAAATACTGCACGAGAGAACAAGTGAGCCAGCGAGCAAGCGAGCGAGCGAGAGAGAGAGAGAGAAACATGGAGGGAAAGAGTGTGTGGAAGAAGAGGGAAAACATAAATGGAAGAGAAAATGTATTTTTAGTGCGGATTATACTGCGCCAAAGAGGTGAAAAATAATGAGAAAAAAGCAGAGACAGAAACAACGAAAATAAAGCACAATGTGTAAGTTGAAGGAAATGAAGGACAAAATTGCAATAAATATTGAGCAACATGTTTAATGCTTATATACTGTCATACATGAAGATAAATCGAACTAAATATAAAAGCAAAAAACTAAATACAAAGAATTAAAGAGGAATACAAGAAGGTTAAGAGGAAATAAACAACTGATATAAGAAATTACTATTTGAGAAGCAAAACAGAAAAATCTTAAGAAAAGACAAAAAGATCAAGAAAAGAAGAACTGTGTTCACGAAAGAACAGAGACTGGCGCCGTTCCGCGCAAGTATTCACTCTAGAAAGACATCCTCCCAGAGATGCTACGGCTTTCCCGGGCGCGGCACTATTTCCGCGGAGTCCCCGACCTGCATGAAGATCTCAATCGGCCGAGCTGGGCCACGCCGCACTTCCCTCTCCACTCTCCTTTCCCGCCTCACCCACCCTCCACGCTTCCCCGCCGCGCCCTGCACCATTCCTTCCTTTCACCCCTCATCCCTGCCCCCCACCACCCACTGTCCCACCCCGCTCGCCTTGCACCTCTTTCTCCCACCCAGCTCTCCTGCCCCTTTTGCCCATGTTTCCTCTCCTCACCACTTCCTTCGCCTTGTTCTTCCACCCCATGCAACCGCACTGCCTGTCTCTCCTTCATTCCCTCCCACGCCCACCATACCTCTTCCCTTCCTACACCCTAAACCCTCCTCTCCCACCAACCCACTTTCTTCCCTCCAGCCTAGGTGCACCGCCTCCATCCCACTCCCCTCTCTTCCTCCGCAGTCCGCCAACACTTTCCAGGCCTCCCGCCCTCTCAACGCCGCTGTTCCCTCCCACCAACCGCACCTCCCCTAACCTCCCGCGCGCCGCCGCGACGGCCAGCCCGCGGCGAAAATTAATCCAATTTCCTGCCGCCCCGTGATAAGGCAAGACGTGCTGTGTGGAGACCGCGCCGCCGGATAACACCGCCGGGCCGCCCCGCCCCTTGTTTACCCGGACGGCGCGGGAGGCTGCCGCCGGGCGGAGCGCCACGGGACCATCCCGCGCCAGATTACCGTCGATGGGCGGCCGCACAAAGCGCCCCCACAAAAGGTTTGAGACGCACTGACAAGCGCCCGGGGAGGGGGACGTTGCGTGTCACGGAACTCCACTCCCGCTGGAGGAAGAGCATCTGCCGCGAAAGTGTGAAGGCGCGCGAAGTAGCTGACGAACGTACTTGGCGGCGAGGCGGACAGCGAGCTGTGCAATCTGGACTTACCACTTGGTTATTAGCAACTCGATGGTCGGTGAGGACACTGACGCGTTGGACTTGCGCTTGACGCTGTGCAAGACCAATGCAACGAAATGGTAAACAGTTATCCGAAATGGTGAAAATCTCTCCCTATTAGAAGTTTTAAAGCATGTTACCTCTATATCAGAATGGAATGTTCCACGAGAAACTACCATACATATAAATCACCCTTTTACTAGTTTCAGACACACTTCCGTACTTCCCGAAACTGTCATACGCAGAACATAACCAGGATCTGCAGGGCAAAAGTAAATGCTGTGTAAATTCACTTCCTCGAAAATCCCCTTTCTCAGATTACGGTCGATAGACGCACAAAGCGCCTCCATAACAGGTCTGCGTTGGAACACGCACTGACAACTGACAAGTGGTCGGGCGGGGAAGTTGCTGGTTGCGTAACTACACTCTCTCTCTCTCTCTCTCTCTCTCTTTCTCTCTCTCTCTCTTTGAGAAAGAGCAACTGCTGCGAAAGTATGAAGATGCGCGAAGTAGTTGACAAACGTATTTGCGAGGCGATGCCGTCAGCTAGTGGTGCAGTCTGAACTTGGGAGTATCTTATCACTTGGTGGTGGTGGGGTCGTTTCTAGCGACAAAGAGACTTGAACAGCAGCAATGACAAGCTAAACTTGCACAGGCCCTGTTGCCTTACAAGTTAAATGCGGGGTAATACTAAACTTTTATAAATTTCTCTCCTACGGCTTTTGAAGACGTATTCCCCTCTACCTTAAAGGAATGTATTTCAAAACACTATCATACATAGACACTAACGTAAGATGGCCGGCCAGGGATCCCTCTCACTCTCTCCCTCCTCTCTCTCACTCACTTTCAAGAACATCTGAAACAGCTTACGAACGACTTGAGACTATCTTTGTCACTTGCTTGTGTGGTCGATTCTTGGAACAGAGACCGAACAGCACTGCGCAGGTGAAGCAGTTAACTTGCGCTGCCCCTATTACACGTAAAGTTGTAAGTTGATTTCGAAGAAATATTGAACAGACACAATGAATGTATCTCACTCAAGGATTTCTAAGCTACTTACCCCTTCTTCTCAATGGAGTGTATCTCAAGCTAGTAACATAATATATTCTAGTATCACCAATAATAGTCTTGTGGGCGCCTTGAATTTACTCACGTCCGAGTGGCAAATTGACGTGCTACCCAACTTCGTTCCCTCGAAATAATTTGAAGCGAATGTATGAAAAGGCACAAAGTAAGTAACAAACGCACTATTCGGTGAGGCATACAGCAAAGCAGTGAAATGTGGGCTTTGAAGTAACTTGACACTAGAGCGTGGAGGTGCGTTTAGAAATAATGAGACAGGAAGAAAAGTACACACATTGACGCAATATATTTCCCCGTCTCTTATCGCTGCGAGAGACGAAAATGCGTGTAACATCTTTCTCTCATTTACGCCTTTCGACGTCCGTTACCTGTATATTCGAAAGGAATGTGTGTCAATAATCTATCACTCACATTGATACGAACCGACAATAGAGCTGATAGGTGTCACAGGAACCTTATAATATGTACTCACAACGGCTGACATTACAGTTTCTGAGCGAAGAAATCGAATAGTCTACACAGGAATTCTGTGGAGAACATTTGATGCATCTTGTAAATATTATTTGAAGCAAGTATCATTAAAATGATATGAAAATCAATGACATCAACTAAAAATGAGTGGGAAAGGTAACAAATGACTTATTAATCGAAATGAAAGAAAAATAAAAAAAAATGTGCTAAAAAGTGTCATTTTCTTTAGTTATAACAAAATGAATGTCTATACTAAAAGACATTGTTCTAAAGTTAAAATAAAAAAATGACATTTCATTCAAATCCTCCCCCTAGTCATTTAAGTCGATGTATTTTTACGAAAACAAGCAGAATGCAACAAAAAATGAAATAAATATTGCTACGAATTCCGGGCCTTAGCCGGCGCGGTGGGACGCAAGATGGCGACTCCGTCGCTCGGGCTGTGATAGTGTGGGTGCGAGAGAATAACCCGAAGTGGTGGCTTCGCTTTGCTGTCACGCGCAGTGACAACACAGCGAACACACTGTCGAACGCGTGGCGCGCCCACTCTTTAGTCCTTGTTTGCGCAAAACCTGCTCGTTTCTATGACTAAGCTTAATTGCGTTTGGTGGACTCGCCTGTTCAAAGCATGCGCAGCTACACAAGAACAATCGTATTAACTCTCTGAATTCGATTTGGAGTAAATGTCGATGCATGTGGTATTGGTATTTTAATTGTGAAATAACCGCGAGTTAATAGTGTGGCTGGGACAAACGGCAAGAAATATTTTAAAGTTTTTCGTTGAGTTTTTTGCAGTGTAAAATATGGAACATTAATTTAGTAAGAACGTTGGAGTCTTACTTTTTCATTCAAAATTAATAACACAAAATATAATATTTAATATACGTTTCGTAAATACGTCAACGTTACATATGTATATTATTCATTTTAACATTCATGTTACAGCCCAAATGATCTGTTGTATTAGTTCATCTAAGGGACTTTTTACTGCCTGGTTACATTAGGTTTTGTTACTATCAAGCCGATGTCACGGTCATAATTAAATTAGCTTCATAGGTTGGTATAGGGTGTGTTGGTACAGCCGCGATCATGATTATTTTAATGTGATATACTCAATTCAAACATTCCGTTGGAACAGAACATTGAAGGGCATATGCAACCCGCTCTACTTGAGTGTGTTGGGTTTGCATACATGGAGAAGCAACATGAGACGAGAAGTAGAATGATTTTCACCCAGAAATAATTTTTACTTAAACTGGGGTTTATCTCTACAGAAACAATACTATTGTTTTTACAGTTCAATATTGACAACGTATGTACGCTTTAAGAAATTACATTAATCTACATATAAAACAATGTAATTTCAAGTTCTGTCTCCAAGAACTTTCTTCATAACCGAAAAGAAACGGAATAATACAAAATGAAATAGCCATTTAAATCTTGAGTTCAAAGTAAAAGTATGGAGATTTTCGATGTGTTAAAGATATGTGTGATTTTAATTGCGATTTTTTATTTTAATGAATAAATTATAAAAAAAAATCCTTCAAAATACTTAATACTTAAAATTAATAAAAATCTAAAAAAGACTAATCCTATAAAATACTTAATATTAATAAAAATCATATTTTTATATAGAGACTGAAACGAGCTGATCAATAATGATAGCGTACATGTTCAATTCATCACTACAATCAACGGTTAGTGAGTGAGAAGTCATTTTCTTTAATTAATCTGCGAGTGAGAGTGAATGACTTACAGGGTAATTAAATTCGAATACAAACTTAATTAAAACACGTAATCCCTGATACTGAAATGAACCTCTCACACAGATCGTGTGTCTACAGTGTAGAGACGTATCGTTGCTAAGTAAGAAAACTGCATTAATAATGTTCGCAGAATTTGTTTAGCTAAGTCTTTTTCTGTAAAAGATATTTATTGCAACGTAACCTTACTGGGTAAGCAATAAGTTTTCTCGGACCCTTTTTAAGAATTCATTATTTAAAAATTAAAATCAAACTAACTTGAAATCATCACGAATCCCAATCAACATAAAATCTTCATACTTTTATTTTAACTCACTTTAAATGACTATTATATTTTATATTATTGTTTTCTTTTCTGTCATGACGATAATTTTTTTGGAGACAGCAATTGAAATTACATTTATTGACTTGTAGATTTGAAGACCAGTATGATTCGTTAAAGCGCACAGAAGTGATGAAAAAGATGGTCTGCAATATACATTCGAACACGTACCACAAACGAAGATTTATTGAAAACCACACATTAATAATAATATATGTAGTATAATCGCACAATATACAATATGTAATATAATCGCACAGTTATACAATCGCACAAAAATTATTACTTTATAAATGTATAAGGTAGTACTATTTGCCTAATGACATTTTATTATGAAAATGTGACACATTTTGAAAAATGTATCTTTTTGGAGTATGAGTTTTAAAAATAATGCTCAAATCTGAAAACCGTACTTAATTTTTTTTATTTTAATTTGAGATTTATACATCCTCACTGTTATATAATTATTGAAATTCACCCTGACTAATTGCAATGGCTTAAGCAGTGATTCATTTGGTGAGTATCATGCAAGGTGAGGACGTTGACATGTCACGCATAAAGAGTTGCTGTTTAAGTCAAAGCATTCACAAGTTACTCTTATGAAGAAACCGTATGTGCGTGTAATCGTCTTTCTTGCATGTAATTTCCTGCGTTTAAAATGGAAGTGAACTTATGAATCATTAATAGTAGCCTTTTAGTATGTACACATGATTACATCAAGAAATTAATTTAACCATAAGTGAGCGGTGACATCATTAATATGTCGTATGAAAATAAGCACTATTTTTACACAACTACATAAACATGTGTATCAATGTAGCAAAATACTTATAACGTAAAATTAAATATTATTTGACTGGTTTTCGCATTTTATTTGATTTGATATTATGTTCTCAAAGCACCTGACTATGTACTACTTAAAATAATTATTGTAAACGGAAAGATGGCTATCAAATAAAATCCCATCACTCACAATATGAATAGACGTGCCTCATTTCCTGAATGGCTTGACTTGCAATGTAAAGAGATGTGAATACCGATGTGTAAATTAAGTGACCTTTTCATATGAATATGAAAGCAAGAATGACTTAATATTTCCTACGTAAAGGTGTATTTACATGATGCGGTTGGAAATAATTTCTACCCTCCAGCGGTATACAGAACTAAGATTTAGACCATTTTCTATACTTTTACGTAAAAAGAATACTGTAGTTTACCAATATCTACCCATAAATGTACAAATATAAAAGAAAATTGTTCTCAAAAATTCTGTTCGAATATAATGAATTAAAATCATTCGCTTTAAAAAAGCCAAAGAAAAATAATTAACGAATTCAATTAGAAAAAAGAACAATTTTCATTGTGCCATAAAATCATAAGTCTGTTAAGAGATCTTATCGACACTTCCGGTTAAACTGAATAAATATTACTGAACCACGAAATGAGTGAAACGAAACTGATGATATGTATCATGTAATTAAAAAATCTAAATTAAAGTCGTAAATGTTGCCACAATTTTATATCTGGTTATAATCCTAATTTTTTTTAATATGATATGAATAGGAAATGATATTAATAATCACTGAGGTCAACACTGAAAGAAGTATATTGGATTAAATGTCATGCAAATTATTTTAGCATCTTGTTCTTTCCACTGAGAGACGTCACAAAAAGATTCAAAGTATACCCCTCTTTGATCGATCACGACAAGGTTCGAATCGATGGAGAAGTGCTGTACTTCGCATAGCTAGTAGAAAATACTCAGATATTTGTTTATGTTTTTTTCTCATCGGATTTCATTATTTAATTCTCAGGTTGTGAAAGGTTTCAGAACCGATCAAAACATTACGATTTTTATTCACATAAATATCTTCAAGTATCATCATTTAAAGACCTCCCCTTAGGTTCGTAAACGTACGAATAATATTGAAAAAAATTGGACGCATGTGGAGAAAAATGTACTCTCAAACACCATTGTCATCTTAGGCGTATGCAAATAATCAAGTTAATAGTGCGGGTATGGAAACTCTTCACGTTACAAATTGTAAGAATCATGTAAAACAAGATTCTTGTTATTTTCAAAGGTCGGATTTTAAATGGCAATGTAAGTGAGAAACGATTCACATAGTAGCGATAACAGGTGATGCTAATCAGTGAAAACGAGAGAAATTAAATACTACATGCTAATCTTGGAAGCGTGACGAGAACTACAATATACGACAGCAGAACAAATTAAATCCTCTACGTAATTGTTCAGTAAATTTAGCTTTGCATTAATAAAAGACAGAATCAGTGTCTTGATCTTAAAACGATTCATTATTTTCACCAATTTCTTACTGCGTACTACGTATTTTTAATTGTGCCATTCCCCTTTTACGAGAGCTCACTCTATTTTTTAAGATACCCAAAGGGCAGTTAGAAACGAAAAGCTAACATGCTTGTAAACACGACACGCATCGTGGGCCGAAATTGACCTATCGAGGCTGACAACGCATGTGGGGCCACTTGGGCGCGCTAAGTGCAGGAGGTATTTGAAATTGGCGCCCGGTCCTCTCCCCATTCTCCCTCATGTCGGCGGGGGCGGCGGCGGGCACGAGGGCTCTCAAACACGCACTGGGGAAGTCCTTAGGGCCGCCCGCCGGGCATTCTAGAGGACTCGTAACCTCCTCCTCCTCCTCCGCTCCCTGGCGTCGCCACCGCAAGTGCTGCGCTCTCTCCTCTGGCGTCTGGATCCCCTTCCCCTCTGCCATCACCCCCGCCGCTGCCCGGGGGTTGGAACTTTACAGAGTTTTCGTGATACGGTGGTTATAATCGTCTTAACGATATCAAAGAAACGAAAGGTCACCTTCGGCGGCCGGCATCAGTTAAGAAATTAACCGTCGGCCATTCATTACAAAGAATCGAAATAAATGAGTTTTGTTTAAGTTGACGAATGAAAAGGCGCTTAATACAAGAAATGATGTTTATTGTTATGAATTTTGTTATATTTTTCGTAATTCTGTGCGGTTTACGACATAATGACGCCAACATACAGTTTTTTCCCCTGTTTTTTTTACCAAATAAATAAATTAACATAGGGATGAAAAGCCCCTCTTAACGGCCAGCATCCATTAATTTTAACGGTCACCGGGTGGTAAGAGGTGAAGTTGGCTTACGAGTACTAATTTTCCAAGAAAAGGTATTCTATTTATATGATTTTTCGTATAACAAAGAGATGCACGAAAAACATTGAACTCCCGATATCAACGGATTTGGGTAGTTGTAAACCTCGGCTATCGATTAGATTTAAAACTGGTATGTGCTCTATATCGACCGGTATGTGCTCTATATCGGTCTAATAACCTTTTTTATTATAACTGGCGTGTTAAATGTTGATTATCAATGTGAATATTATGTTTCATTGGCATACAATTGTTGAATGCAGTAATTGCTATGTGAAGGTGTAAGTTCGGCAAATAAATAAAATTGTGCTTTGAACGCTCTGTGAATAACATCATTAAAAGTGCTGGAAGTTCCAATCAAACATTACATGGGACAGGCATAAGAAAAAAAAAACTTAATATTTTGGAACTGTGATGAGTGGGGTCGCGTGTTCTGTGTAAGTAACTGTGTAAGTTCTGTGCAAGTTATTTGCTGAAATAAACTAGAGATGGCTAAAAAATGAGTACAATTTGTTACATAGTTTTGGCGCTTAAAACTTCTGTTCGTACACCTCTACACTGCCATCTGATGGGATTCGCATAGTTCGGTTGCACAAGCAGCCGAGAGTAGAAGTAGCGTCTTGAGACTGCCTCACTTGAAATAATCACGATGTTAATGACTTTTTACAATACTTTCCTTTATTTAAAAATTTGCATATGAACCACCAATCTTTCTGTGTCCTTCACCTCTCTAAAACCTCCAAAATATTTTCTTTCCAAGCCGGCGTTCCTCAGGGCTCCGTGCTCTCCCCAATCCTCTTTTCCCTATATATCAATGATATCCCATCGACCTCTGTGTCAAAACCCTCCTTTTCGCCGATGACCTTGTCTCCTCGCCCCTGATATCCTTCCCGACATCCCCTAGCATGAACCCAAGAAGCCCTCAACTCCTTCCCCCTCTGGGCCAAAGAAAATAACATTACCATAAACCCGTCCAAATCCAGAGCTATCCTCTTCTCCTACAGAAAATAACCATCCAACCATCCGATCCTTACAATAAACCAAATTCCCATCCCATGTCAATCTCAAATCAAAAACCTCGGCGTCACCTTTCCCAAAAACTCCTTTGGTCCCATCATATCCAAAACACCATCACCAAAACCGACCGCTTAACCAAAGCCCTCTACCCACTCCTCAGTAACCAATCTATCCTTCCCAAGAAACGAATCCTAATCTATTTCTCGTAGATCCAACCCATCCTCACATACGCCCACCCTACCCGGATAACCACATCCTCTACCAACCTAGTGTAACGTCATAGCATTGGGCTCGACCGACAGATCCCCCGTCGTGCAGGGGTAGGGGTTGGTCATTTGGGGTCGGGCTGGCGGCAGCCGGACCTCTCAAGTCGTTCCGGTGGGAGGGGTAGTCTTCTGGTGCCGGGCCTCGAACTCGGCAGGGGGGCAGGTCGGGGGCGCACCCCGGAAGGCGGCTGTCAATGCGCACAAGGGATGATGAGTGACGACAGAATTCGGCCTGCAGATCGCGGCAGTCCCATCCGGTCAAAATCTCAGTAATGAGAACATGTGGGCCGCGGGTCGCCTGCGAGGAGGGTCAGTCACGTGACCTTTCACAAAAGAGGCCAGTGAAGGAAACGGCCATTCATTTGAGTCTGAACCGAATCACGGTGTGGATGCACCACTTGCGCCAGGGCGGTGCAGAGACGAGCTGGGCTCGTGAGGGCAATCCTTGTGTTGGAACGCCGGTGTGGAAGTTATTCCACGTGTGACGGAGTGTTACGCTGTGTGCGGGCACTTGTGTAGAGTGAGAAGTGAGAACTAAGTACATTGTGTAAATAACTATACAATAAACACATTTATAGCAGAAGTTCAGGTCTGTGATTACCATAATATTCCCACGACGTCACACTAGATTAGCTCACCAGCCGAAAACCGAAATCTTACCCGCCTTATCTTCTGATCCCCCATGTACATCCGATTTAATGTGTGACGTCGTGGGAATATTATGGTAATCACAGACCTGAACTTGTGCTATAAATGTGTTTATTGTATATTTGTGTATTGTATATTTGTGTTTGTATTGTACATATAAATGTGTTTGTTGTTATTGTATAGTTATTTACACAATGTACTTAGTTGTCATACGCTCCCAACACAACATCCCCCATATCCTTACTCACATCTACAACTTCACCACCCATCCAATTTTCCAAAGTTTAATTATCCCACACGTTCACATCCTATCCAATGCTACCAGACACTCCCGCAAAAAACATCCCCTTAACAATCTCCAACTGCCTCCTCCAATCACCTCGTGCAGTAGGCCGACAATGACAAACATATCATTGACGTAATAGAGACGAGACGAACACAGAAGGCGAAACACCGACATTCAACGTAATGACGAAACTACAACGCCATGTCCCACCATTCTCCTTCACTCTCCCCAACGAATAATACACTAACACAATCCCACTCCTCACCTCCCTCATCTATGAATTTTGAAAAAATGAAAAAAATGAAAAAGTAATAACAAAAAATTAGTAAGAAAGTAAATGAAAAAGAAAAATAATAAAATAAAACAAAATCAAAAAGAAATAGAAAAAGTAAAATAAATAATAAAAAACACGTATTTTCCTCAATCCCAACCACTCTTTCCCTATCCTTTCTTCTATCTATTCCTCCTACCGTCCTAAAACCCTTAATAAAATGCCCTACCAAACCTACAATAATGAACTTCATCTCTATTTACCCAGCCTCCCAATCCCCGGCTTGGTACGAACGAGGGGAGGCCGCAGCATCCAGCAGAATTACCTCAACAATCAACCACGGATGAAGAGTCCTTACCGGGACACGCAGCCTGGCAGGAGATACACAGGATGCGACACATTTACAACACTTTCGTTCATATTCCAATAATTCATTTTTTTTTCGGAAAGGTCACTGTCGTCGGTGAAACAACCACAAGTGAACTGCTACTTGCTCCCACTGAAGTATTATGTTAGGAAATTATATATTCTGGCTCGACATGTCTGAATTCTTTAGTTGATATGTTGTGTTAGGATTATATAATTTTTATTGCCATCATCGTCATCAACTTTACAATCTATGTGAGTGAAAAGAAAGTCACATTTAGCCTCACTATCACCATATGTGTGTACCATAAATCCAGTTGTCTATGTAACACCATAATTTATTACAAACTAAATCACCATGTCACCACCTATAATTCCATTACCTCAGCTGTGGCCATCAGTGCTTTTCCTGCTCCCCTATTCCTCTTGCACCATTGCTGCCGCCCCTTAAAGTTCGCATCTTCAAGATCCCACAGCCCATGCCTCCCCCACCAACCCCACCCACTCCACTGACCCCATCACCCGCGCTATCGCCACAGACCCGTGCCACCCCCTCCACCCTCACTACCAGCTTCGCCCCCACCAACCCTACCTACCTCAATGACCCCACCACCACCCACACTGCCCGCGATACGTCCACCGCCCTCACTGCTCGCGCCGCCCCCACCGACCCTACCGCCTGTGCCGCCCACACCGCCCTCGCCGCCCCCCCCCACCACTTGAGCGCCCGCCAGGAGGGACACAATGCGTGAAACCTGCGCTTCGCCAGCGGCCATTTATCACGGGGCGGGGCGCGGTGTGGGGCGCGGCGGGGAGGGGAGGGGCGGGCGGTTTCCAGAAGAATCGGCCGGCGCGAGGCTCTAAGTGTGTGTCCGCTGGCCCTCCAACCCGTCCACTCCCCCACCCCCGTCCCATCCCCACGCACGCGGGGCTCAAGGCCCTCTGCTATCTCCCGGCCGCGCCGGGCCGGCGAAGAATTAGCTTCTACTACACAATGATGACCTTCTCCTGTTTTTGTGCGAGCTTTCTTTCTTTCTTTCTTCCTGCTGCAACAACAAACGAAAGCGGACAAAAAAACTTATCGCGTTAAATAAAGGACAGCATTACAACTACCATAACTCTTGGACTTCGGAAAAGACTGCCAGAGGGAGATAAAGGAAACAGTAAAAGAATACGACAGTGAATTAGGTGGTTTTATCTGAAACGGTGGTGGGCGAACGTTGAATTAAAAATAGAAATCTTTTCTAATCGGGTAATAATATGGCTTTCTTACGATGTCGGAAATTTTGTACATGATTGAAGCAAGAAATCGCACGTAAGAAGACTCACTACTCGGAAATATTTCACAAGCATTCGTACAGTTACGGTTGTGATTCTCAGAGTGTTCACTTTCCGAACATTAAACCTTATTCGAGAAATAAAATCGTATTTCACGACGTGTTCGTATTTTTGGAATGCATAAAAACCGACAGAACGCGTGAATTCGTATATATAAAGAAGCCTTTCATAACAGGACATTATCAAAATTTACGACGCGATATAAAACGTCCCACATCCTCCGAAGAAAGCACGCTGCTCCACTTTCACATTCTCTTTTCCGTCAGTGCTCCACTCCGGGTGCCACTATTGCCGACACCTCCTTGTTACTCCCTCTCTCTCTCCAGATCTTTATCTACTTCTCCCTTCATCTCTTCATCTGGCATCTCCTTCCCTCTCTTTATCCGCCCATCTCTCTCCATCCTTTGATCTAGCCATCAACCTCTATCTCTTTATCGTTTCTCTTTTTCATCTGCATAAACGTCGCTCTCTCCATCACTTGATGGGTATTTCCTCCTTTTTACCAATCTCTCTCTCTCTCTCTCTCCCTCCTTTATCTCCTTTCGTGTCTACTTTGCCTCCTCCACCTCCCTCTGTCACGCCGACACACACGCCCCACACTTATTCATTCACTCACATACTCCCATACACTCACGCACTCATTTACTCGCTCACGGCCCCACCGATCAACGTTACGGTTATTAATATGGCCACATGCGTACTCTTTTTCGTCCACTGAACACTGAATCTATTAAAGCCATAACTTTACACCATATCATTGTCATTAAGTTTTCCTTCCCCAGGTGCCACTATTGCTCATACGGTCACGTTTTGGTGCATTGTCCACTCGTCTGGCGCAAACACGTTTCTGCTACAATCAACCGCTGTCGCCTTCTGTGCTGCCGCCGACTGAAAAGATAAAACAACCCCCTGGGGGCCTCCCGGGCACCCGCTGCCGTACCGGGCGCCGCCCACAACAGAAAGAACAGATTATTTCTGGAAGTTGTGGGGCCGCCCCGACTCTTCACGTCGGAACAATGCCGTCCCGGCGCCTCTGTTTTCTTTCAATCAACGATTGTGTGTTAAGTGAAAGCCGCTTAGGTGTTGTGTAAATAAAATGTCCGCTTTGAAACGAGCTTAGAATCAAAGAATGAGTTATTCGGCGGAAGAATAACGGAATGTTTTTAAATGAGACCGCCAATGAATTTTCAGAAATTTCGATTAATTTGAAATTTCGTTGACGTGTTCTCTCTAGCGAGGGAGAAGTTAAATTAACGCCGACTGTATAGAAGAAAACAAAGCGAGTAAACACGTGTTTCCGCACCATTAGTTGACAAATGGCAGGTAGAAGAACGCCGCGGGAAAGAAGAAATATCACGGTGAATCTTCTTTCTCGCTAAGGTCGTGCTCTTTCCACCTTGAAGTCTTGTTTGTTCACCCCCTTTTCTTTTCCGCCTAGTTTAGAATGATTTGCCGAGCCACCGTGTCCGCAAGCTCTATTTTTACATTAAAATCATTCACTTCTGTCCTCATCATTCAAAACCAACGCTTTTAGTTCCAGAATCCAAAATTCTTTTACGAGAGCAATAAAATATACATGCGGCCGAGGCCTAAAGAAAGGAAAGCCAAAATGTTCCTGCACGCGAGGCAACATTTCAAACTCAGCATTAATAGAAGGCAGAACTCCGCCTTGTATATCGCGGCACGCGGCAGTCGCGTATGTAGGAATGTGGTTTATCTCCCCATAAATAACGCACGGAGGAGTTGCGCTTGTGGCGCCTCGCGAGCTGGAAGTGGTCGCGGGGGGGGGGAGAGGGGGCAGGGGGAGTGGGAGGGGGACGGTGGGAGCAGCCGCAGGGCGGAGATTGCGACGAAAACTGGGCCAGGCGGAGCGCAGGTAGAGCCAGCTCCTCGGCGAGAGTGGAGCTGTCATGGGTGAAGGCGGTACGACGCTAGAATTGGTGATTGAACTGACGGGAGCGACACAAACAGCAGCGGCGACGATGGCAGTGCAGTTGAGTGGTAGTACGGGCGTAGAGAGGAGATGGCGGTACTAGAGGAAAAAGCGTAGAAGGAGGAAATTAGGGTAAGAGAGGTGACGGAAAAAAAATGGTAGTACAGGTCTAGCTAGAGTGAGATAAAATGGTAGTAAGGGCGTAGAGAGAGAAAGTGGTGGTAGATTGTGTTAGGGGGCGTAGTAAATGGAAATCGTGGTGTGTGCTTTGAGAGAAAATTGGTGGTATAGGGTGTATATGGGACGTGGCGGTAGGACTGTTGAAGAATGAGTTTGTTGAAGGTTTGTAGAGGAAGGAGGAGATGGCAAGGAGATCGAGAACGTTTATGTAGGAATGACAACGGAGTAAGTGAAGTTAGAAGAATATAGAGAAGATGGTGTTAAGGACTGGAGAGAAGAGAGGAATGCTACGGAAGAGGTAGAATTAGAAGAGGAGGTTACGAAGAAAGAGGATATGGAGACGTTATAGATGGAAGGGCCAAAGAAGGAATAGAAGAACCAGGGGAGAGACGAAAAAAGGAAAAAACAATGACGGGTATAATGGAGAGGGCATTTAAGAAAGAGGTGTTCCTGGCATCTAAAGAAAAGGTGGTAGAAAGTACGTAGATGAGTTGCGAGTAGGTACGTAGATGGTAGGAAAAACGGAGTGGAGTGTGGTAGAGGAAAGAACATTCGGTAGCGAGAAAAGTAGTAGGGATGCAAGGATCCTAGAGGGAAGAGGACACGGCAGCAACATAGGTGGATGTGGTTTAAGCGGCGAAAAGAGATGAGGAGACGGCAGCACCTGAAGTGGAAACGGCGAAAGAGGCGAAGAAGGCAGGAGCGGTGGCGGTGCAGGAAATGGCTGTCGGCGTGGACTGCCTGCCAGAGAAGGAAGAGGCACTCGCGAGATGCGGACGGCGGCGTTTGGGTTAGCGGAGCGAGAGAGATAAAAATGAGCGCGGAGTGAGGGGGGCGTGAAGCTCGGAGCTCCAGAAACGCAGAAGGCGGCAGCGATACTGGAAATTGGATGAAACGGGCAGATGCGGATGCTGCAGGCAACGGAAATACAACGGAAACTCGAGCTGGAATGACAGAAGAATAGCGGAGGGGGCTGGCAAAAAATTTGAAGGGCAGTAAAAGACAGTGGATCAGCTCACAGAGACCTGAGTTTAACTTACACGCTGAAATAACATCGATCATTCGAAAAGATTTGGAAATGTGCTAAAAAATGTTCTTAAGCGTTGTCAAGAACAATTTCTAATAGTGCGTGATAATTCAGAAATCATTTGGACATTATTCTGAACATAATAACACTAAAATAGTAAAGACGAGAGTATTTGGGTCGAGCAAACCAGTGATTGGAAGGTAGAGGGTTCGAGCTTGGCGAAGTTTCAGAATCTTCATATATTTACCATCAGTGAGCATATTGGGTCTCCCGGATTTGAATTCGATGGCTGCTCTGCAGTGGATTCCGCAGTGTATATTAATCACTTCCAGGCGAATGTCTGATGTTCACCGTACACGTGTCAAGGATCACATGCATTTTTCCTTCCTGTTCCTTTGATATTTCTTTCCCACCACCACCATCATCATCATCATTCCATCATCTTCATCAATTGGGACTGGGCCACTGCCACCAGCATACCATAGGCACCCCGTCGGTATTCGCTGGCGGGGAGGTCATCTGCATTTGCGTTGGACAATCGCTAGGAAAAGCACACAGTTTTTTTATCAGTTTTTGACGTTAAATGAAAGGAAAATACTGTGAATATATGAACAATTTGAAGACCGTGATTTTGGCAATACTTTTCCGATCTCCTCTCCACTTTATTTAAACACCAAAAATTAAGTCTTACGATTTCTAGAGCGATGAAATATATTTATTATAATTTGAATTAATTTGTGGATGACTCGTGACCATTTCTTTACAAATCTTTAGGTTTTGATCTTTATCCATATTAAATCACACTAGATTATTTCAGTAAAAATACGTGATTACGTTTTTAAAGCAACGTAGTAATCTTGTAATAATTTGTGGCAAAATGCGCGCCCTCCATGATAACTTCATCAGCAGCGTCAACAACCAGCGAAATTGCTCGACGCCGCCTGTTTATTTTATTTTCTTTTCTTTTTTTGCGAAACTTCTTGACTGATTAGCATTTTACAAGCCATGCTATACAATGTATATTAAGTTTACTATTATTAATTAACGTCTTTTCTTTGTCAGGAGATACACGGATTGTATGAAACAATTCTCTCACAGAAACCACACCGCGAATATTTATTACTACGTTTCTCATGAATTTACTTCAGAAACGCTAGTGTAAATGAACTAGATTGCCGGTTTAAAATCCGTAACAGTATGTCTCGCAGAAAACCCACACGTTTACACTACTACATTCATGAATAGAAAAGTCATAACAACTTCAACAACCGCAGTCGCATTCAAGTGAGGGTCCGACGGGTTCCTCACACTGGGCGACGGAAGCAGCGACAAGACGCCTAGTGGTGCCAACCTTCCGCAACGGAACAGGCTCCTGCCTAGTAACGAGTTTCCGACTTTTCTCTAAAACCGCCCGCTTTCCACCCCTTTCCCCCCTCCCTCCCCCACCCCTCGGCACCGGAAGCACCCCAAAAGGCGCCCGTTAAGCTGCCGGCACGAAATACGACTCCTCAGCGGGATCCCCTCGCGAGGAAACGGCGCCAAGTAATGTAGTGTGATATATCTGTAGCGAATACAAGTTACCTGAGAGCAACAAAGGTATAGCGCGCGCTAGAGAGAGGGAGACCGGAGGAGATGGGAGGAGAAGGGAGATGGGAGAAGAGCGGAGAAATACTGGAGAGGACGAAGGTGGAGGATCATGGGGAAAGTGAGAGGAAAGTGGAGGACCGAAAATGGAGGAGGGAGATAACTAAAAGAAGGAGGAGGAGGTACGAGTGAAATAAAAAAATGGAAAACAATCAATGAAACAAATGGACAAATGAACAGCCTAGGACAAATGAGGAAAAAGAAGAGGACGATAGACGTGAGAGAATGGCAGTGGAGGTTGGCGAAGTGCGGGAGCAGGGTGCGAGAGGCGGCGGAGGGTTGTGGAGATCTGTGGAGAGTGGAGGGTGGCGGAGGGCGGCGGAGGGCGGCGGAGGGCGGCGGAGGGCGGCGGAGGGCGGCGGAGGGCGGCGGAGGGCGGCGCAGGGTGGCGGAGGGCGGCGCAGGGCGGGGAGGGCGGCGGAGGGCGGCGGCGGGTGACGGAGGGCGGTGGAGGGGTGGCGGCGGGCGACGGAGGCGGCGGAGGGCGGCGGAGGACGGCGGAGGGCGGCGCAGGGTGGCGGAGGGCGGCGCAGGGCGGCGGAGGGCGGCGGAGGGCGGCGGAGGCGGCGGAGGGCGGCGCAGGGCGGCGGCGGGTGACGGAGGGCGGTGGAGAGCGGCGGAGGACGACGGAGGCGGCGGAGGGCGGCGCAGGGTGGCGGAGGGCGGCGCAGGGCGGCGGCGGGTGACGGAGGGCGGTGGAGGGTGGCGGCGGACGACGGAGGCGGCGGAGGGCGACGGAGGGCGGCGCAGGGCGACGGAGGGCGGCGGAGGACGGCGGAGGGCGGCGAAGGGCGGCGGAGAACGGCGGAGGGCGGCGGAGGGCGGCGGAGGGGCGGCGGAGGGCGGCGGTGGGGCGGGAGAGTAGGGGGAGGATGGGGAGGAGGGGGAGGAAGAAGAGAGAGGAAAGTGGGCGGGGCTCTGACTGCGCTCTCGCGTAGGTGTGGCTAAAGAGGCTGGCTCTCAAATGCGCTTTGCCTCCGTTCTCCGCAGCGCCGCGCGAAGTTCGCTGGATTGTTAACGCTAACTGCTGCTGGAATTAATAATTCACAAACGGTTATGCAACCTACGCATACCGCGTGATAGATACGTTCTCTGCGCAGCGGTTTGCTCGAAGGAATCACTTATGTGCAATTGGGGAATCAATATATTTTCCACGGTTCTGAGGTAGTATTTCTCTATTTGATTCTTCTCTCGTTTTGCTTTTCATTTTTGTTTTAAATATGTCCTTGTACATAAAATTGAATTCATAACTTTCCTTTAGCTGCTTTAAAATTCCACCGAATAAGGATTAAACTGTTCCGAAAACTAGTTTTGATGTTAGTATAATTCATATTTGAATATCCTGTATACCTTCTTTGGTGGTTTGTTTATCTGTGGATACTCATTGTAACACACAGTTTGCTTAAGAGTTGAAGATAGTTATTTATTACTGCAACACACAAGGGGAATATTAAGACAGGAGTAAATGAATGCGTCTATATCAGAAAAAAAACGTAAGAAGCAAGGCGTATATGAGATTTTTTACCCTTTGCACTTTGAATGCTGCAGGATTATTCGGCTTAAAGTTAGAGGAGGTTAGGAATCCTCTTTCAGCCATTTTTCCGGTTTATCTCCACTTCCAAGACACTCTGTACAGAAGAATGTAACGGGTTGCTCTTGGATGGTCCTATATCTAGAAGTGGGGAGTGAAGATGGCGTGGCAAGCGTCATGCTTCAACCGGACACTATTATAAAGCAGAATAAAAATACTGTTAATGAAATGAAAACAAATTAGCAATGAATGTGAACGTGAAAATAAACGAAAATTCAAAAAATATGATCGATTAATTATTAATTAATTAAATAATTAGTAAAAAGTAGAACATACAGAAGAGAATAATAGATAACACGGAAAGTGAACCAATTATGAAGTGTAGGAAACAATGGAAATGCAAAATCTTCAATTTTGCAGATGTAGAAAGGCGTCTATAACAATTTAAACTTCGGAAAATTTTCAAAAATTCAGAGATTGCAACAAAGTGGGCAAATCTGCGCCATTTTTATAACCGTTTTTTAATATTTTACATTGCTTCATTAAGAAATTTGGGAAATTTTTTTAAATCAAGGACCCAAGAAACAGAAATTTTGAATGCACAACGTAATCGACAAAGTAATTGACTACTCTGAGGAGCAAAAAAAGAAAATTACGTATTGGATATCAGTGACCCACTAAACAAATTCTTCTGCCCCTTTTTGGTGTAGCATTACAATACATTCTCGGTTCTATGTAAGTAGTGTATGAGGAAGTAAAATTGAGTTAATGACATTTAAAGTGTTATGTACTGTATTTCGTACCTGTAAAGTGAATTATCTTAAAAAGTAAATCGAGACTAAGAATCTGGAAATTCAAGAGCATCCTCTAAAGTAGTGCTATACCATCTCAGAATTTATTTTTCATTTCTCCTTTCCCTGCCGAGCGACGTTCCCTCACTACAATCTTCCTCCGCAGCTGACAGCCAAAACCCTGCGCCGCGCCGCGGTGGCACGGCGGGACCAGCGCCGTCACTAAAGAGAGATGGTGGAGGGCCTGTGGAGGGGCGGTGGAGTGATGAAGAAGTGACGGAGGAGCGCGAGTAGAAGCTGTGGAATGGTGAGGGAATGGCGGTGGAATTGTTGCGGGATGGGGAGGAAGAGGGAGGAATAGCAGGAGAATGGCGAGGGAATGGCGGAGGAGGGGTAGTGGAGCGTCGGGGGTTGAAGATAGTTATTTATTACTGCAACACACAAGGGGAATATTGAGACAAGAGTAAATGAATGCGTCTATATCAGAAAAAACCGTAAGAAGCAAGGTGTATATGAGATTTTTTTACCCTTTGCACTTTCAATGCTGCAGGATTAGTCGGCTTAAAGTTAGAGGAGGTTAGGAATCCTCTTTCAGCCATTTTTTCGGTTTATCTCCACTTCCAAGGCACTCTGTACAGAAGAATGTAACGGGTGGGTGGCGTTCGAGGGGCGATAGAGTGGCAATGGAACGGCGGTATAACAGCCGTGGAATCGTTGTGAAATGACGGTGGAAGTTCGGAGGAGGAATGTGGAAGGACGATGGAGTGGTTGAAGGATGTTGGGGGGCGGTGGAATGGCCGTGAAGGAACAGTGGATGGACAGTGGAGGGGCGGTGGAGAGGCGGCTTTAGGGGATGTGGAATGGCGGTAAAAATCAGCGGGCGGGTGGTGGAGTGGGGGTGGTGGGAGGGGAGGGACTGTGGAAGGGCGGAGGAGAGGCGAGAGAGGCATGGTGGATGTGTGGTGGAGGGGCTGTGGAATAGTGGATGGGATGGGGGGCGGCGCCGGCGGGCGCTGGCGCGGGCGCGGGCGAGCGCGCGGGGCTTTCAGAGCTGTTGATAAATATTATGATCGCACTCGGGCGCGCGCTCGGCGCCGGCCCACCCTCAGCGGCGAGGCGCCCGGCGAAAGAAGCAGGGCAAGGTGGGAGGCCATGGGCCTGGAAGCGGGGGGGAGGACCGGGAGGAATGGCTCGGTGCATCAACTGATGTCACTGCAATCTCTTTCTGGGCCTCAAACCCTGACGTGGGTTCGAGTGCCGACGCTGGCAGGATTTTCGGCAATGGCTTGTCAGCTAGGTCGAATTCAGTCGCTGTCTGGAGGAGAATTCTAGCGGGTCGGCTGCTCCGATCGGTAGTTTTCCGTGTTTTTTCCGATCACTACCAGGTGAATGCCGGAGCAGTACCCTAACAAACGGGCCACGGACAGCGCGCGATCTTTCCTTCCTCTTCCTTGTCCTATCCTCACCTCTTTCATAGACTCTTACAATAACATGCACTACAGTACCACACATGCCGGGAGACCAAATGGGAGCTTAGAGCTTGTCTCGGCTGGGGTGGTGCCCCGCTGATGGGAGATAGGGAAAAGAATGATGAGGAAAAACCCCGCTAGTCGACGGTAGGTCAACGCCGGATCTCGCCATCCAGCAGGGAAAAGATCACCGACACCTCCCGAGGAAAGCACGCACTACACTTATGGGACTAATGATCTCTGTAGTCGACGCGCCCAGAATCACGAACAATCAATCAATCGAAGCAGGGGTGGCACAGAAGCGCCGACGGTAAAGATTGAGTAGGTATAACGGTAGTTGTCTTGTACCGTGAAGTGTGAATGTAGCGGGATGGCAACCTGGCGGCGAGTGTAGCGTCGCGAGGTGGCGCACGTGCCGTTTCGTTGGAAAGCCCGGCCTTAAGCCGGATGGGGGATGGGGGTTGGAATGCGGCGGCGTCTCGCCGGCGCGCGCCGGGCAGGAAATTCCCAGCCTCAAAATAACCTGGACAACAGGGCGTGCCTGAGCGCGAGTCCATTCATGACGGTTGCTCTCTGCTGAGGGCTGGCTTGCGAGCCGAATGACGCCCGCCGCTGGTAGAGTGGGGGACGAGCCGTGGGGTATTTATTGCGGCGCCGACATGCGCTCGCGGGATACGCTAGTGAGTCGAAAGACGTGAGGTATCTCCGTGCAACCTTGCACGTTTTGGCATCCGGCCATGTAACATTCTAGTTACAGGGACTTTATGTCCGACAGCTCGCACTTCGCGCAGCTTCTCATGCTCTCGAGCAGAGGCACTGGGCTAAGCCTAGGGACGGTCGCGGGGTTTCGCGGCTTAGAGAATAGAAAGGTTGCCTAAGGTTTTCAATTTTGTAACATTATCTTGTAATTTATTATTGTAAATATACTGTACATACTATTCAGAATCTGTCGTCTGTGCTTTTCATGTCCAGTACGTCACACGAGGCTGCATGGCGGTGAAGTGAGGAACTGCCTTGCTGCAGAGGTTGGATGCAGCAGGGGCAATCGCATTGGTGATAACTATCGTGGTAGTGTTTGTGATAATGATGGGAATAATAGGGGTAGAAATTATGGTGATTGAAGTAACAACAGAAATGGAAGTGTCGATGGTCGTGGTGGTGGTCTAAGTAGAGATAGCGGTTGTAGTGGTGGTCTTGGCGGTGCTGTTTGTAGTGGTAATGGACATTGGTAGAGACGGCAGTAGTGGTAGTGGTAGTGGCGATTGTAGAGTCGATAGTAATGGCGGCGGTGATGGTGGATTATTAACGTTCCAATGCTCTCATGCGAGAATCTTCAGGCAGAGATGCCATAAGGCAGGATCGTAGGATTCCCTTTGAGAATCCTCGGTGGCATAGCCCTTCATCAACGAACGTACTTTATGATAATGAGGAAACTGTGCTTTCAAATACCTCTCGTGTTGATGCCTTTGACAAGAAAAGCTGTGAGTAGTCGTCGACATTTCTATTCCGTCAGACAATATTTTAAAGAGAGTTTTACGGGTCAGGAAAACAGAATTTACGAGAAGTATATTTTTATTCAATTCACAAGTAGAAAGCTCATCACCGGCGACGACTCTCAGAGAAGTTTTGTTCTAAATTGCTTCATGTTGGAAAATATAGTATGTATCTTCGATGAGAAATATAGCGTTTTCCGAATTCAAAGAATAAATGGATCTTGACTCAGAAAGGAACGATCTGAACTTACAAATTGGTCCTCATAATTTTCAATATCTGATATGGATCTGACTATTGAAATGTCTTAAAAAATTTTGTCCTCGACGGTTTGAATTATTTTAATTATCATTTTTAATGAATGATCATTCATGGTGCTTTTGATCAGAAGTAAAGCAGAGAGATGTAGTTAGTAAAATCAAGAACGAAAATTAATATGGAAGCTTTAGATATCACAGTTGCTGGAAGATCACTGATTCTTTTCGTATATTACTTATAACACGCAAATTAGGAAGTAAACAAAATAATGGATGAAATAATAGTTATCTTTCATAACTTCAATTTACGAAGAGACTCAACACCACCACTTCAGCATTCCCACAAAACAATATAACGTCTCTTTGAAAGAGCCATAATTAATTAAATACTGTCTTCAGAATATAGGAAAGAGTTGCTTCAGGGATATTTTATGTGACATTTTGTTCACTTCATTCCATTTGTAAAATTAACCAGACGGCAGACTACATACTACTAAAACGAATACACGAAAGAAAAATCTTTAAAAGAAGAGTTGACAATCAGTTGGATCTTTTCTTATCTCTTGATTTTAACTATGTATTACCATAGTTATACGTTAGTAACAACTTTTTATAAAACAATGATTTTGTATATGTGTTTCATTTTAAGCACTAAAATGTTCTACTTGAATGCATTTCCATTTTCATAACATAGATAATGAGCTTCTATAAATGATATATACAGTGCTCCATGTCCATTCGATTAGTTGTTAATCAGGAATACAGTTAGAGATTTAACCATTTCAAGGGAAATTAGTCGTAGATGGGTTAATTTCTTAGATTTGAGACTATAAGATAACTTCTTTTTCCTCACAATCATTACCTCCCCTCATTCTATCTGTCTCAAACATTGACTACTAATATCAAAATTATTGTTATGATCTTGCATTCATGATTTGCTCCACCGTCTTCTATTTGACCCTATCAGTAAGTATGCTAGTAGAACACTACTGTGTCATCATGTTACTTCACCTGCATCTTCTGCCTCGTTGATAACTCGAGAATTACCCTTGAGAGAAAGGTCGAGATTGTAACTGATGATTTGTTAAAAATATTGTACACAAATTATCATTAAGAACATAATTTCGGATAATATGCTAATGACAGTATTATTAGAGAAACCTCGAAATGTACAGCTCTTGAACTATTTAGAGCTTTTTTCCGTTTAAAACTTGATGCACTTGTCTGAGTTAAGTCTACCCCATTGACGTCTAAGAGAGCGCATGTTGATGGGAAAATATTTCATTTCACCTCGAAAAAAAAAAACACTAAGAAAAATATCGGTTCTCAAGGTTCCTCTAAATAGCGACAAACTATACAATAAATTTATTGTCCCCGTCCTGTGATGTTGTGGTAACGATGTGAAACATTATCTTTTGCTGAAAGCAGTTTCTCAAAATAACGAAAGAAAGCGGTGAGAAATGATACATTTGTGGTGTCAGTGCATTGGAAAGACGAACCGGGCAGGTAGGAAGAAGAGAGGGACGAAAGTTATGAAACTGGCGCGGAGGCCATCAAAACGCTGTATTCAGTCGAGACGATTTGCCTGAGGCGCTTTGAAACGAGTCAGTTGGAGACAGTGACTCCTATGTCACGTTAGGCTGAACGAAATATTCGAAATCCAGTTTTCCTTCAGCCGACAGGTAACCCAATCTATTTTGAGGCGAAGAAAACAATATTCTCATTTGATCAGATTTTCGTTTGATATAAAATATGGAATGTGTATATCTTGCGAGAGTGATAGGAAATGTTATAGGCACCACAATGTCATTCATTCGACTTTACGAAAGTTTCCCTAACATCCACAATACTACTTACCATCTTAGAGGGGAAAACCTCTTAAAGAAGACATACCTTGTGACTTAAATATTCTTCTTTGAAGATTTTTTGTATGCGAATCAAAATAAAATTGCATGTGTTTACGTTAAAAAAATGGAACGTTTTCAAAGGAGCCTAGCGGAATTGTTCCCAAAAAGACTCACTGTATTGAAAAGAAATGTGAACCATCAAAGAATTCAATACATTCCCACAAAATACTGGGCGATCGCGGCGTCCCTGGCGATGATGATGACGATGATGATGGAGATGACGACGGTGGTAGAGGCGGCAGTGGTGGCAATAGCAATATAGAAGTTAGCAATGGCGGTATTGAAGTTGGCGATGAGAGAGGAGAGTGGCGGCGATGACAAGTGGAGATACTGTGCGAGTGTCGCTGGTGACGGCTCTGGCGGTGCTTGTGGGAGTACGATTAGCAACGTCGATGATGTAACGGTTAGAGTATCGGACTGATATACCTAAGTTCGCGGGTACAAACTGGAAACCGTGGATATTTAGGGGGAAAAATGCTTCTTACACCTTCCTTCGAAGGGGAAGTAAAGGCGGCTGTCCCATGTTAGTAGATTTACTGCAAGTAGAAGATCCTCAAGCCTAAAATAAGTGTCTGAGCTAAATTCAAATCGCCTCTTTCATCGCCCGAGATAATACCTTCTGTTTCCGCTAGTTGGTGAAAGGAGCGTAACAAAATTTGCGTGGTCAGACGGAAGAGCAGGCCTCATGGTCTGGGTCTTGCCACGTAAAATACGACATCAATTCAATTCAATTCAAGAGGGCGGTGGCGAAAACCGCGCATCGGCGGTGGCGGTGTGTCGGTGGGGCTGATGGTGTAGCGGCGACAGTGGCGGCGGCGCTGTGACCTGCCTGAGCCTAAGGCGTGACGTGTATATCCACATGTCGCCTCCGCATCAGAAATAGATTACGGGCGCCGCCGAGGCGCGACACCCCACACGGACGGGCATTATGCGTCGCCTTCGGAGAGGGCGGCCTGAGCGGCGCGGGATCCCAAACGGTAATATTTACAAGCGGCTCACCGCGAGGCGCTATTACCGCCGTCTCGCGTCGACAAACAGCGTCACAAGGACGACGCGACGCGCGGGCCGCACCCGCTGCGCTCGGCGCGACGGGCGCGGACGGCCCCAGCCTCTCTGCCGCAGAGGGGATCACGAATCCGCAGGCAGAGCAACCGACATGTGATCGCGTGTTCCGCTTTGTGAAGCTACCCTGCCTACGATGCCGGTTATGCAGAGATCACACGCGGCTATATATCGCGGGAGTTGGGTCACACAGGAGAGTTTTGTTGGGCGAAAACGAATGATTTTTGAGAATTAATGACTCGCCACTCATACAAGCCCCCTCCCATCCGTTGTTTTCACTAACATCTTCTCCTGTAACGTCGCTCCTCCAGCGTTACCATTCTCCTGCCTTCACTATCAACTTCACTGCTCCATCCAGTGCTTCCTCGTCCATTTCCACAATTATAGTTGTCTTAAGTTTTTATTGTTTGTCTTTCATAATTGCATAAAGAAAAAGTTCCATTTGTTATAGACAACCATTTTTTTGTGAAGATATCGTAAAATTCCTATAACAAAGATGATGTTCGTACAACGTTTCAGATAACTGTTTTTCTCCATCATCAGGTACAAACTTTGGCTAAAATCAAATTTATTACATAAATATTGAAATTAAATCTGTCTTTATAAAAACATCATGTAAGCAAAAAACAATATTAAATATAATGGAAGCTTACCTTATAGATATATTACATATAAAGTAGGTATATTTCAGCAAATGTTAGAAAAACAAATGAATAGAATTAGGAGGTAGGGGGTCAGGTGACCATTGAGAGGGAGGAGTCAGTAATGGAAGAAAATTGTTTTGAAATATTATTTAATTCTGCGTAGTATCTATCACCTGACCCCCTACCTCCTAATTCTATTCATTTGTTTTTCTTACGTTTGCTGACCTGAACTTAGACTTTATGTCTAATATGTCTATAAGGTAAGCTTCCATTATTTAAAGGTTTCTGCTTACATGGTATTTATATAAAGACTGATTTCATTTCAATATTTATGTAATAAATTTGATTTTAGCCAAAGAAATTTGTACCTGATGATGGAAAAAAACAGTTCTCTGAAACATTGTGCAAACTTCAACTTTGTTTTATGAATTATACGACATTTTCACAAAAAATGATTGTCCATAATAAATGGAACTTTTTCTTTATGCAATTATAGTTCTTACCTCCTGCATTACCTCTGCAAACCCTACCTTAAGCGCCAACACTTCCTCATTCCCTACCTTCAATTCCCATTCCTCGCCTCTAGCGCTACCAATCCCAGCCCTTCCTCCATCACTACCTCCGTCGCCCATCCACTGCCTCCATTTCCACCTCCACCCTGCCAGCCCTCGCCCGCGCCCCGGGCGCCGCCGCCACCGCCGCCGCCGCTGCCGCCGCCGGCGCGCAGAGGCCCACAATGTGGCGGGCGCGCCGAGGAGTTTATCTTGACGCCGTGAGGGCGCCGTATTCTCAGACTCTCTCCGACAGGCGGCGCTGTCTTACGACCGGGATAAACTTGTCTCGAGAGGCTCTGTGAACTCCTTATGAGGAGACTTTCATTTCCGCTTCCTTGTTGCTTGTTTCTGGCGTAATCTTCAATCTCGTTATTCTGGGCTTCCAATGGGTGTTTTTGTGGAGAATGTTTGGGAAATGGTGTCGGGTTTAGGTACTTTTTAAACTTGCAAAATATGAAGGAGTTTCATATTTTTGCAGTAGATAATATCATACTTGGTGTATGGTACAATACACAACGAAGAAAATATCTAGAAAGAATATTATAGGAATTATTTTAAAATTAAGAAGATAACTTTTTACGTTTTCTCCGTGGCACAATAACCATGTAAAATAAATAAATGTGTTCTGGGAAGACAACTTGAAATAAATAAATAAATAAATAAATAAATAAATAATTCCACTTTTGCATGACTAACACTACCATCTACTGTAGAGTGGAAATCAACATTTTCACTAATTCCCTTAGTCACTTTTCCCAACTATAGTATAACCAAAACAGGGCTGAACTTTATTCAGAAGTATATTTTGTTTCCTTAGTATGAACAAAATTATGAAAATATAATTTTCTCACTTCATTTAATTTGTATACTTCTCGATATATAGTATGAGAGATAACTGATATGTATGGGTCCTCATATGGTACCAATATGATTTGAACTGGCGCGGTAATGAGGGCGCGTTCAAGAGTGTCAGTGTCGACCGACCGGCTAGTTAGAAGAGGCCTTCCTACATCACGAAGGTGTGAGTAGGGAAGGTGGGCCGACTTGACCAATTGACGAGGTATTCAACTCTCTTCTGAAATCTGCAGCGGATAAGAGGGGACTTGTGATAGACTGGAGAGCAGGCATAGCACTTATACGTAGGTAAAACTTAGCAAGATTTTCGACGAGTGTTTCGTATACGTAGCGCTACAATTACGTGGAGAAGTTTAAAATCCGCAAATGAGTAGACTGCGAGAACTTAATATGTTAGTGATAGAAACTTTAATTTGCATTGTGTGGTGAATTCAGTAAACGTTTTCTAATTTCTAGAAGTCACGAAGGACAGACCGAAGACGAGTAAAGTATTCCGTGGCAGAACATTTTAATATAGGGCTCGCAGATTTATTAGTTTAATCTCTTCATTCTTTAATTTTAGAGCCCGTTAATTGAATACAGTGTAATCGAGTCTTAAGATATTACTTGTAATTTTCCCATTGATAGAATCCCATAGGATCCCATTGATTAGAAGAAGTAACAAAATAATTAATTATCAAATGGCAGAAGATTGATTTTTTTGTTTAAAGTGTGATTTGATTAATGATTAACTGAGTGTTTTTTAAACTTTTCTTTTTGTTTGTTTGTTTGAGGATTTAATAAATCCTAAGATATATTGAAAATCTGAGTAACGTTTTCTTACATGTGCTCTCCTACAATGAATTCTTCCTACCAAGACCCTTGTACCTTCAGGTTCCCAAACATTTTATCATTATTGTAATTTATATGGCGAAGTACAGTCACAGTCACCACTATTCATAGTACGGTATTGTTGAATACATCGTAAACTTATTTTTGAGCCTTATTTTATTCTTCCAGGAAATTGTATATTTGAATTTGAGAGGTTTTCGTTTCTTGAAAGGAATCTTCAAATTGAAGTTCTATTTCCGAAGGTACTTCACGGACTACAACTCTGTTCCATCGGTTCTCTTGAACATGCAGTTATTGTGCAGCGAATAAAAACAAATGTAAATGATAAAAGAAGATTTTATACATTAACAATTGAAAGGAAAATTGTTCAAGACTATATTCGACGTACTTCTGAAAATAAACAAAATAATAATATATCCTTTAATCTCAGCAACACATGAACAAAATATGTGCTGGTTCATCATAAGAAGGATGTGTTCTAAAGAAAACTTAATTATTCATTCGCCTGAAACATGTTGCTTACAACGAGATATTTTAGCTGCAGAGAGAGAGTGGAGAGAGGAGAGGGGAGAGGGGAGAGAGGAGAGGCCGCAAGAGAGCGTGAAAGAGAGTGACAGAGAGCTAAGTAATATTACGAGAACGAAGTTCATCTTTCGTTCTAGGTTTCGGCACGAAACATTTTCGACCTCTCCTTTCCACACGAAAACCCAAGAAGTTGCAGGCCAAGACAGTTTTCCTTTATCTCCCACGAGTGTCTATTTACCGCGTGACACTGTCGTGTCCCCAGTCGCCGCATGTATCCAAAACGCTTTCTCCCCCTGCGTGTTTGTTTGCGCTTTTCCCAGCGTTTATTGTTGCGGTGGAAGCTCATCAAGCGAAGTACATCGACGGCGCGGCTGCGTCGGGGTGCCAGGCGGCGTCAGCCGAGGTGGGCGCCTGGATGAATGCCTTTCTGCCAGAGGCGACAGGCGCAGGCGACAAGCGACAGTCGGCCAACACGGGCGAGTGTGTGATTGAAGCAGAAGAGACGACATTGGAAGCGGTGGGCATATTAACAGTGATGTTGAGGACAATGGGAAATGAAGAAGAGGCTGTAGATTTATTGGTGCTAGTAGTAATGATGGTAATGGTGCTGAGAGTAACCTTGGTGATGGTAACGGCATACGTAGTGGTCGTGGTTTTATTGTGGGTGTGTTGATTAGTAGTGAGGAAACTTTTGAGGACCAATGGTAAATGCAGTTAACGTTGTGACGGTACACTTGCAAGTTGATTGATGTTTTCGGGCACTTCAGCTGCAATAATCATTAGTGTTGTTAGCATAAGTCAATGTTTTCGTGCTTGGAAGTAAGTGTGTTCCTCTCCTACAGGATGGTGGCCAGGAGCCTACAACACCAGGCCTACGGCCTAAGGCCATCGGCCTACTACACCGGGAGGAGCAATTTCTCGTGGTGACACGCCCCAATGGGGCATCGCCCCAGCCGGGACACGCTCTACCCTCCCGACTAGTCTCGTCATGTGTGCGAGTGCATTGGTGTGTGTGTGTGTGTAAGACGAAAGTATAGCACAAGGAAGAGGAAGGAAATATCACGCGCGGTCCATGGCTCGTTTGTTTAGAGCACTGCTTCAGCATTCACCTGGTACTGATCGAAGAAACCACAGAAAAGTATGGTGGGTATACCATATCTAGTGTCGAATATCCGCCGAATATCCACCGTCGGGACTCGAATCCTCAGAGTCTCTGCAATCAGCGGCAATGAGCTACTCCCTACCGGCGTGCATGTTGTAACGACAGACGTAGCACCTGACTTATACACACATGCATGTCGCACACATGTAATACCTGACGCATACAGTGACGACGCATGTAATGACGACGCATGTAATGACGACTCATGTAATGACGACTCATGTAATGACGACGCATGTAATGACGACGCATGTAATGACGACGTATGTAATGACGACGCATGTAATGACGACGCATGTAATGACGACGCATGTAATGACGACGCATGTAATGACGACGCATGTAATGACGACGCATGTAATGACGACGCATGTAATGACGACGCATGTAATGACGACGCATGTAATGACGACGCATGTAATGACGACGCATGTAATGACGACGCATGTAATGACGACGCATGTAATGACGACGCATGTAATGACGACGCATGTAATGACGACGCATGTAATGACGACGCATGTAATGACGACGCATGTAATGACGACGCATGTAATGACGACGCATGTAATGACGACGCATGTAATGACGACGCATGTAATGACGACGCATGTAATGACGACGCATGTAATGACGACGCATGTAGTGACGATCCATGTAGTGACGATCCATGTAGTGACGATGCATGTAGTGTCGGTGAATGTAGTGACGATGCATGTAGTGTCGGTGAATGTAGTGACGGCGCAAGTTGTGACGGTGCATATTGGGACTGTTTCTGTTCGAACGAGGGCGTGTTGGGAAGGGGGCGGTGCATTAGGACGGTTGGTGCTGGGGACTAGGGACGTTGAGGCAAGGGATATTGAGAAGGTGGAGGTTGTGTCCATGGAGGCTGCAGCAGTCGATGATGTGGCGGAGGTTGTTCTGGTGGATACTGTGCTGTTGTTAACGAAGTGATAGAGGGGGGTGATGATGGAAATGCTGGTATGGCAACTTTTGCGTGTTGGTGCTCTGACATAACGACAATGGCCGCACCGCATAATGACAATAAAAGACATAACGACGATGGCAGCACCGGTTGTGGCAACTGCGTCTCTGAAAGTGTCAACTGAATACAAGAGTGGCCAGTACCACAGCAACAGAGGCAGCTGTAACGGAAGTGCTGCAGCGGTGGCGGTAGCGCGGGAAGCCGACACTCGTGTTGACATGCAAGGCGCCAACCAGGGCCCCGCGTTTACTTTATCGCGCACGCACACGTGCGCGTTCGCTGGATAGGCGGGCTGACTGGCGCGTTATGGCGACGCGTTGAGGACGGACGCGACAGCTCCGGAAACAAACAGAGCACGCGACGCTTCTTCGGCAGATCGAGGCGTCGCACTCAAATTTCAGGATCACGGCAGATGGACGCAGCTTTGTCAATCGTGAGACGCCTAAACGATTTGGCGCAACGCCGGATTAATATCTTAACGTGCCCTATGTATGACCCTTAATAATACTGAAATACTGAATGTGAACCAAAACAACCAAATGAATGTAAATAAATTAGTATATAGTCGTTATCAAAACTTGTCCTGTGAAAAATATTAATTTTTTACATAAAAAATAATTACATTGTTTATCTTCAAGCGTAATATCTATAATAATTGTTTATTCCTTTCAACTGGCAACGAAGACAAAGGTTCTGCTGAGCAACTAGAAATCCTGAGTGTTACCAAAATTTGCGTTGTAATTTTGATATTTGGAACATTTATTTTATAATTTTTCAGTAGAGAGACAATAAAGGATGAGAAGATCTAGGAGATAATTATCTGCTGTAAACAATTTTGTTATATTTTTTCCTATAATTTTACTATCAAACTTACAGTGAACAAATGTTAACTTAATTATAAAAAATATTGATTATCTATTCTTGTATAAAGTGCTAGCGTATCTAATTAAAGTAGTATATACCGTAATTTTATATTCATGAAATTCAATGGTAACTGATTACTTTGTCTAAATACCATTTATTTTCTCGTGGTTTGAAGGAACAGCTATAAAGCTTTACTCATAATGTCTCCATACGAAGTGTTCAAGTGGTGAAATACGAAAATGCATATCACTGAGCAGAACGTGGCTTTCATGTGATCGTTGGGTAAAGGGAACCATGCACACGAAATGCACGGGCGGCACGCAGAGTAGATTTAGTTCACGATGTGCATAAGCGAACAGGTTCAGCAAGACTTACCACGTTCTTGGTCACACTCGGTGTAGCTTTAACGCGGAAAACTAGTAATCAACTCGAATGTCGAAGGATTCTTGATCGCAAATGTAATTAAACATTCTCCATGTTCAATTTATTATTTATTTTTTAAATAATCTACACCTAGTTCTTTTTTATGTACTTTGAATTTATCAACATTAGTGATAGCAATGTCTTTCCAATCATTTTACAATATTTTCTTCTAGAAGAACTTTAAAATAGAAAATTGCACTTTCAAATTTCATTTTCGAGATTTTTCTTGTATGTTCTCCGAAATAAAACTTTTTTTGGTTGTTGTTATTTAAGGCTGCATCAACTACTGGGTCATTAGCGACCACTATTGGATTTAAGGTTATAGTATGAGGATGAAACGATATGGTGACGATAGGGGGTGAAAGGACGAACACATACAACCATGCCCGAGGCGGGACTCAAACCCGCGACCCCTCGGTCCGAGATCACTACGGCACTATTAGCATAGCGATCTCGGCCAAGGAGCCGACAAGAAATCTTTAATGTCAACGTTTTCAGTAGAACGCAAAGCAGTGAAGTGACGGAATCCTCCATGTTCATGAATACAGTTGAAGATGTGGTGGGAAATATCTGAAGTAGACGAAATGCATGGTTGGAGAAAATTGAGCTTAACTCAGAAATAAAGAAATCATTGAAAATATTGGCATATGATATCCTAAATTACAATGGCTACAGTTTGTGAAGGTAGCAAAAATGTTGTAGGATTCCGTATCGATCAATGAAGGAAACAAAATAATATTCCACAATTTAATTAAGACCGACATGTTTGGGGGTTCCTCTTCCCATTCATCAAAGACCTTCACCAAGAAGATTAGCTTCAAGTTTTCTAAGTGATAAATTTGATACATTTTGTTATAATTTGATAGCAACGAAATTTGTCATAATTTTATCTTCATTCTTGAAAAAGCTGAATGGAATGAAATTCTATAACACGTCTATGTCAATAGATTTATTGTGAAATATAATTTTATCAAACTCAATGAAAAGCATTATTTTTACAACCCTTTTACAACAAGTTTTGTGAAGAATTGTTTTTATTAAATTGCTGGTTGATCGCGACTTTGAAACTCTTGAACTTTATGTTCGTACACGAAATTGTTCTTATCGCAACTATTCATGATATATATAATTACTCAGATACTTAATTTTCTCTTCGGCGTGACTCTAAGCAATTCTTCTTTATTCAAAATTTTTTTCTGTTATCGATAATATGCTAGGGTGTTTGCATGGAAATTTGCGCCATTAAGATCTTAAATTAACGGAAATCTTTCTGACGTTCTTAAATGATTATCACCATACATTTTCAAAAAAAAGTTTTGTGAGACACTGCAAGAATGTTCGTGCAACTGAAAAGTTAGTGGGTGGAACTCACTGAATAAATCTTTCTCCTTGTGTGAAACTCCTTTTGTCAGATATGAATTTTTTTAATATAAACTCACTACGTCATCGTCAAAGTAATTTCTGATGTTTTCTATTTATTCTGCATGAATGTGATTTGTTGCGACTTATATTGCCGATACATTGGGTTAATGCATTTAGTATTTTTTGAAATATTTTTGGCTCCAGAACAGTAAGTTAAAAATGAATGAACAAGAAATGCAGAATGAATTCTCCCTTTCAAAACGATGAACAACAAGAAAATTCGTCATATAAGACAATTAAATTACGATTTCTACAATGACGTCCTTCATTGCAAATGATTTTTCAACTTAGGAAAATCTATAGTTAATGGACGGTTTTGGAGTGGAAAACCAAAATATTTATTCTATAGTATTACCAGCATTAGTGATTACACCGTAAAGCTACTTTTGTCATTATTGGCAACAAAAGAATCTTCTCAATTTAGACGACTATAAAGTGAAGAGAATTGTAGTTCAGTATTAAATATTCGATTTACGTGAATGAAAGGAACGGAGGGGGAAAAGTAAATAGAAATGTAAATAGAAGTTTGAAATGTAAATGAAGTGGAGGAATAAAAAGATAACGTACTTGTATTATCCTTGGATAAGATGAACTGTTTTTCTGTACATTTGTACACTTATTTTTTGGTAGAGAAGTTTCAGGTTGCTTTGGCTAGTCGGCCTTAAAGACCCCACCTCCAGCAGCTATCTCTGCGGTACCCAAAACAGCTTCCCTAACCTTTTTTTCATTTCGTTTGGATAGAGATGATTCAATGAGTGTAGGAAATGAGATGAGTGGGACTGTGCAGAGGCCTCCATGTCACAAACACTTGTTGAAAACATCCATGTACCGGCTGAATTTAGCATATAACTAGCATACTCACTAGCTTAATAGCGAGATCGAATTCCTCCGCAATCTGGAGGAGAATTCCAGCGTCCGGCTGTTCCGATTGGTAGTTTTCGTGTTTTTTTTAAATACCGGACGAATGCCGGAACAGTACCCTCGCAAACGGGCCACGGAACGCGCGCGAATCCTTTCTGTTCTTCCCTTCTTACATTTATACGTACTACACTACCACACGTGACGAGAGATCAGTAGAGAGCCTAGCTAGAGCTTGTTCCGGCTAGGGCGGTTTCCCACTAGGAGAAGGTACCTGGAGGGGGAATGCCCCGCAAGCTGACGAATAGATCGGCGCCGGATCTCCCCGTCCAGCAGGGGAGGGAACCGCCGCTACCTCCCTGGATGGAACTTTCACTTCATTAACGGACCTACCCGGCTGCAATCAATCAATCAACACTCATGCCTTTTGCGGGATTGAAGCTCATAGTTTTAAATCGTACCGTGCACTTGGGCTTACGGCCTCCTGCGCTATAAGGACGGCTCACTTCACTTGAACTGTATTTCCCAAATCCTTTGTGTTATTATGTATTTCTGCCACCCGTTCGCGAGACTATTTGCAGAGTATCTGCATAATCCATCCATGCATTCTAATACAAGTATAAATGCAATGAAACGTGGTGTTGTTTTCCCTCCTAGAAGTTTGAATTGCGCAAATGAAAAGAAATGACTCGAGGATCAGTAAAGGGAAGTAAAATGTACTGTAATGATGCATAATGTGCGCCGAAAAACCAACATCAACAAATTCTTCTTAGATTAAAACAACAGTTTTTTATCCCTCACTTCTGTTATGTTTATCAAATCCTTTTTTGCTATTATGTATTTTAGCCATCCGTCCGCGGGGGCTGCTTGCCTAATGTCTGTCTGTGCCATCCATCTGGCCATCTGTCGAAGACAAATTGCAGCGTCTGCGGCGAGGCGAGTCACTAGCCGAGGGCGCGCGGCGGAGTCGGCGGAGGCTCCCCGCCCCACCCTCTCCTTCCCTCCCCCTGCACCCCTCCCCCTCCGCCCCGCCCCCTCCGCTCCGCCCCCTCCGCTCCACCCCTCCACCCCTCCCCCTCCGCCCCGCCCCCTCCGCCACGCCCCCGCTCCGCCCCCTCCGCTCCGCCCCTCCGCTCCGCCCCCTCCGCTCCGCCCCCTCCGCTCCGCCCCCTCCACCCCTCCCTCTCCGCCTCTCCCCCTCCTCCCCGCCCCCTCCGCCTCTCGCCCCCTCCGCCCCGCCCCCTATCTTAATCTCGCGGTGCCCCTTGCGAAACGCCGCGCGGGAGGGTGCTGTTAGATTCCAGGGCAGCGATCCAAGAGAAACAAAACACGTCTGGAGGCGTGCTGTGAACACAGACGCGGCTTGGGGGGAGGTCTCGCCAGTCGCTCTGCATGGGGAAGGGCGAAAGAGCGAAGGATAAAGGAGGGGGAAGATGGAAATGGAGTTGAGATGATTCTCTTCTGAGTACAAAAAACTGTTTTGTCGTATTTTTTTTTTGGTAAATGGGAAGACAGAAAAATAATGTTTCGGCCAATGTGTGGAAGTTATTATAATGTATACTGGAGTGATCCCCGAAAAAATAACATTCAAGTTAGTGTTGTCAATTCTTTCTCAGCAATTGTAGGTTTCACTGATTCGACGTTGTGGTGGAAGTTTATTCCTGATTACAGGAATTTGCGAAAAAAAGCTATTGCAAGTAACATAAAATTATACAGACTCTATATGGCTCATGGACACAGCATCAGCTTCCCGTAATATGGTCCCGGGTTCGATTTCCGGTCAAGGCAAAAATAGAGTTGTTGCTTTTCTTTAAATCGCCTCCGTTTCTGTAGCTGTGTGGGGAAGAAAAGCTCAAGCAGGCGGAGTTTGCTAGTTACGGTGAAGGGAATACGTTATGTTTGCCACATCTGCCTCTTACTCCATGCATGGGAATTAAAATAGGCCCAGGCAATGTAGAGGCATTTGAAATGGAAAGCAGGCTACAAAAAATAGAATGATTTCGTGGGGGAAGAAGGAAGTAGACCCAGACATTCATGGTTGGAAAAAAATAGACAAAAGTTTGAAGAATATATGAAAGATTTGGTCTGTGATTAAAGAATAAATTAGAAGAATCACTTCAAAATTCAGTAATTTTTTTGTATTTGGAACCTGTAGATAAATTACAGATATTTTTTATTTGCCATGTATAAAATCTTGGGTAATCTCTCACCATTCTGTAATGAATTTCATCAGCATGATATATTAATAGTATCAGATTTAGGTCTGTAGACGGGAAACTGTAGACGGAAACGGTAGACGGGGGTCTGTAGACGGAAAACAATTTATAGCTACTGAAGGTCGCTTCAGTTTATATTACCATTCCCAAACATAATACATTAGCATCAGTAGAACGTGATAAGAACATATTCTAAACATCCCATTCTGAGTATTAATATGCACTTCCCTGAGGCTACAATATTTTTAAATATAATATAGATGCACCAAAATGACTGTAACATCAAAACATTTGAGAAAAAATTGAAGTATATTAAAACTAAAATCGCATGCATTAATGTGTTTAAAATTGAATTTAAAATCGATTATTTTTAATTAAAAATTTATAAATATTGTCATTTTCAATAAAATTATACGAAAGAGGCCACAAAAAAAAGTGAAAAGTGCTAGGGAAAAAATTATTGAGTAATATGAATCAGTGATTTACTGTAATTCACAAAAGGCGAAAGCTGTTGTGCGGAAATACTTTCGTAAAATGCACTGCATCTCTTTCTACAATTTCCTTTCCCAGCTATTTAAAGACTTTATTTCCACACACATTTATATATATTTCACTTATTAGCTACTATACTTTGAAACATTCGTTACAGCAATGATTTGAAGGGAAGATCTTACAATGTTTCATTGTGTTGGTCCATGTTAAATGAAAAGTAACTATGACGTATAGTTACTAGTTACGTACGACAGTACGAAAAAGCTGCAGAAACAGGCGCAAAGGTCCTCTATTTTGGTACAACAACAGGTATAAAAAGATTTTGAACGTTGTACATATTGACCTCGGTCAAGAAGCCAAATATTTCCCTTGAACTTCACCTGCGCAAACGTCAAACGCCAACATTCCACTCGCACTTGCCGGTCGAGCACAAAGTGTTTTAATTACAATTGATCGAATCCGCAGCCTCTCGATGAAGCAATACTACCAAAAGTTTACACGCTACTTTCAACTACACCCGTTCCAGACCAAACAGCCAGATCCGTTTAATTGCACTTTAACGATTTAACCCTCTCTTCGAAAACGCATCAAGCTGCACCCGAGACCAAAGGGAATCCATTGCTTCGAGCAAACAGCGCTAATAAAGTCGGTGGATTGAGGGCCCTCAGACAAATACGCAGCGGTGTCCGGCGCCCGGCGGTAGGCCTACGATAAGCGGATCCCTGCGGTCCGGCCTGCCTCGCCGGCCCTGCGGCGGATTATAAAAGTTTGACGTTTTCCTAACGTGCGACGCGCCCGTTTTGGCACGGCCGCAAACTGGGTAATCACAAAGCACTTCCTCCACGGTCTCGCGGTCGGACCTTTTAAGTGACAGCGGTTGGGACGGAGGCGGAGGAGAGGGAGCAGGGGAAATGGCAGGAGGGGCACGGGGCGATGGGGCGACGAGGACGGCGACGGAGGCGGGAGGGGGGACAGGAGAGGAGGTGGCGCTGCAGGACGGGTGGGCGCCACGGGCAATGATGTCGGTCTAAGGGGATGGCGAGGAATGAGTGGAAGTGGGCCAAGCTGCAAAGGATGGGAAGAACGAGAAACAGTAATGGCGGGGCAGAGACGGGCAGGGTGTGGACGGCGGGGGCGGGCACGGGTGGGTGGGGGACGGCGGGGCGGGGACGGGCATGGCGGGGACGGCGTGGAAGGGCGGCGGGGAAGGGTGACGGAGAAGGGGCGGGGCGGGGCAGGGCAGAGGCGGTAGGGCGGGGCGGGGACGGGCGGGGAGGGGGCGGCGAGAGGGGACGGCGGCGAGGGACGGCGCGGGCAGAACTGTCGAGTGTAGTGACAGCGCAGCAGGGACGGTGTGACAGCGATGTAGTTTGGCTGAATGCCGGTGGCGGGTCGGCGGGATCTGCGGGGAGGGCGAGATCGGCGGGATCTGTGGGTCGGGGTCGCTGGTGTCGCGGACTGCGCTTGCGAGAACGTTCGTAGCGTGGGCGGGGACGGCAGGGACGGAGCGTACGCGAACGGCGTGTGCGGGAGGGCGGGACTCGAGAGTGGCTGGGGGCAGCGCTGGGGAGTGCCGGGGCGCGGCGGGACGGTGTCCGCCTCCATATGTATGAGCGTCCCGGCGGCGGGGCGCGTGCGACGTCACACGCGCGGACGTACGCTCTGAGGTGGGGGCGCGGCGCGCGGAGCGACACGGCGACGCGTGGGACAGCAGCGCGGGCGTGGCGCCTGCCAGTGGACGCGCGCGCGTGTGTGTGTGTGTGTGTGTGTGTGTGTGGCGGAGGGGGCGAGCGCGCGAGATGGAGGAGGTCGTTATCAGTGCAAACACGCGTCTATCTCGCAACAAAACCGCTAAAATAGCACTCCCCCATAACTCAATTGCATGTTTCAACTCCATAGATGAAACGATATAACCAAGTTTTGCTGGGAGCTAACACCGCGCGCGGCCTGTTGAATGCGGGAGAGCGAGCGGAAGGACGCGAGTCGGGGACTAAGGACTCGGGCGCGGGCGCGGGCGCGGGGGCGGGCGCGGGGGCGGGCGCGGGGGCGGGCGCGGGGGCGGGCGCGGGGGCGGGCGCGGGGGCGGGCGCGGGGGCGGGCGCGGGGGCGGGCGCGGGGGCGGGCGCGGGGGCGGGCGCGGGGGCGAGGACGGGCGGCGCCGCGGGCGAGGGAGGCGGAATGGGCGATAAACGAGGTGAGCCGAGGGCAGGTCAGGCCGGCCGCGAGGGTGCATCAGGGCAGGTAGGGGAGGGAAGTAGGTCAGCGAGGGTGGAAGCCATAGCGGCTGCGAAGTCCAGGAAATGAATTATTAACTGCGCGAGGATGATGTGCAGGGGGCGATTCAAAAGCCCTCCGCAATCGCTCAAGTGTATTGATGAGTGAGCGAATGAGGTGCCGAGGAGAGCGTATGCTTGTTTTTTGAGTCCTCGAGGGAAAAGGTAATTGTGGAAAAGATAAACAAAAAGGTAGAAGGAAAGAAAATACATGCATTCGATGTTCGTCAGTAAATAAGCGAAGGAAAAAGATATTAGAAGTAGAAGTAGGAGAGAACTTCTATACCCAGAATCTGTAGCATGCAATTGTATTTTAACTGGACAGTGCTTAAAAAAAGCTTCCACAGCGCATTGCTGTGCGTCCTTCTAATCCATCGCTCGCCGCCGGGAATGTTTTCCTTCCACGTACTTCGCGGGGTTGACACATATTTCATGGCAGTAAAAGAGATCAGGGTGACAAAACTCTCACTCACGGTGAGAATCTTTTCGCCGTCAACTGTTGGTCGCATTTTCCGAATCCCACCAATTGGTAGTAGGGCAGAAATGAGACGAAGATTTGTATCTGCTGAGTTGGCTCAGATCAGCAATTGATGCTACTGCTCTGGCCGGAAGACGAGGGTTCTACTCACGACGGAGGCGAATTTTCGATATGAACTCGATAGCCAGGTGGAATTCATCCGCAGTCTGGACGAGATTTCTAGCGGCCGGCTGCTCTGATAGAGAGTTCCGATAGTAGATAGGGTACGATGAAGTTCAGGTGACAGTCGGGGCAGTGCCGTAACCAACGGCACATGGACCGTGCACAATCTTTCCTTCATCTTCGTTTCCTCCTCTCTCCTTACATACATACACACACACACACACACACACACACACACACATACACACACCCTTTCACGTACAGCACTTCCATCAACTTCGGGTGGCCAATGGTACGTTTGCAGCTATGCGCAGCTGGCGGTGAAACCTGGAAGGGGAAACCTTGCATCAGACGCGTCGTGTAGGTCGCCGCCGGATCTCACGCTCTATTAAAGTACCATAACTTATGAAGCTATAACTTGCACGAGACTTACAGGACCAATGACTCATGTTGACGCACGTGAAAACAAGGAATAATCAATAAATCGAGAAAGAATTGGGATATGATTCTTATGTTACAACCTGCGAGACTAACCACGTCTAAAACCGTGTTACTACGCCCAACGTTTACAGTAGCGACACATCACTTCGCGCCGTTTCTGACGATTGAGTGAATGCGAGGGAGTTAGTGAAGCCCTGGCGTGTAGAGGCAGCGATGTTCCCAGGCATGACGCCAGACAATTAGCAGCAGCTGCTTCCAGTGAATAGCAGCGTTGGCATTCGTGGCGTTAAACCGACGTCGATTTCACTAGTTCTCCGTTTCTCTCTAGTGAAACTCTCCTATGCTTGATAGCAAGGGATCCCATACGAGACGTACGAGTTACCACTTTTGTCAAACATTTAGTAGTTTTAGGATAACTCTGAGTTATAACGTGTAATTTGTTGAAAGCTGGACTCGTGTAAAAACTCCGCACTTTGTAAGTAATTGTTTTAAAAAGGAAAATTACTTCATGGTAGCACCCCATCTTCGAACAGCCAGCTCTTGAAAGGTGCGTTACACAATTGCATGCCAGGTGCAATGGGAAAGTAACAATTCAAAGATTGCTAAGCGTTAGAACTATAAATAAAAAGTCACTTTAACTTTATATTAACTGAAAAATTATTTCTATCTTTTCCCTCCAATTTCGTTTTACATAGATTTCGGGTTTCCGTATTTTTGCCCCCCCCCATGCCACGGAGTGAGATCACACAGAAATAATTAAATTAAAATAACACAATAGAAATATTAAATAGTCTGATTTTGAAGAAAACTGTTTAAAACAATTCGGGCCCCACTTGTCCTCCACTTATCCCCGAAAAATCTCCTGTCCCACAGAACTCACTTTGTCCTCACCAAACCCTTCGGTTCACAAAACCTCCTTTTAAGAACCAAGCACGCATTGTCTCCGAGCTATCTACGATTACAATGTGTGTTGCGGTAATTTGTTTTTGTCAATCTACCAACTTTAAGTGTTTGTCTCAAATCTCTTTGATACAGGACTGGGTAGTAATTCCCTATCCAGCAGTAGCACACTAGAGGGATTTGTATCGATAGGTTCATAAAAACGGTCAAAACCGTCATATCTCCTTAGATTATTATCTACAGAGAGGATTAACAATTCGTTATCAATATGAGAAAGTATGTGCTGCTATGGCATTTCCAGTTGTTGTTTTTTCCACTTTCCTAACATCCGCCTTTACATGCCCTGTCACTGCCTCCATTGCTACCAATACGCTGTATGCCTAGTGTCCACCACCAATGACTGACTCATTGAATGATGAATTTATTGACTGACTAATATTTCTTGGCACGTTAACTCCTAAGGTCTTTATTTCCGTTAGCGAGGTTCTTTAATATTGGATAGGACAAAGAAGGAAGGCAAGATCATGAGTGTCCCGTGGACTGTTTGTTACGGTACTGCTTCGACATTGACCTGATATTGATCGGTGAAACCACGAAAACTTACCAATCAGAGCGGCCGACAGCTAGAATTCTCCAGTCAGAGGCTTACCTAGCTCTCTTGTAACAAAACTCCGCCACATCAACTCTCGAACCCTAGGACTTCCCGGACAGAGCCACTGCAGAGAGAGAGAGCAGCAATGCTAGTTCTGAGCTGAAATCTACCTTCCCTTCCCCTCCCCTCCCCCTTCCACTCCCTTCCCCTCCCCTTCCGCTCCCCTTCCCCTCAATCCCACCTCGGCCGTGCCGTGCAGTCCGCTGGGCGGCACGCTGCCAAAGTGAGCAGCATTACTCCTGTACAGATCCCCATCTGCTGGTCAGGGTTCACGCGATATGCGAACCCCGACTCCCCGCAAGATGACAATCTACACCAACCGTTTTCACGTCTGGGCCGGACACACGTTTTTGCCGCTTTGCATGGAAATTACGTAGCGCCAGGTTACTACGCGCGATCTGCTATCTTCGATCCACGCGGTCGCTGTAGTGTGTATGACTTCCTGAAAGAGAGCGCGGGGTAAAACGCTCTAATTTTAGGGAAATTTGTTGGAAAGGAAATCCTAGCACATGACGACTATAAACAAATTAACAAGTTTAACTAAGTTATTTTTCCCTAACCTTTTTGTTATCTGAACTTTAATATATGTTAAGAATAGAGTTCTAATGTTAAAAAGTATAATATTTCGTTAGAAAATATTTTAATCGTTCTATTTCACAGAACCGGCTTAATTATTATCCTGTTTGATTGACACATGGCTCATATATCATGGACAGCTTCTTAAATATTTTAGTTTTCACATCCCTAAATTGAGAAGTGACGAGTTAACACTTTATTTATTTTTAACATTATCTCCAAACAAGCATGGAATATATTAAGTAAAACTTTCAGTAGGGTATTGGAATACAGGGTTAAAACCGAACTTATGGGCAAATTTCAAACTGTAAGTTCATATAAGAATGATTTTTAAGTATTTCGCCTTATGTTCCAAAAATAAGATATGAAAGACAATTGAAGATACAATTTTTTCAAAATTTGAAGACAAAAAGAGCACAATAAACACCTTTAGTATTACATTACTTATAAGTTTGTTTTTCTGTCAAAATATTTAGACTGAGATATATTTCTTTAAAACAGACATTACATAATACAACTTATATTGATTTATAAAAAAGGAACGTCCGATTCCAATTATAGTTAAGAAATAATTCCTGTTGAGCTTGCACTCATCGCATCTTCTGGACTTCCCAACAACTTTGAGAGTTGGCGAGTTATCCATGGCCATTATAGAAAGGTTTCTTCTTTGCTCCATTGCACGAAACGCTGTCTCAAGTAAGTAACTCTCCAAACAAACGCAGACGAGTCGAAACTATTACAAAAATCGCAAGAATCCCAACTTGAACGAACTCGTCGCCCTGCACAAGAAACGCAACAGTTAGTAAGAAGCTCCTCCAGTGCAGGCGCCGTTTAAAATGAGACGCATCCGGCGTTCAGCGTTCCGACGTGATTCAATTACAAGAGGTGGCGCGTCGCTCGATCCGTTTCTACAAGCGAATCAAATAAAAATCAGAGATACGACGAGTCCTTTCGAGACTCAGAGATTCGCTTCGTTCCATCGCCTTCGTCCACCGTCTCTCTTGGCCTCTCCCGTTTCCATCTTCGCTCCAGTCAGAATCGGATTAGTGAATTGGGGAGCGGGCTAAGCATGACCACACCATGGGACACCCTAATTATAGGTTTGAAAATGAGTGGAAGTAATTAATAAGCACATAAAAACAACGTATAACCTTTGAAATTTTAAAAATTAATATTAAAATATTTTAAACTCATAAACTATGAGCTAGACTCTAGCCAGCGGAGATTAAACCCGAGCTTGGTCTCCTAATGTAATTAACTACTATTGATTTCCGCTGATTCTCTAACTTACACCGTTAATTTTCAAATATATCTGCAGATCCTACACCTATCGTCGTCTAAAAAGAATTATCACCTTTGCCCATCATGTAAAACGCGAGTTAAATTGGGCGATACCCATAACTGCAGTCCGCGCTTGTCTCTCGCATCCATTCCCTTTGGAATTCCAACCCCCCGTTCTCGCTCTTGGTTAACGCCTATATTTTAGTTGATGGAAATATATCCCCTTGTATTCCTCTTCTCACCATTATTCACCAGACTCGACAATTCAGGCCGACGTTTGTCAGCGTCGCTGCGATCTCAACCCGAGTGGCTGCCTCTTCTTACCATTTGTAACTTCACTTCTACTCACGTGACCTACGGTATCAATTTCGCTGATTTACTACCGATACGAACATTCTTTTACCTGTCATGCACCAATTACTCTTATCGCCATTACTACCAATTCACTAGAGCATCTCTGGTAGCTTCCAGTGCGTCGATCATAATTTTCGATACAATGTACTACGAATTACTAATAATTTCGGAACTATCTGCCCCGCATCCAACACTGGATTTTGGAATAAACTATGTTTTGGCCAATTCTATCATGGCGTAAGTCGCAGCACACACTTCAGTGTTTAGGGTAGATTCTACAACCTTTGCTTCAAGCACTGATCTACAAACTAGGTCAATGAATATAACAGACGCATACTATTCCTTTCAGAGAATATGTTATGTCTGAAGACGGTTGGCATCTGCCTCTTATCGGGTGAGTACCACAGACTCTGCTGTCACCCCCGTCGCCCCCGAATCCCTCGGGTCCCACGGCCACTCGCGCCCTCGTCGGTTACCCCCGCGTCCCCTCACGACGTCCCCGGTGTCCCCGGCCCCCTCCCGGCCACGACTCTGCCGTACCGCCGCCCCGCAATTCATGTCCCCGGCGCTGATTGATTTTTCTTGGCACGTCAACTGTTATGCCATTAGTCCCGTCAGAGAGGTAAATGTTATATTAATACCTGAAGAAGGCCATGTTCCTCCTCCGCTGGATTTCCCCTCCAGGTGATTTCCCCTCCACGTGATTTCCCCTCCAGGTGGTTTCCCCTCCACGTGGTTTCCCCTCCACGTGGTTTCCCCTCCACGTGATTTCCCCTCCACGTGATTTCCCCTCCACGTGATTTCCCCTCCACGTGATTTCTCCTCCAGCGAGGCAGCGTCCCAAAGGGTGCCAAGATATAAGTTTTCGCCATGTATTATTATAGTGAATGTGTGTGTATGAGTGCGCGTGTGTGTAAGGGAGAGGATAAGGTAAAGATGAGGATGGAAAGATCGTGCGCACACGATCTGTGGCCCATTTATTCGGGTACTGCTCCGACATACACCAGGAATTCACCGAAGAAACAACGAAAAATTACCGACCAGAGCAGCTGGTCGCTAGAATTCTCATGCAGACAGCGGGTGAATTAGTTCTAATTATGTAGCTTGCGTCAAAAATCCGCCACCGTCCTTCCGACCAGAGATGCTGCACAGACAGCGTCCATGCTGGTTCCGAGCTCAACTCGGGCGGTGTCCCCGGCGTCCGCTCAGCCCCCTCCGCCGTCGCACCAGACTCCTCGGCCATCCCGACGCCCTTGCCGTCCCCGCGCCACCGCCGCCCCCGGTCGCACGCGCTTCCCATCAGCAGCGCAGAATCCGATAGGCAAACCTAATGAAATTGGCGGGCTGCCTCATTTTCAGGCACCGGCGAGGCGCGCGAATTCCCCGGAGTTAAGTTTCGAGAGCGAGTGGGAGTTGCGCGTACGTGGCCCCTCCTCCCCGCCGCGAGCCTCCACGCCGTCACAACACGCCTCCCTCGCCACCGCCGCCGCCGCCGCCCGAACTCACTGCGCCCCCGTCGCCTCCCCGCCCGCTTAGAATCTACCCCTGTCCCTCACCGTTCCCTTCACTCTCCGCCCACCCGCCCCGCCACACTTCGCCTACAATGTACTACCCCCGCCTGACCCACCCCACTTTGTTTTATCCGCTCCATCGCGACCACCCTGCCCACCCTAACTCTGCTATTGTTCCTCCCGCCGTCGCATCGCCACGCCCCGCTCCGCATACACATCCGTCGCGCACAATCTGCTCGCTCCGCCCACCCTCTTTTCCCAGTCTTTATTCCCCGTCCCATCCTGCTCGCCTCCTGTCACCTTCCCGCTTCGACTCGCTAGCAACGTCCCTGACCGTCTGCTCTGCTCCGTCCCGATCTGCCCGCCCCACGTCTTTCCATCATTTCTTCGCCCCCACCCGCGCCACGAACCTGTCAGTCCTCTCAACCCCATTGCCCTGTTCGCGTTCTCGCCCCTTCACCACCTCAACTATCCACGCCTCCCACTCTACGGCCATCACCACCATCACAATCACCATCCACACCAACCTGTCTCCATGCAACGCCGTGCCTGTGCAAACTCGTCAGAACCGCTGCTCCCATCGGGAGGTTTCGAAAGTTGACACCGGCGCTGCGACAAATGCAGGGGGAAGTTGCGGGCTGCAGGTTTGCTGACTGTCCTCCTCCCTTCCTTTCTCTCTCTGTATGTCTGTCTCTCTCGCTCTCCCCTTTCCTCTCCATCCCCACTCCTGACCTGGCCTCGACCGCCTCCGCGTGCAACGCCTCCGCCGACGCAACGGACCAACTCATCTAATTAAGTTTCGGAATTCGAAACGGACACGGTCGCCTCCGGCCTACGGAACGATTTAAATAAAAAATTACTGCAAACGGAAGCAAATTAGTTTCCAGAAATGTGGGAGGAGTTTTTCTTTCCTTTAATGCTACAGACGTTTCCTTCCGTTCAGCAAAATAATCATCTAAATAAGAGCACCTGGGGTATCCAAAGCTTTGCAAGTGAAAGTAGTGTTTAAATACCGTATTATCTAGCAGATCTTTAGGACTAAATTATTGCTTACAATTATCAATTGACAAACTGTGCTTGGCAATTTTTTTATCTTACAGTACGAAGGATGATGCGTTATTATTTCAATGTTTTTTACTTAAGTTTTTTTCCTCCTCTCCTTACTTTTGAACCAAACAAATTGATTTTGATATTCATGGGTTCAACGTCTATTGAATCAAAACATGGATTGATTTAGACAACTTCGAAAATAGCAGTAGCTTTTACGGAACTAAAGGGTAATATATTTTGAAAGAATGTTATTTTCCATTACAATATCACCCATTTACTGCCGCCATGGGTCTTGGGAAAATAATGATTTTAGAATAAGCTTTTCTTTTCTATTTGCCCATCTTCTTTCACTAAAAGAAATTAAAAGGACCATGATTTCAAAACGGCACCTGAGGGAAGGAAGTAAAAACCAATCTTATCTTTCCCAGAAAGTAATTATAAACCACTCACCAAGCAGTTAAGGCAGACTTCTCGTCATTAAATACGATATTACTCTGAGATAATTGCAAAAGTATACTAGGCGCTATATTTTTTTTAAAATGGCGAAAAAAATTGAACATTATTTCTCATTTAAACGTCGCAAAACTAAATACATCACCCAGAAAATAGAAAGGTAACGTTAAAGAATGATTTTCTTCATCTCACTTCATATTTTTGGATTAACAGAATTACGGTTTCAAAACGTCTCCAGAGAGAAAAACCAACACATGACACTATTTTGTGAATAACGTTTTCTCCAGAAGCAGAAAATAATAATTTTTCTTAAAATGATTCTACTATAATAATAAAATGTATTTTGACCAGTCATTTAAAAAACATGGAGGTGTATAGATCATAATCATTTCTTACAATACCATAGCGAAACGAGTATGAGCAAGGAATGGTGATACTAGTGTACTTTTCTTTTATCTTTCGCTTCATCGTTTGCATTAACAGGATCATAATTTCAAAGACCACAAGGGCGAAGAAAGTAAAAACAAACCTGATACCGTCTTGAGAGCAATCGTAGACCACTCCGATTCAGATAAGAGAGAACGAATCTGGGACGACGACACGGCCCGGGAAGGAAAAGGAACACACGTCGTGGACGGAAAAGGAACCGCGCGCTGCTCCTTTGCTGGCCTAAAGTGCTCGGTTCACCGACCAAGTCCTCGCCCTGTGACGTTTCTAGGACCCGACGTCCTCCTATAATTCAAAGGTAAGTTAAACACCGCGCGACTCGATAACACAGACGGCGAGTTCCCGAGTAAAGTAGCGTATATTTCCGTCAACGCAAAAACAGAGCCGTTGCGTCGAGATTAGCACAGAGTGAGAACCTCGCGTGAGTCCAAAGACTTGAGGGCGAAAGAGGAAGGCGAGGGAAAAGCAGGAAAAAGACCTTACGTTGCGTAAAAGGGACTCAAAGCACACAAACAGACGGATTTTTTGAATGATTTTCATTAAACCCCAGGTTTATAATTCTGTATGTATTTTTAAAATATACTTTTCTCTCGAATCCACGAAGGAAAAATAAATTCTTTTACGTTGTACTCTTGTATTTTCTGAAATTTTTACTCCCAAAAATATTGAAAGAAACCATTTTGATGACCGAGGAACCAAATAATTAATTTCCTGCGAGGAAATGGAATGCCGTTGTGTGGAGTTACTTAAAAATCGTATTTACTAAAATATGACGGGCATTGAGACTTCTATAATTTCTTTATACTCTTTAGATTTATAGATTTGAAAAGTTCGTATGCAAGGCAGTGTTTGATCTCACAAATGTCATAGTAATTACAACACCTCACTTGTCATCCCATATGGTAATAGAATATTCTGCTAATTATTCAAACTTAGCACCTACGTTATATCCAGGAGTTTATGGATTCCTAAAAGTAGTATTTTTTTTTCTAATTTCATTAAACGATAATTTTAATTTGACAAATAAAGGGAATCACATTTTTCAAATATACGAGGGTTATACCAAAAGTAAGGTTCCCAATGAGCTGCAGCCTCGAGGGAAGGTGCTAGGCTAAATCCGACAACAGTACCATGCGCAGTGGTTCCCCCACTCTCGAGCTCGCCTATACGCGATTCGCCACGTTGCTCAGTGTTCGCATGGCAGCCGTCAGAGATGGAAGTGTCGATCGCCGCTCCCGCCAAGTGCGAGGTTCGGGCAGTATTCCGGTTTCTCCACGCAAGGAAGTTACCGCAATCCAGAAGGAGCAATCCAGAATCGCCAGAGAGGACGACTGACGGAGGGAGTAGTGCTTCTTCACGACAACGCTCGAACCCACGTCGCTCGTCCAACACAAGAGCTTTTGAAGAAATTTGGGTGGACCGTTTTCCCCATTCCCCGTTCAGCCGGGGCTAGCCTCCAGCGATTATTACCTCGTCCCCAACCTAAGGGAACACTTACGCTTCAAGAGCGACGGTGAAGTCCGAGCAGAGGTCACACGCTTCCTCAACGGATTGGCGGGAGACTCTTCGATTTATGAATAGAAAAGCTGGAGCACCATCTTCAAAAGTGTGTCGAAAAAATGGAGACTATGCTAAAAAATGAATAACAACGTAAGGTTTTCATCGATGTATAAATTAATAACAATAAATAATGTTTTGTATTTGTAAAAAATATGGGAACCTTACTTTTGGTACAACCCTCATACAATACGAAATAAATAACTCGCACATTCGCATACATTATAATAACGCCAATACACACCAGAGCACCAGTTTCGGTGGGTCACGGCTTCAATTGATACCGATGGTAGCAGAATTTTCCACAGTATCTACAAAGCTAGGTCGAATTCAGCAGCTATCTGAAGGAGAACATTAGGAGCCGCCTGCTCTGATCGGTAGTTTTCCGTGGTTTCTGCGATCAGTACCAGGCGAATGCCGGAGCAGTATCCTAACAAACGTGCTATGGGCCGCGCGCGATCTTTCCTTCCCATTCCTTGTCCTACCCTCTACATTTACTTACACACACTTTCATGAAATACACACCACATGTCTGAAGACCAATCGGGAGCTTAGAGCGTGTCCTGGACGGGAAGGTGCCCCGCTGGTGGGAGATACCTAATTGGGGAAGACCCTGCAAGCTGGCTAGTAGATCGGCGCCGGATCTCACCATCCAGTGGAGAAAGATCACCGCCTCCTGCCGAGGTAAAAAAATGCGCTACCCTTACGGGTCTAATGACCTTGACTGTTGACGCGCCCGGGAATGCCAATCAATCAATCAATCAATCAAACCTAGTAATACCACATTCCGTACATTACCAAGCGAGGAGGGGGAAACGTCGGAGCTCACCGCTTAAATTTTGATTTTAAAGATTTTTTTACAATTTTGGTAACTTAATAAATTGAAATAATAATTATTATACACGTGCATTCATTTAAACAAAAACAACAACAATTCATTAAACTTCTGTATCTGTAAATTAAAAAATCAACATTCTCGCATCCGTTTATTGACAAAAACTCTTACACTTTCACATACAAAAGGTCGATATATGTTCATCGCATACTTATGTATTAAGCTGTTTTATACCAAGACTTGAACTACATCAAATACTTCCAAAATGTGTTCTGAATGTTCAATTTTCAAGGCTATAGTTCTGAATTTATTTTCTTTGCAGAGAGTAATATCAATTATATTAGTCAAAGACTGCCTTTTTAATGAATATAATTTCTATGTAGGTCCAGTAATAAATAAATTAATAAACAAATATAAATAATTGTTTAATAAAAATATATTAATATTGTGTCTGCCTAAAAATTACTGGACCTACATAAAAATTATACTGAATTTATTTTATCCACAGCCAAAGACGCTGTAATAACTCACATTATATCCAACATTTGTGGTCAATTGCATCACATTTTTATCAAAAGGTACACCAATCTACTGATATATCAATGTTTCAAAATTGAACCCTAAAAAACAACAATCGTCTGTGGGTCGTTGGGCCCTCTTCTGGGTAATGCTAGGGTTAATCATCTTATATGACAATTCTTTAACGTTTATTTTTTTAACAACCTTCAGATTTTATCCATCTCATTCTGAACTAGCCATTTTTGTTGAGAAATTAATAGTTATCTCATGAATTTGATTAATTCTTTCAAATACATCATAAAGCGTATAAAATAAAATGTATATTGATCTGAATTACAAGCGATTCAGTTTTATGAAGGATATGTTGTATAGGAAGATGCAGGTCTGGTTTATTTCCTACAAAGCGACATGTCTGGAGTTACAGTGGCGTTGAAGTCTGAGCATCCCACTTACTTGAGGCAGCACTGTAGGAGAGCAGTTTCTCGTTTATTACCTACAGAGATGGGAGTAACTAGATGTATAAAATGTTTTATGGGACCCTTTGCCTACGCGAAATCCACAAAAATGTCTGCGGCTCAGTCACTCTACTCGGGTGGGTTGTGCTTGAAGTGGAATGCTTGGTAGGCAGAGAGAAATATAAACCCGGGGGGAAACAGTATGTCTGTTGATTTTTTTACAGCAACTTTCAAATAAAGTTTTGTTTCCGTGGAATGATTTTAATTTTTGACGGAATGCTTTTGTTACCAATATCAAACGTACGTTAAACAACCATTCCAATAAAAAACGATGATTCCAGTCATGTTTTATAGGTATATATTTAAAGTCGTTTCGACCTCATTTGTGAGGTTCCTCTTCAGATTCTGAAAAGGCAATATTACAAACTACACTTTAACAAACAATTAACTACGTATTATCCATCTAATTTACATCAAAATAGTATACAAAATACAACTCTGATCATCGATGAGTAAGACGGCATCGGTGAAAGAAACATCTGTTACACGCCTCTGTTTCACCGATGTACAACATAGGTTTTATTTTTTATGTACCATATTGATGATAAATTAGATAGATAAGAGTTCATCGTTTGTTAAGGTATTATTTTATAACATAGCCTTTTCAGAAACTAATGAGAACTTTACAAATGAGGTAGAAATATTTTTCAATGTATACCTATATAACGTGACTGGAATCGTCGTTTTTTATTGGAATCTGGTTTATGCAGTGATCCTGAATTATACGTTAAACAATATTTCAACATGTTAATATCCTTACTCACTCATGAAGTACTTATTCATAAAAATGACAACGTAATTTTTATGGGTGTATTTTAATAGGAAAAAAAATATTGTACTTGACAATAAGCTTTGCAGAACACGACGGGAGAACATTTGATAAATTAAAATACAAATTACTATAAAACGAAACAATAAAGGAATGAAACGATATTAAGAATGTTATGAAAACTGGAAACTGAGTTCTCGATGTTCAAACTCACAAGAATACGATGGGTTTCACAGTACTTCGAAACAAATATTGAAAACGCTCAATGCAGCAAATGGATTAATTGAATTCAAGGGAAACAAGAAGAACCAGGAAAGAAAGAGAAAGAAACTTTATTTTGTTGATTTTTTAGAGAACAATAGATATTCGTTTAATTATAAACATGCTGTGTAATTTTAAAAAATTGTAATGAAGCACCTATTCAATAAATACATACATATATATAAAATTCATTGAAAAATTAAAAATCCACAAGATATTTGAAAACATGAAGCACATTCGCATAGAATGTACCAAAAACGTTACATTTTAGCATCGCATACGTTTTTAACTTTTGTGGATTTCCATAAAAAGAGAAAAAAACTTGAACGATCCCAAAATCTGATTTTTACCAAAACAGCGTTTGAATGAGATTTCTACGAGTCGCATTTGTTTTGATGTTTACCTCGGAAGTCATTTCCTGAAGAACCATACATCTCCGTTACACGTAATTCCGCTCGCAGATTCATGGGCCGTGCGTCTCTTTAGGCCGCGTTACCTCTCCGCAAAAAAGTTCATACCAAGGTCCCATTTCGCCCCGGAAACAACGTTCCGGCCGCATCGGGCCTCTTTTTTTGCGGCCCGCGAGCGTCCGTCCATGGGCGCGCCAGTCGCTGGGTCCCCGCCCGCCCGCGCGCTGTGAGGTCCCCGTCGCTGGAGACGCAGGGTAAATTAGCTCACGTCAGAGCCCTCTGCATCATGTTGGACGGCGCGTGTTTGTTGTTGTTGGTGGTGGGTGGGGTTTTTTACGGCCGAGGGGAGGAGGTGACCCGGTGGGTGGAGGCGGCCTTTGCCATTTCCCATTCACCCGGAGCTCTTTCCACACCGAGAGAAATGTTGTCGTTCAATGCACTAACAGTAGTTTATGCGTAGTTTATAATGTTGAGATTTATTGCATGAGGACATGTTTTGAAAACGAGAGGCGTTAGGAGCGTTTCAAATCTGTGCGAATGCAATAAAGGTACATTATAAAAGAGTTGCATAGGCTATTTTTTGTAAACAGTATTATAATGTTACAAAAGAATTAAGCTTAATATGGCGAAACACGTTTCTTGTGACGTCTCGAGTATTTGGCATCTGTGCGAAAAAATGGTGGTCGGTCGTTACCTCTACCTCCCCACGATTCTCTCGCTGCGAATATCTGAACGTATGATGACGCAATTTTTTGTGCTGTAAAATGCCAATATGCCGACATTTGTGCCGTAAAACGTTCGGTTATGAACGATTTCTTCCAACAGAAAAGGTAGTTAATAATGATGGTACATAAAAACATGTTTAGAAAGCGTTTCTAGAGTACATCCAATTATTCGTGTGGTAAGATTCACTAAACATTATTCAGTTTCGTTCAGTAAATCAGGCAATTCAAAATTGTGAGTGTACAAAGTGAATTCATAGAAGTATTACACTTGTTTCGTAGATAAAATCATACAATTATTTCTACTTCCCATATCACCACACTTACTGTTTAGTATGCGCATGTTCTCAGAAATCTATTTCGAATTGTTACAGAGCCCACATCAAGGGGAGAGTCCAAGTAAGGGTGTGTATAATAGTGTGCTCAGTAAACTCTGTTTTTCTTTTATTGATTTTAAATAAATGTAAAATATATTCTTAACTATTGGTTGAAATTCCAATAGTAGCCGAACGTTGGAAGCCTGCACCCGTAGCCGTCCTGCTAAGATAGGATATTTCAGGTGACCGAGACTTACGGAAGTACGAGTGTATAGAGTCCTTGGGAGAGTTTAATAAACCAGTAATGAATCGCAAATGATTTGTTTGAAAATTTTTACTGTAACGTATTGTTAAATATATTAAACCCTCGTTAGCATGAACTCGCTTAACACGAATTTCGCCCTAATATGAACAAAACGTGGGTCCCGACAAAGGATTATAGTAATACTGTTATTAACAATAATTGGATAACGCGACTTTTTACAACACGAACTTCGATTATTTCGGTCCTTTGGAACTCGTGTTAATGAGGGTTTACTACAGTGCATTACTGGGTTTACTGTAAACATTTAAAATTATTATGTACCATATATATTTTATAAATAATATAAATAAAACAATCGTTTTGAACTAATTTAATGATAATTCATTCAATTAGTAAACAGTAACTACAGATGTCTGGAATACACATGGTCGTCAAATATTAATACAATGATTAATCCATCCCAGACGTAAAACAACGCTCAATTAAAAATTGTGGAGGTTACAAGCATTTCAATTTAGCCTCCAGTTTTTAGGTCGAATTTTTCATGTGACCCTTGATTTTAGCGGTCTCTCCCACGCTGCAGCTGCCGATTGCGACACGAGGCAAATGCCAGGGAGAGTGGACGCCGTCGTTTAGCTTTCGCTGTACAAGAGGGCGGCGTGGGCGGCGTGGGTGGAGGGGGCGGCGGGGGCGGCTTGGGACGAGGGGGCGGTGGTCTCGGCGGGGGGCGGCGGGGGCGGGGGCGGCGTCGGTGGGGGCAGTGTCGGTGAGGCGGCGGGGCGGGGGCGGCGGGGCGGGGGCGGCGGGGCGGGGGCGGCGGGGCGGGGGCGGCGGGGCGGGGGCGGCGGGGCGGGGCGGGGGAGGCCGGGCGGGGGCGGCGGGGCGGGGAGGGGGCGGCGGGGCGGGGGAGGGGGCGGCGGGGCGGGGGCGGGGGCGGCGAGGGAGGCGGGGCGGAGCGGGGTGGGGTAGACGGGGGAAGCGGGGGTACGGGCGTGGCGCATTGATCGCCCCACCGCCGGACAATAGCGCCGCCCCCGCGCCCGCCGAGCGTGCGGAGGCCGAGGGCGAGAGGGCGAGTGGGCAAGTGGCCGCTGTCCCGCCCCCGCACGCGCCGCAGCCGCCGCTGGGAAGTGTGCGCATACCGCCTGAACAGGGGAGAAGGAGGGGGAACCGGACGCAGGCGCGCGGTTGGGAAGAGGAATATTCTGTATTCAAGTTGTGGGAGGTTCAAGTTGTCTGAATGTGAAGTTTCTGTGAGAATGTGTTATGTGCTATATGTGTGTGTGTGAATGTGTGTTATGTGCGTGTGAATGTGTGTTATGTGCGTGTGAATGTGTGTTATGTGCGTGTGAATGTGTGTTATGTGCGTGTGAATGTGTGTTATGTGCGTGTGAATGTGTGTTATGTGCGTGTGAATGTGTGTTATGTGCGTGTGAATGTGTGTTATGTGCGTGTGAATGTGTGTTATGTGCGTGTGAATGTGTGTTATGTGCGTGTGAATGTGTGTTATGTGCGTGTGAATGTGTGTTATGTGCGTGTGAATGTGTGTTATGTGCGTGTGAATGTGTGTTATGTGCGTGTGAATGTGTGTTATGTGCGTGTGAATGTGTGTTATGTGCGTGTGAATGTGTGTTATGTGCGTGTGAATGTGTGTTATGTGCGTGTGAATGTGTGTTATGTGCGTGTGAATGTGTGTTATGTGCGTGTGAATGTGTATGTGTATATATAGGTGCATATGTTGCACCTGTGTGTATTTTCTGTATGTGGCTTGCGCGTGTATGTGAATTTAGTGAGTAAGCGAGAGTGACCCGTCAAAACAGAAAACAAGACAAAAGGCCAGTCAAGACTAGGAAACATGAAATGTCAGAACAGATAAGATCTGGAGGTTTTGGATTGAGAGACTCATCCTTTATGAAGAACTGTTGAAGGGATTCTGTTGATGCATTTTGAATTAAATTTTTGGCAGCCGGTCACTGAAGTTGGGATAATTCGATCTTAAGAATACACTAGTACTCTTTTTTATTCTTTTATTGATTTGATTATGATGTAAACGTTAAAATTCGTATTAATTTTTAGCTACAGTGTTTATTTCATGCTACTGTTTTCATTACATAAGGTTGCCCTTATCTTCTTAATTGTACGTAATTTTACGTGTTATTACGAGTACAAAATTCTACATTATTTCTGGTGAAACTGTCTCCGTGACCCAGTTTAGGTCCAGTAGTGTGTGGAACGCAAGAGCAGGAAATATAAAGAAAATAGTGAGCAGAAGTGGGCGAAACACATGGGACACAAGCAAAGTTTGCGAGTGCTCGTGCAGGTGACCGTAGAAAGAGACCACTAACTACAGAAACGAGAACGTGGATATGGGGAGAACATACCTAGCATTTCAGAGAACTCGGAAGAAGAAAAGTTGTAGGTGAAGAAAAAAACTACAAAGCACATTAAAAAAACTGGAATAAGAACATTGTCTGGGTGTTGCGGAAGTAATACAATATCAGAGAGAACACTCGGAAATGTCTTTGCCACGTTGACTGAGGAAGATGTAACGTCACAGGATGCTTTAAAAGCGTGTTCTTCAAAAAGCATTTCATTACACCAACAAATGACTGGAAAAACAAGATTCGTCACAATAGTGAATGAATAGATGTGTAAATAAGAAAATATGTTTGTTTGAACTACGCGGGTATGAAACTAAGAACTGGAAACGAATGTACAGAGATGAAGATCAAATGTATTCGTTTCGCTTATCGATCACATCTCATGAACAGTAAACAAAAGTTAATATTTCAGTAAGGTTATGAATACAAAAAAATGGTAAATGCATTTATTAGGCTTTCAATCAATAGTACCATGAGAGGCCAATAAGAAAAACCTAATACATACTCTTAATTACAAAATAATATCGAAAATTAGCCCTTTGAAAACCAACGGGAAACAATTATCTGAGACAACTAAACGAAAATATTTACGAAAGACAAGAACATTGGTAACGAAAGAGACGTAAGAGAAAAAAATAAAAGATAAAGAAAAACGCTTTCTGAAAATAGTGAAAAAACAAAACAACTTATGTGTGTTCAGGATGAAAAATCTAAATAAAAATATTTTTCTAAATTATTTGAATGAAAAAGACAAAAAATATGCATTTCTTCAGCGGTAAAAGGTAACAAACAGAGAAAATAAAAATTGGTAAGAAAATAAGTATTTCTGGAAAAGAAACATGGCCTGATCCAACCCATACTGTGGCACGTTGGAGACACTCGATTTTAAAGCAGCACGACTAATTGCTGATACAATAACCAGAATACGGAATTCGCCAACCCGGTGCAGGGAAGACCACACAGCAAAGTACGGGAGTTGAGTCTCAGGGGCGGGTGACGAGAGTTGGCGGGAGACAGCACTGGTCGCTGCTGAGGAGAGCTGAGGTGGGCGATTCGAAGCCTTGAGGAATGGATGTAGACCGTCAGAGAAGGGACAGGGAGGGGTGGAGGGGCCTGGAAATGGGATGGCGCGAGGTGGAATGGAGTTGGGCAGGTAGAGGAGGGGCGGGGCAGTGCAGTACGGAGCTGGGTTGTGCGATGCGTAGTTAAGGTGGGTTTGGCGGGGAGGATCAAGGCGGTGCTGGGTGGAGCACAGCTGGGCTAGGAGAAACTGGAGATGGGGGTAGTGTATAGCGGAGCTTTGCGACGTGGGGCAGAGTGGGCTGGATAGGATAGAGCCAGGCGTGGCGGTGTGGGTGGGGCGGGGCGGAGCGAAGCTGAGCTGTGAGAGGCTGGGGGGGGGGATGAGGAAATGCTGAGCACGGCGCGGGGGAGGGGTGACAAAGCGGAGCTGGCGGGCGCGAGGCGGAGAGAAGCCGAGGGGTGGGAGCGGGGCGGGTCGGGACACGAACGTCGGCCACCAGAGTGCAGGTTGTGCCGCAGGCTAATTCGACTACAGGGGCGCGCTCTTGAGCGTTTCGCCACCGCCGGTGACTCGTCCCGCATGGCCCTCGCCCCGCCCCGCCCCGCCTCGCCCTCACCTAGCGGCGCTTCGCCTCGCCCCGCCCGCCCCGCACCCGCCGGCGAACGCGGCGCCCCACCGGTGGTGGCCTGGGTTCCATTACCGCTCTCGGAGGTTTTCCCGCCTGCGGTGCGGCGCAGCGCAGAGGAACGTACACCGTTCCATCTCCTACCGCATTCACTCCGCCGGATCTCCTACGACACCGTGCCGCACAATGGTCTTCACCGGAACAAAATGCACACAAGACACTCCCTTCAGCACGCCATTTTATTTTCTCACTCTTACGAAAGTACTTAGTAAGAAGAGTTTTGCAATCATGCGTCGTAAAATGGCGAATTTTTGGCAGAAAAACTCTTTTTGCCGGGACCTGGTAATAAAAAAGTTTATGAATCCTGTTGCTAAATACAGGGTGGATCCTCTAACACGTGCTATAGCGACAATCCGCGTTTTGGGGGTCCTTAATACCGAAAAATAGATTGACGGCAAAAAAGTGTTTGACCGTCTGTGATCAACGCTAGCGCCTAAATCGTTCAGACGATTTTCTTGAAAATCGGTATTCCTCAATTCGTCTGAATGAACTGGTGGCCTTGGAGTTTCAAACGGATATTTTTTATTTGTTGGGGCGGTCTGGGGCGAGTTGGGTCGGACTGGGGCGAGTTGGGTCGGACTGGGGCGAGTTGGGGTTGACTGAGGCGAATTGAGCGGACTGGGGCAAGTCGGGACGGGTTGGGGTGGGTTGGGACGGGTTGGGGTGGGTTGGGTCACGTTGGGTCGGGTTGGGATGGGTTGTGGCGGGTTGGAGCGGGTAGGGGTGAGTAGGGGCGGATCAGGTCGGATTGGGATGATTTGGATCAGGTTTAGGGTTGTCAGAGGCGAGGAGGTTGTGGCGAGCGAAATGAAGATGGGGCAACGCAGCGCGGGCGGGAAGGTACCAGGAGAGCAGGCTGACATGCGAGGCCGGGCGAATGAGCGAGTCGTTTTAGAGAAACTTCCAGTTTTATTCGGAAGTTAAAAAAACTGCGCATGAAACATCTCCCTTTAACTCTCTTTGAAAAGAAAGGTAAGAAAGGTTTCGACGCGACACATCTTTTGCTTGCCAGTCCACTGTGCAACTTGACGCCAGAAAGCGAGTCTTCTCCCACCGAGAAAGCATCTCAGGTTCCTTTGTGAAGCGAAAGAGCGAATTACTCAGCGGTGAGACAATTTAGGACACTTTGCTGCAGAGCGAGCGCCGAATGCGGAGGAAAAACTGTGGCGTGCTTGGATATGTAGCACGCCACGTATATAACCACTGAACTTCAGTGACGAGTTAAATCGTGAGGATATCATACTTTTCGTATTTATTAAGTTATGTCATTAAATACGTAAGGGAGATCATTAAATTCAATAAATGAATATCATTGAATTTATTCATATACCTCAGAGTTGTTTGAAAGTAGGTATGATTCAAATATTAAACATTTCTATTCATAAGCACCGTGGTGTAGGATTACGATGGATGATGTGTAAGTGCTGATAAACACACAAGTCATTAATAGATGTTAAATGGGAATAATGTTCAACTAACAAAGATCCAGACAACTATAATTCTTCCAATGAAACTCTCACAATAATAAGCTTTAATATTCTGAGGATTATGATAGCACTATCATAAATATAATTCATCCCATTCAATCTCGTAGTCCGTAATCTCATATTCAATCTCAACTCCAACATTAAATTCTCCAGTAATATCATCATGCGCCATCACCTCTACTAAGAATTCTGCAATTTCACTACCCCTCCCACAAAATCCTACTCGCCTTCTCCCATGAAACCATTTCCTCTCCCACCAAATCCTCATCTCCCTTAAACCTTCAACTCCCACCAAAACCTACCCTCAATAAATCATCTCCCACCAAACATTGTATTCCCGCTCCCCCCAAACCCTCCACTCGCAACAAACCCTCCACTCGCAACAAACCCTCCACTCGCAACAAACCCTCCACTCGCAACAAACCCTCCACTCGCAACAAACCCTCTACTCGCAACAAACCCTCCACTCGCAACAAACCCTCCACTCGCAAACAAACCCTCCACTCGCAACAAACCCTCCACTCGCAACAAACCCTCCACTCGCAACAAACCCTCCACTCGCAACAAACCCTCCACTCGCAACAAACCCTCCACTCGCAACAAACCCTCCACTCGCAACAAACCCTCCGCTCCCGCCAAACCCTCCGCTCCCGCCAAACCCTCCGCTCCCGCCAAACCCTCCGCTCCCGCCAAACCTCCGCTCCCGCCAAACCCTCCGCTCCCGCCAAACCCTCCGCTCCCGCCAAACCCTCCGCTCCCGCCAAACCCTCCGCTCCCGCCAAACCCTCCGCTCCCGCCAAACCCTCCGCTCCCGCCAAACCCTCCGCTCCCGCCAAACCCTCCGCTCCCGCCAAACGCTCCACTCCCGCCAAACCCTCCGATCCCGCCAAATCCTCCCATCCCGCCAAACCCTCCCATCCCGCCAAACCCTCCCATCCCGCCAAACCCTCCCATCCCGCCAAACCCTCCCATCCCGCCAAACCCTCCCATCCCGCCAAACCCTCCCATCCCGCCAAACCCTCCCATCCCGCCAAACCCTCCCATCCCGCCAAACCCTCCCATCCCGCCAAACCCTCCCATCCCGCCAAACCCTCCGCTCCCGCCAAACCCTCCGCTCCCGCCAAACCCTCCGCTCCCGCCAAACCCTCCGCTCCCGCCAAACCCTCCGCTCCCGCCAAACCCTCCGCTCCCGCCAAACCCTCCGCTCCCGCCAAACCCTCCGCTCCCGCCAAACCCTCCGCTCCCGCCAAACGCTCCACTCCCGCCAAACCCTCCGATCCCGCCAAATCCTCCCATCCCGCCAAACCCTCCCATCCCGCCAAACCCTCCCATCCCGCCAAACCCTCCCATCCCGCCAAACCCTCGCTCCTGCCAAACACTCCGCTCCCGCCAAACACTCCGCTCCCGCCAAACACTCTGCTCCCGCCAAACACTCCGCTCCCACTAAAGCTTCAACTCCCATCAAACATTCCACTTTCACTAAATCCTCCACTACCATCAGTCCCACGACCAACTGTATGATCACAACCAACACCACCAATCTGCGACGTTCCATTCCCTACCTGCTGCCCCCGTCACATTACCCTCTCCGCGAGGTCGAGTGCGCTTGCTGCCGCGAGCGGCGCCCCGCGCGGGCCGCGCCAAAAAGCCTCCTCGCCTCGCCTCGCCCCGCCAGCGCCTGGAGAGGATTACTCTTTGGTAATTCGTTTCAGCCGCGAGAGCCGAGTGAGACGCTCGCCCGCCGTCCCTTCCCCCGCCGCGCCACCCGTGATGTATGGCCGCGCGCATTGCCGTACAGGTGCGCGCTACAGTCGTAAATATAGCCTTAAAATAAAATAGAGTGCGGCCGCGCCGGACTGCCACCGCGCGCGCCCGGCCCGTCGGCCGACGCGACGCCACGCCCTGGCGGGCGGGTGGACGACGGCAGCGGCGGCCAGGCGAGTGGGTGGGCCGGCGAGTGGGTGGGCGAGTGGGCGGGCGAGTGGGCGGGCGAGTGGGCGGGCGAGTGGGCGGGCGAGTGGGAGGGCGAGTGGGCGGGCGAGTGGGCGGGCGAGTGAGCGGGTGAGTGGACAGGCGAGTGTGCGTGCGAGTGGTAGGCGAGTGGACAAACTATTGTGCGGGCGAGTGGACAAACGATTGGGCGGATGAGTAAGCAGGCGATTGAGACATTGGGCGTTGGGACATTGGGCGAATTGTTGGGCGGCGATTGGGCGGACGAAAGCACTTGTGTTATTGGGCGGACGAACGAGGGCGGTTGAGTGGGCGGTGGAGTGGGCGGTGGAGTGGGCGGTGGAGTGGGCGGTGGAGTGGCGGTGGAGTGGGCGGTGGAGTGGGCGGTGGAGTGGGCGGTGGAGTGGGCGGTGGAGTGGGCGGTGGAGTGGGCGGTGGAGTGGGCGGTGGAGTGGGCGGTGGAGTGGGCGGTGGAGTGGGCGGTGGAGTGGGCGGTGGAGCGGGCGGTGGAGTGGGCTGGCGAAAGGGTGGATGAGGGGGCGGGGGCGTGGGTGGAAGCGCGGTTCGGTGGGGAAGTGGGTTGGTGAGGGGACGGACGAGTGATAGGGTGAGTGGAAGGGAGGGTGACTAGGTGAGCGGTTGAGCTGTCAAGTTGATGAACGGACGAGCGTTTTTCTACCTGTGTCTGCCATCATCTTCAGACTGACAGGCGACCTCTTTCCTAGACCGTCATGAAGGGGTATGTTGAAGCTAGTTTCGTAGACGAGATGGCGCGTTCGATGTTCTTGGAGGTCACTCGTTTTTGTTTTTTCAGATGACTGGCGCTTTACTTTACAAGGCATGCAATTTACCTTGGCGTAGTTTCACACATACAAGTCAAAGACCTCAGAGACTAGAGACAAATTAGGCATAAAACACATTTCACACAAACAAATATTGTCGACGCAGTTGAATAGCAGAAAGAGCTAATCTGATGGAGGTGTTCAATTACATAAAGAAATTGTAGGTTTGCAACATTCATTATACATAGATCAAGCATTTGCAAACGCATTTGAAAACGAACAATATAAATCTATAATTTTGCAATATTGTGTTGATACATTACCATAAGTACGTTATTATCAATCAACTCTTTGCCGCCCAGTGCAGGAGCTGCTGGCTAAATTCAAGGAAAAGCGACGACCTCGCGCATTCAGGAAAAGCCCCTTCCTTCCGGGACTCATCATCATCACCCAGAGGCGAAAAGTGTCGCTGCGCCGCGGGTGGTGGGCGGGGCCGTCGCGATGAAAGAGAGGCCAAAGGGACGCTGAGGCGGGGGTGGGCGCGGTGGCCAAGGACGGCGACGCCCTCCGCAGCCCTCCCCCACCCCCACCCCCACCCACGCCACCAGCGTAGCTTACTCACTAATTAGCAGCTTTCTATAAGCGGAGCGCGGGCCTCGCCGCTCAGCCGCCCGTCATGCAAAGCTGCTTAACTCCGCAGACGCTCGCGCTGCGCGTCCTATTTACGTGCTGTGTCCTCGCGGGGACGGGGAGGGGTGGGAGGGGCGAGTGGGGGCGCGAGAAACTGCCCGTGCCTGCCGCCGCGCGCGCACCCCACGAATATTCAAAACTGGCGTGTTTTGGGGGACCGAGACTTTTAGCGATCTTTGCCACTGGGGACGCACCTCGGTTACATTCCACGGTCTACTTTTTTAAAAATTTTATTTAACCAGATTAGGAATTACCGCTTTACAGGTGAGTGTTGGTTTTATGTTTGTAACATAATAGATGGCTGCACTACAGTAGCCCAATGGTACGAGTAACTGCAAATTAGGGCACCATCATACTCCTACTTCTGATTGAGGATATCCCCACAGAATACCTCTATGATTATTGTTATTATTTTAATTAAATGTAATAAATGAAGGTAAGGGAAGAGCAAGATATAGAGCGAGAGGTGAGATAACTATTTCTCTAGGTTATGGGGAACGGGATAGATCTTTTGGGAGACTTTATATAATTATTGTGGGATCACATACGATTTATAATTGCCTCTCCCAAAATACAGCCTGATTGCATGTCATTTAATTTTGCTCCTGATATAGATACAAACTCGTTTTGGTTTCAAGACTTCCAAGATCGCTCCTTGCACAAATGCTCCTTTTAACGTTGTTAATTTTATCTTACTCTTCTCTTGTACTGATCACAAAGAAATAGTAGTAAGGAAAGCTTGTCATTTTGGAATTAAACTGTATTGAATATTCTTAAGTTATTGAAAATTATTTCTAGGAATATCGTGAATTGCTCCATGAAGATCATGGACTTTCCTGAAACAAGCAGAACGGAAATAATTATATTTTAGTTAGATAACGTACACGGTTCCGAAGATTCTGTCACGTTGACGGTGTTTGAGGCTTTTTCTCGATTGGTACGAGGACATCTATTTGCTGTATCTATGAATGGAAACTGAACTAAATCTTTTTTCTCCTTCGCCGTCAGAAAAGACCGGCCAAGATGCAATCGGGCTATACCTTCTCACGTAGCCAAAAGTGAAAGAGGATCGACGGGGAAATGAGTGTGACGTACATCTGACAGTGGGATCCAATAGAGCAATTCCCATCACCGGATGTCTCGGCATTACAAATGTGCGCACTTTCCATGCAAAAGGACCTCGGTTAGATTCCTGGTGGAAGCAAGAAAAATTTGAACAATTTCTAAAAGTTTCTCAGTCTCTGGTGCTGAAGCTGAGGAGGGCAACAGCGAGTCTCAATAATACCAATTGTGCTGTGAAAGGTGTTATTCATAGGATCGGTCGATACTTCAGCACTTTCTGGCTGTGAAAGAAAAGCAATAACATACTACCTCACTTTCTCCACTTTCTGTCTGTACACCTCACTGATGCTTCTCGTAAGCAGCAGTTTGAGGATCTAGCTGTCAGGCTGATGACTATATATTAGAAAGAAATTCACGTCTTCTCTAATAAGAATTGATTTAAAAATGAAAGTAAATATACGTTGGAATATACTGAACTCCTATTCTATATGTGTCCTGCTCTGCCATTGCCAAGGCAAAAGTCAACTAAATTACCGTTATGAAGACTTATTGTACTATAATGGCAATATATTTAGGAATATCAAGAACGTTTTCGAGATACTCACTTACGGTATCCCCGTACTCTCTTCTTTTCTGATAACTAGCAATGGACTAAAATTCCTCTCTCCTCTTATTAAAAGGAGAATATGCGATCGTCGCCAGAAATTAGTCTGCAGAGAAAGGAATGGGCCCGCCTAAATAAATTGTCTTCATTGTAGTGAAGGTTACAATTTACAGGGCCGAGAACTGCATGGTAACACTTTCACTGAGTGAGGAAAGCCTTGACAAACTACTTTACTTTCTCCATTTGCCTGATACACCTCATTGATGTTACTCTGTGGCGATGCATTGAGGGTCCAACCAGTTTTTAGGCTGATGACGTTGATTCAGGCATGTGAGCGATTATTTTGATACTAATTCATGCAAATGAAGGGTGGTGATTAATGCGTAACGCCTATATATAATTTTCATTCCTCTTACGAACGTTTGTTAATTTTCGGGGTGGAAGTGGTGATTCTACCTATTTTTTTTATTCCGTCAACTACAGCATTTTTGTTTCAAGAAACATTGTTTACACAAGTGGAAAGACAACTCAAGAGGAGAAACACATCTCGAAATTTATTTTTTTAAATGAAATATTATTTTATTAATAGTTGTTATATTGTAAGTTTAGTTTAAAACATGATGAAACTCACTTCATTCACAGCGTGCGTTCTTAAAATATTCAGTAATTGTGAGGTGGCCGTTACATTTCATATGCACGGGGTCAGTTTTGAATTATTCTTAAAAATAATTTTAATATTCTTCCACGCTTTTCCACATGATTTATATGAAAGATTATAAAACCTTTTTACAGTACTAGTTTCGTAAAATGCGGAGATGTGATGCGCAATTGCACACAGAACACTGTTAAATATTTTGAGATATATAACTATCACTGGTGTCCAACAAACACGAAAACAATGGCTATGGGCCTACCAACGTTTGCCCTTCGTACACAAAATAAGTACCCAGTCGGAACAAGGAAATGTATTCTAGTGGAAAATGACTGGGTAACTGTACGACAAACGTATGCACCTCGACCAAGATACGAACGTGTTCGGACTCAAACCTCGACCAAAAACCTTTTTTTTATTTTTTTTATTTTTTATTTTACATTTAAAGACAGTACAACGTTCAGCCGCGAGGCTCTTCAGTTGATTGGCCGAGCAACTTTGCATCAGAAAATTGTGAAGGGGGTAACTGTTAGTTACCTCCCTGATAGTGATTACATGTGTTGTACCTTCAACCAAGGTTATTGCGAGGGAATTATGTTAGAGCAATGACAGGATTAAAAAGAAAATACGATGGGAGGGACAGGTAATTGCTAGAAATGTTCTTACATTATCTAATGTCAGAGAGAACCAAAAACCTTCACACTCAGCCTTTATACGTAAATTACCTGTCTCAGTGAGTCACCTTTTGGCCTTCGCCTGCTTTATATGCCCTGCCCGAGAAAGCGCCTGGCTAGAGACGCTGCGAAGGAGCTGCTCCCAAATGAGGCGCATGAAACCCGGCGCTCCTCTCATCACGTCGCGTTTTCAGCTGCGCCGCCTCTCGCGGTTGCGCCTCGTTCTCCTGCGCGCGCACTGTTTGCTGACAGGCGGCATGGCACGTGCGGGGAAATGCGATGGGGCATCGCAAGTGGGTGACGTGAGGACGTGAGGAAACACGCGCCATGTAGTAAATTGCTTGACAGTCTTTTCGTTAAAGGATAAATTGAGCCGGCCTCGTGGCCGAGGTCACTAAAACAGTACTGTCGTGGCAATCTCGGACCGCTGGGTCGCGGGTTCGAGTCCCGCCTCGGGCATCGGTGTGTTTGTATACGTCTATATATACGTCTATATATACGTGTATATATATATATATATATATATATATATATATATATATATATATACGAAGTAGGGTCAAAAAGTTCCCGGAATTGGTTATTAAAAATTTATTAAAAATATTTATAACATTCTTACATTATTTCCCTTCAAAATACTCTCCTCCTGCATCTACACATTTATTCCACCGTTCATATAATTATTGGAAACACTCTTGAAAGCCATTTTTTTGAAAGTTCCTTCAGCCGCTCCGTCGCATTTTCAATCACCTCTGACGAATCAGCAAAACGATGTCCCTTCAATGCCATTTTTAACCTTGGAAACAGGTAGAAATCTGGTGGCGCGAGATCGGGAGAATATGGAGGATGTTCCAGAGTGGTAACATTATTCTTGGCAAGGTATTGTTTCACCATTAGGGATCGATGTGCTGGGGCATTGTCGTGCAACAAACACCAGTCATTCTCTGCCCATTTTTCAGGTCGTTTTCGTCGAATTGCATCTCGTAGCCGTTTTAAGATCTCTGTGTACAATTCTTTATTTACTGTTCTCTCTTCAGGAATACATTCATAATGAATCACTCCACGGTAATCAAAAAACACCTCCAACATCACCTTACCCCGGCTTCTGTCCAAGCGAACTTTTTGTTTTCTTGGTGAAGTTTTTGACTTCCATTCAGTGGACTGCCGTTTTGTCTGAGGGTCGTAAAGAAAGCACCATGTCTCATCACCTGTAACAATTTTGCGCAGGAAGCTGTCATCTGCATCAGCCATTTCAATCAAGTCCCTGGACATGGTCACTCTCATTTCCTTTTGCTCAGGGGATAACATTTTTGGAACAATGTGCAAGCAAACACGATGCATGTTCAAGTCATTATGAAGAATGCTGTGAACACTCCCATGTGAAATACCAACTTCAGAGGCAATAGTATTGATGGTTGTTCGCCTGTCCGCACGCACAATTTGTCGAACGCGCTCAACATTGTCGTCTGTAGTGGAAGTGGAAGGCCGCCCAGTCCGAACGTCATCTTCAATTGTGCGACCGTCGCGAAAACGCTTATGCCACTCGTAAACTGCTGTTTTCTTCATCGCAGAATTTCCGTATGCTTTTTTTAGCATCTCAAGAGTCTCCGAGGGTGATTTCTCCAGCAACACACAGAATTTAATATTGCCACGCTGCTCTAATGACGACATTGCATAATCCGACGAAAGAAAGAAACTACGATCTACAATATTAAACACCGAACGCACGGAACCAACTACAACTGCCTGCTAACCTCAAAAGCACATTCACTACCAGTTTTGCCAACCTCACAAACAAAAATTTCCCTTTCAGCTAACAAATACTTGACTGTAAGCGACCATTCCGGGAACTTTTTGACCCTACCTCGTATATATATATATATATATATATATATATATATATATATATGTGTGTGTGTGTGTGTGTGTGTGTGTGTGTGTGTGTGTGTGTGTGTGTGTGTGTGTGTGTGTGTGTGTGCCGTTCTTTCACCCCTCACTATCATCGTTCATCTTCCATACCCCCCAGGGATAATAACCCTGGATAGTAAAATCCGTATTCAGCGTAATGCAGATGCTGATGTGGCAAAATTTGTGAATGTAATGTGTCATGTCCTCGTTGAAACTTCTATTACACATCGTCATTGCGAACTTGTTTTTTCTGTAACACACTGTTACGGATTATCATGTTAGTGACACGAATGAATATATCAGAAGAAAACTTCGGCATGCTTGTTCTAGTTTCATGTTCATTCGTTACTTGTAATACCATTAAAACTAATGAAAACGTATTTTTCTCGGGAGTGTACCTGTGATACATGACCTAGTGACAAATTGGACATCTTCGAATTAGTATTGCGGCTACTTAGAGACGCCGAAACTGTATGGCAAGGTCATTATAACAATGGAAAAAAATGTCTACCATCAGATCAAATAATCAGGTTTGAGCTCGTAATACAAGAGGGCATTAAAAATGACACTTTGAATTCAGTATGGAATACCGTTTGAGACGTCTCATCGGTTTGGCATACAACTCCTTCACACTTTGGCTATCTAACGAACAATACACAGCAGGAATTAACGGTGTTCTAAATCCCCAATGGCATAGCCTTTTTTGACACATTCAAAAAATTGCGCAGCGCAACGCCGTCACCTACAGGCCGCGTTTTAAAAGTTTTAGCTTTGAGCTTGTCATACATGTTTTTCCTTACTGGCTCCAGACCTATCATAAAATACATTAAAAGTCGTTTGATCTGTGCGAACGTTACGCGATTTTTTAATCATTGTCTTATAAGTGAAAATAGATTTATCCACGAACTTCAAACGTTCCACAATTCGTCCTTCGTACGATTCCAACCAGTGGCGGCTCGTGACATTTTTTCCTGGTGGGGCCAGGTGTAAAAGCACGAATATAATCTCAGAATAACTTATTTAATTAAAGAATCGTCATTTAATCAATTGTTTAATTAATATTATTTTCCAGTTAATTATACTTTTAAATCTATCAGTTTTCCACAAAAAACAGAAGTAGGAATTTTTATTAAGTCACTTAATCAAATATTGGTTTGTCAATGGAAACAAAAGATATTTTACAAAAATTACGCTAATGACATAGCTTATCTTTCGGAATGATGAAAGTTCGAAAGGGGAACGTATTGTAAAATTAAGACAAGTTGACTTCAACTTGTTATGCCAATTGTTTAATTGGCTTGATGAGAAAAAAGTCAGCTACATGTCTTTCTTCATTTCCTCCAAATATACTTCGTACATATAATTTAGCAGCTCCTTCTTTGTCATGTGTGAATTGTTTAAATGATCATCTAACACACTATCTAGATTGCTGAGTAACGATAAGTCTAAAAAATTGCCACGGTCTTTTGAATGTTCAGATTCATCATGGCCTCTCAATGCTAAGTGCCATGGTACTTAACTAAACACTCAGTTATTCTAAAATATGTCTAGTTTTGGCGACTTGTTCATTATGTTTCTTGATTAAAATTTTCATCGCCGAATCAATCTGTACAATAATGTTCACAGTTCCAAGTGCTTTAAATTTGCAAGCATTTTCTAAATGCAGTGCACATTCTTCGTGTTTTTTATCCTTTCGCTTAAATGTTTCATTTTCTTACAGCCTACTGCCGTCCACAATCCCTCACCAAATAATAAACAATAAAAGCAAAATTAGCTTTGTTTTTCTTCACTCAAAGTCAACCATGACATTTTTCTGAAACCTCGAAATACAGAATGTTTCTTTCTTCTTTCCATCAACTTGAATAAATGATAAGTCACTCGGTTGATGTGCTCCTAACCGTTTAATATAATTTTTTTTCTTCAAATCTGAGTGAAGAAAACGGAAAATAGTGTAATGAATCCACTGACACTTCACGTGCACTTTGAAAACGGTGCGCTCAGACTGCCGTTTCTCTGCGAAGGGCCCGCTGGTGCGGGCCCCTAGGACAGCTAAAATTAGCAAGCAGTGGTCGCGCCCAGTACGAAAGGGTGTTGACCTTGTAAACGCAGTGGGGTTACCGCTTTGGGGCCCACGCAAGCCAGGCCTCTTGAGCACTACTAACGCTATCTTTGAGTACGGTAAGGAACTATGACCGTCAATTCTTGGTTATTGGGACTTGGAATGAGTTCTGGGGACGAATTGTCGATCTTCACGAATAAAGAATTCCAATGAAGTACTACAATTATAACAAACAGATTACTGTAAAGATATATAAACATTTTTGTGCTTTATTAAATATTGGTGGGGCCCGGTCCCTGTGGCCCCTTAGGACGAGCCGCCCCTGATTCTAACAATTCATCTTTAGTAGAAGTCCAAAAATGTAAAGAAAGGTCATTTTCTATTTCATCTTACGATTAAAAAATAACTTGTGTCCCTTTAGGCACACGAAAACACGGTTTTAAGGTCCTACAACATATGACTTTTGAGTGATGAATGATGTTATTGTGTACCAAGAACTGTGATAAGAGTACCAAGAAATTGAAAATGTCACCTCAAAATATTCATGTTACACAGTCATCTGATACTTTAGATAAAATTGGGAGAGTATTAATTCTTTTCGTATGTCATTAATATTACAAAGAAGGATAACAATTTATTTTTCATTCGATAAATTTTTGTATCTATGAATTCTGGCATAAAGTTTAGGAGTTGATATTACCTCAGATTTATTAGTTGCTGAAATATTTACTCGAAATAGAAGAAATCCTCATCACATCGCAATACTTTACTAACAATACTTTTCTCCGTCCCTGCCGAACTTTGTTTCGATTACACGATGGCTAAAATTCGTTGATCAAAGCGAACAACTCCAAAAACCAGTGATCTGAGCACGAACATGTCGGCCCTGCCCGCACCAGGGAGCGCTGAACCCTGCCGGCTATGCCTTTCGATTGGTCATCCGGAAAGGCGATCAGCGTACCTTTTCAAAATACAACCTTCGCGAGCCGCATCGACAACCTTCCGGAGCCGGCCAATATTCTGCACCCGGAATCTGCCAGCTCACTTGGCGAAATAATCCGGGCGCGTACGTCAAAGGGAATGCGTAACTTGCTGCCAGCTCGCATGATTGAGCTGGAGCGAGAAAATCTCACTTCCCTGCCTCCCGTTAACTCCACGGCCTACTTCACGCTCGCGATGGACGAAGCCGGTTCCACTGAGAAGCGTGAGGTTTTTGTTTTGCCCGTGCTACGCAGTGGGTCTGATGATGACAAATCCCCTCTACCAGAGGACTGGTAAGGGTTACGCGAAGTTACAGCTATCTGTAGATCAAAGTTAACAATTCCAAATGTGGGCAGGAATATATCGTATGACGGTTATGAGCAGGGAGGAAATGAATCAGGAACAACATACTCGAGGAAAGAAATTAACGGTCTGAATCAGGAATTTGAACGGGATGAATCGGGAATATGAACGGAATCTGAACGGCATGATTAGCATCACCATGATAACTCATGATTATATTAATTTCTACTTGAAGTTATTTTTGTATGCTGAATGGGATAGAATATTTGCATAGGGGTATTTAGACAATTAAAATATTTTTCAAGCTTACGCATTTATGTCGTCCACTTTGCAAGTATGTAATCACAGTGGTGACTTTCCATTGCTTTCTACTGTAAGGAAGATAGTTGCGTACAAAGATAAGGGCTAAATGATGATGAAAGATTAATTATGGATGGAATGATGGTCGTGAAGCCCTATCACGGTAAGAGTACGCCATTACCAGTTTGTGTAAGCTATTACAGTATTAGTAAGCCATTATGAGAAAGCCACGGAGAATGTTACCCCAGCAAAGCGTGACAAGTTCTTCCATATTTTTAAGTTCACCCAGTATATTTATTATGAATTTGTAATATTTAGATAAATGGCATGTTCACTTAACAAATCTACCAATGGATATATTTTGAGACATATGATGATGCTATGAAATATGTTTTTAGCTCAGTTCCAAAACTAAAATCGTAGGTACTTAAGAAATGACACAGAAACGATAAAAACAATGTTATCACCTGTCACACACATCAAAATGTGCTGACCCTTCTCATCTTAGAGCAGTTAGCAGCCAGATTTATTGCATCCAATGACTGTTGCAAAACATTTGTAAATCAAATAAGCATTAAAAATAATAATATAAGATGCAGGTTAACAAAATAATAAAAAAATTAAGTAAAGTACGGTATAATGACTTTCAGAATTTTCTCGGCGTTCCAACAATTATATGTATTTCATCAATGATACCATATTTAGTGTTTTATTTGTTACATTTGTAAACAAATTCTTCTATCAGAAATGCAGACATTTTCTCTAACGTTTCGATCGTAGAAATCAGCTCCTACTCACCGTGAGACGACACCTGTATACAGCGCAGGTTTACGGTTTGTGAACCACTGTGCGTCCGTTCGCACCCCGCCCCGCCCCGCCCCGCCAGGCCCCGCCTTGCCTCGGTGCCACGCTGCGCTCTCCGCGCGAGAAATGGATGGGATCGGATGAACGCCGGGAGGCAGAAGTGCAATAAGCCCAGAAACAGACACTCGGCGATGCCGCCCTGTGACGCTTCCGTTCGCTCGCGTGGGCGACGGTCGACGAAAGAATGATAGAATTCCAAATTGCATCGGTCGACGGGTGATGTTTCTTTCGGCTTGCAATCGTTTTGTATGTTCTAAGCCTCTAAGAGGATGACGAATGAAATATATGTAGGATGATATTTAAACACACACATTTCGTTTCAGGGACAATTCACTTTTTTTGGAAATTGTAATGATTAATTGTAATAATAGCACAATGTGACAGTGTTCAAAATTGTCTTGCAATTAAGTGCGAAATCGAAAGTGTGCTGTTTACTAATGGCAATTGTACCCTAATTTTGACAACGATCTTTGAAATTAACTGGTCTGACTGATATTACACAGGCTAATTAAGGCTTTATTTTGATTATTGGCTCAGTTTTAAGAAAATGAAATATATGGCATAACGTATGCCGTAACTACAGTGTATTGGTTCAAATTAAAAGATCTTATATACTATCTGCAATGATGCAGTTAACAAAACCATGAATATTTAAAAGTTAAATTCCTGTAATAACTTGAATTAATATAATTATAGAATAAATATTAAAAATGTATTTTCAATGATTCGAAGTTTACTTCATTTCACTAAATTATAAAGCTATTTCTAATACAACAACTTCATAGGTGTCGACATTGGGTGAGAGAAATTGTAATTATTTTTTAAAATTCAATTTCAATGCAATTTTTTCCACTTCAAATGTTATTATAAGAGATTACAGCACAGATGCTTTTAGCGATTAATACCTCCAAAAGAGAAATGGAAAAAGTTAGTATTCTTTATTTTCTTTGCTGACAGCTACGGTGACTCCCTCTGTTTTCGTCTTGTAAAACTTCACGAGCGATCGTGCCTTTGCCCTGAAAATCCACGACAGCACCGAATCTCGAAAGAATCTCCAAGCAAAGTGCTGCCACTGAAATTATCGATCGCCAATAAAAGGAATTAAACCGCACGGCAAATGTTTGCGCTAGTTTGAGCGGGTCGTAAACGGAGACGGCAGACGACGTTGGCAGCGGCGGCGGCGAACGTGGCGCGGTGAGGCGGGGAAAAGAGGAAGCAGGCAGCGGGGAAAGCCCATTGTTGAAAGGAAGGCTAAAACGTAGTTTGAATCCGAGCTGCGTAAACTGTCATTTGAGCAGAGTTTTCAGGTCGATCGTAAACAGCCTCCTGGGCCTCAGACTATTCTTATGAGAGACAGACACTGGAAACTTTCTTCCAATATTTTGTTCTTTTCGTTTTCAACGAGGTTTATGCTGGTTTTTGTCTACTAAAACAGCTGTGTATCTCACAATTAGAGGCTTCTGAAGATAGATAATGTGGATTCACAACACACGAAGGAATACACGAAAATCTCAGCAAAATGAGTTTGAGTTTGCAATTCGTAGGGTGGACTTGTGTTGTACTCTATCTTACAAGTTAAAAAATATTGATTTTCTAGATTTGTTTTATTTTAACATACATTTTTTCTGCAAATAATTTTCTGCATCTCACAGTAAGTGAGATAATAAATTCAGTAAACACTTTTATAGATCCTTATATGCTCCATAAAATCTATCTTTAGATTCGTAATCTGGAGGCCAAAAGATTACAATTACCTTTCAGAACAAAAAGACTTGAAAAACAATTGAATTTTGTAACTCTGTGTTATGGATTAAATGTAGGATTAGATGCGAGTAGACAACCACGCCACAACTACATGGTGATTACTCTCGTTCCCGATGAGGAATTCGAATCCGCAGACCGCTGAGCGTACTTAGACGGCTCTTCAATCCCTTGCGATCCGCGAAGTTACCCTCATCATTTATGGGATTGCTCATCCTCTCACATGCTCAGTCTCTCATTCTGTGGTTGCAGGTCCTGTCTCTCGGCTCGCATTGAACGCTCCTGTGACCAGCAGCATCACACTCCGCCTACCCGCCTCTCCCTCCCCCTCCCTTCACCGCGTTCCGTCCCCTCCATCTCCCCACCCCGTGCCCCACTCCGAGCGTCGCCCCGCGCATCACGCCTCATGACACCATCCGGTGCCCCGCCACCTCACCCGTCACCTGGCACTCCTCCGTGCCCCCGCCCTCGCTTCGTACCCCATCCCCACTTTCCCGACCACCCTCCGGCTCCACGCGTTTCGCGACCCACACACACCACGCCCCTCCACACCTTCTCTCTCCGCCACACCCCCACCCCACTAAGCTACCACTTCCTACATCACTTCCGCCCTGCCTCACATCCCCCGCGACTCGCCCCCGCCCCCGCTCGCGCTCCTCATCACACACTTCGACCCACACGCTCCATATCCCTCACCTGCACCCCATCCTCTTACCCTTGCCCCGCCACGCACCGCTCCCACACCAGTTTCGGCCCTGCCCTATCTTAGCTACTTAGTTGTAGTTTCCTTACAATATTTGTTTTATCCTTGTAGTAAGTCTTTGTACAATCTGAATAAACCCTGCCACCGAGCGAAAGCTCATTAGTAGAAAATAAATATATATTATCGCAGTCCGCGCCCCGCAACCCTACCCTACCCGTCGCCCAAGCAGCTCGCCTCACACTCCGCGCCCCGCCCTCAGCCGCGCCCTCGCGCCTGGGCACCGCAGCCGCAGCGGCGGTCGCGCCCTCCCCACGCGGCGCGGCGCAGGGGGCGGGCGCCGCCATTCCCGCGTGCACGCGTCGCCAATAGCGCGCGTGATTTAGTGTTAATGGCGCGGAGAGGAGAGGGCGCCCGGGCGGCGGCGGCGGCGGCGGTGGTGCAGCTCGCGGACGCGCGCACGGCAATTTCCGAACGGCATCCCGCCATCTGTATCGCGATGCGTGTCACCTGTCCCCTGCCTGCGTCCGCTCGCCCCGCCCCCTGCCCCACCTAGTCCGTCTCACCCAGGTGGTTAGCGCGCTGTCGGAGGGCCCTACCCGTGCTCCCAGCTACCTGTCGCTTGCAACTGTCGCCCTCCGTCCTCATTCCCAGCCACATCGCAATACTCGTTTCCGTTTTTGCACTCTTCATTGTAGTCTCCGTTGGCGTGCAATTCTTCTACCCACCCTCGCAAACCTGCCCTCGCGTCTTCAAAACTTGTCCTCAAACCCGTCCTCAAATTCATCCTCAAACCCGTCCTCAAATTCATCCTCAAACCCGTCCTCAAATTCATCCTCAAACCGTCCTCAAATTCATCCTCAAACTCGTCCTCAAATTCATCCTCAAACCCATCCTCAAATTCATCCTCAAACCCGTCCTCAAATTCATCCTCAAACCCGTCCTCAAATTCGTCTTCAAACCCGTCCTCAAATTCGTCCTCAAACCCGTCCCCAGTACCCGTAATCTTTCTCGTCATCGTACCCGTCCTCTATCACCTTTCTGTCGTCCAATAATACTTGTACCCGTGCCTGACATCGCACCCGTGTACGTTCTTGAACTCGTCAACTACTACTGGACGCAGCCGTACTCAAAGCTGTTCTAGTTCCCATTGAATGCGTTCTAGTACCCATTTTACTCTTACCCATCTTCGCCGATCGCTTTTCTCTTGTTACAGTCCTAAGTGACTAACTGAGCCGGACGTTTGAGCCCTCATTCCCTTGTCCACGCTACCGCTCTCACACAATCTCCATTTGCACACCTGCTTCTGGTTTCAATTAGAATTGCATCCGCCGCATTACTCGTCATTTTGCCCATTAGCGCCCCCTGTGGTGTCTGCGCAATCGCTCCTCAATGTACACCGTCATTAGTTGATCTCGGAATGTCACGCCTCTGTTTTAACTGACTGTCAGTCCGACGGCATTACAGTATCTTACATATCATAACGTTTCTCAATTACTCTCCCAGATCGAATTTCAACGTTTACAAAATCATTTTTTCATCATTTAGTGGACTACAGTTGAAGTATAATTTAGTCCAAAATATTTCGGTATACGTGTATTAACTTATTCATGTGTTATACATTTTTGTATCATTATTGATTTAAATAATAAAGTGAAGTCTACTTTTTAACTTGGCAATGTGATTCTTCTTTGATTTGGCACCGTGTTCATCAACCAATCGTTAACGTAATTGGAGATCAAGCAATCTAACAATATTTCACTTAGATGGTCTCCGTGAGCCAATGGAATCAGCCGTATATCATTTCAAACAGTTATTTTCACTAATAATTTTTACCCTGTCTCTTTACACATTATCAATTTTTACAAAAAAAACAGAATTTTTTTTCCTATACTATACCTCCACCAATGCTAGTTAATAATTTTTGTCATTTCGTTATCTAAACGCCAATCATTTTGTTGTATATACGTGCTAATACATCTAGCAATGTTGTGAATCGGAAGAACACTTGTAATGAAATTTCTATTTCTCTTACACTGTTCGACAGATTTTTTGGTCCAACTTTGTCAAACATAGTCCAATTTTTTCTTTGTCAATTGTGAAATCACATTAAATAATTTGAGTGCGAAATGCCGCCAAAAACCTTTGCTTGTGAACATACGACACACTTGACAATATTCATGACATTCACAATATTCCTAAATGTATTTAAGCGTATCGACAATAAAGATAAAGATGATTCACGTGAAGTTATCGGCAAGACAATGAGAAAGATTGCAAGCGTTGGTGGAGGTATAGTGTAGGGAAAAATATTGCTATCATTAGAGTTAAAAAGGCTGACGAGGTGTAAGGCAATTTCGTTTGAATGAGCATTTAGGCAAATGTTAAAGTCTGTGTCTTCGTGTCTGCCCCCGTTACCTCTCCACCCTCGCTCCCGCTCCGGCTGGGCGCATCAGGTGAATGATCGTCGCCGGAGGCGGTAGTGGGAAGGTAAATCAGGAGCTCACGACGGAGAAGCAACGGGAAATTTGGGTCAGTGAGCAAGCCAACGAGCGAGGGAGTGTGGGGTCCGGGACGGTGGCACTAGATGGTGTAGGAGGGCTACGTCAGCTTGTCTCTTCCCACCTTCCAATATGTCTCGACATGTCTCGTCGTATCTCGCTGCCCATCCCTCACCGATGTTCCATCTAGTCTACACGTCCTAGGTACGTAGAAAACCAAATCTCATAATCCACCTTCACTATTTTTTAGCCGTTTCTTTCCGTACGCTTACTTCCATCCTGTGGTTTTTGCTTCTCTCCGTTTCACTTCAAGGTGGAGAGAAGCAAACACGGACACGATGAGACACATCGTGTCTCGCCTGTCTCTCCGTGTCCCAACGTCTTACCGCATCCCAACGTGTATCATTTCATCCCAACGTGTATCACCTCATCCCAACATGTATCACCGCATCCCAACGTGCCTCACCCCATTACAACGTGCCTCACCCCATTACAACGTGCCTCACCCCATTCCAACGTGCCTCACCCCATTCCAACGTGTCTCACCGCATCCCAACGTGTCTCACCGCATCCCAACGTGTCTCACCGCATCCCAACGTGTTTCACCGCATCCCAACGTGTCTCACCGCATCCCAACGTGTCTCACCGCATCCCAACGTGTCTCACCGCATTCCAACGTGTCTCACCGCATCCCAACGTGCCTCATCCCATTCCAACGTGCCTCACCCCATTCCAACGTGCCTCACCCCATTCCAACGTGCCTCACCCCATTCCAACGTGCCTCACCCCATTCCAACGTGCCTCACCCCATTCCAACGTGCCTCACCCCATTCCAACGTGCCTCACCCCATTCCAACGTGCCTTACCCCATTCCAACGTGCCTCATCCCATTCCAACGTGTCTCACCGCATCCAAACGTGTCTCACCGCATCCCAACGTGTCTCACCGCCTCCCAACACGTCTCACCGCCTCCCAACACGTCTCACCGTCTCCCAACACGTCTCACCGTCTCCCAACACGTCTCACCGCATCCCAACGTGTCTCACCGCATCCCAACGTGTCTCACCGCATCCCAACGTGTCTCACCGCATCCCAACGTGTCTCACCGCATCCCAACGTGTCTCACCGCATCCCAACATGTATCACCGCATCCCAACGTGCCTCACCCCATTCCAACGTGCCTCACCCCATTCCAACGTGCCTCATCCCATTCCAACGTGTCTCACCGCATCCCAACGTGTCTCACCGCATCCCAACGTGTCTCACCGCATCCCAACGTGTCTCACCGCATCCCAACATGTATCACCGCATCCCAACGTGCCTCACCCCATTCCAACGTGCCTCACCCCATTCCAACGTGCCTCATCCCATTCCAACGTGTCTCACCGCATCCCAACGTGTCTCACCGCATCCCAACGTGTCTCACCGCCTCCCAACACGTCTCACCGCCTCCCAACACGTCTCACCGCCTCCCAACATGTCTCACCGTCTCCCAACACGTCTCACCGCATCCCAATCGTGTCTCACCGCATCCCAACGTGTCTCACCGCATCCCAACGTGTCTCACCGCATCCCAACGTGTATCACCTCATCCCAACATGTATCACCGCATCCCAACGTGCCTCACCCCATTCCAACGTGCCTCACCCCATTCCAACGTGCCTCACCCCATTCCAACGTGCCTCACCCCATTCCAACGTGCCTCACCCCATTCCAACGTGCCTCACCCCATTCCAACGTGTCTCACCGCATCCCAACGTGTCTCACCGCATCCCAACGTGTCTCACCGCATCCCAACGTGTCTCACCGCATCCCAACGTGTTTCACCGCATTCCAACGTGTCTCACCGCATTCCAACGTATCTCACCGCCTCCCAACACGTCTCACCGCCTCCCAACACGTCTCACCGTCTCCCAACACGTCTCACCGCATCCCAACGTATCTCACCGCATCCCAACGTGTCTCACCGCATTCCAACGTGTCTCACCGCATTCCAACGTGTCTCACCGCCTCCCAACACGTCTCACCGCCTCCCAACACGTCTCACCGCCTCCCAACACGTCTCACCGCATCCCAACACGTCTCACCGCATCCCAACACGTCTCACCGCCTCCCAACACGTCTCACCGCCTCCCAACACGTCTCACCGCCTCCCAACACGTCTCACCGCATCCCAACACGTCTCACCGCATCCCGAGTGTCTCACCGGGTTTCGAGCGGTCTCGCCATGACCTCAAGTGTTCCACCGCCCCGTAGCCTGAGGGCATCGGTTCGCGATGTCCGCAGGGTCTCGCGACCCCTGGGCCGAGCGGCCTCCGACGGCCGCTGCCGACGCGTCGCGGCGGCGGCGGGACGCTGCTTAACGCCGTCGCCCGCGGGAGATCCGGGCGTTTGTCTCCATTACGCCTCGTGCGAGCCCCGGCGCTAGTGGAGCGGACGCGGTCGCGACGGGAAACCGATTGCCCCCGCCCGGGTCGCCGCTCTCGGCTGTCTGGCGGAGCGGCGAGGCGAGGCGAGGCGACACCGCGCGACGCCTGCGGCTGCCGTCCTCTCTCGATGAGCCGGGGATCGAGACGGGGATCGCGCAGGTAGCGCGCGTCGCGTCGCGCGGCTTAATTAACGCGCGGCGGCGGTGTCGCGGGCGGTGGTCCGGCGGAAACTAATCGGGCAGCGTCGGCGAGGATTTTCTTGTGTTCGAATGTCGCTGCCGGACAATGCGCTCGTTGCTCGGTTGTTGGTTCGTTAGTTGCCAATTGCAATTTGTGTGCCTGTGCGTCACTTAAATACATATTTTCTTTTTTTTATTGTTCGTCTCCTTCTTCTTAGATTAGGCGTTTGTCTTTCCCGGTCGCAGGTAATATCCCTAATATCTTTCTTGGCCTTCCCGTATCTCTCCTACCACTCATTCATTTGATTATTCATTCACGCACTCTCTTATCGCACACCATCACTCGTTCATTCGTCACACATAAATAAATCACACGATTGTGAACTTATAATTCTAAAGAAAACAAGTTCAAATAGATTGTACAAAACTACGTAGTAATATAAAAGCTCCAAAGCTATTTAGAAGTCTCCTCCGGAGAAAAGTTTAATTATCAGAAAACTAATAATATTTCATTTGTTTTGAGTGCCACTTAGACGCTATCATGCTAAATATTTATATCCAGAATTCTTTCTCGTGCGGCTATTTATTCTTCAGCTCGTGTTTGTTGCCTTCTGATCCGCGAACTAAAATTCTGTTTGTTATATTTTATTTCGCTAAAATTTTTAGAATATTTTGAATTATTAAGTTCGTAATATATACAAAAGTCACAAATGAATCAATTGCCGCTCAATTAGCATATTTTACAGTCATGTCGAATTAATATTGACAACGATTTCATTACATAGAATAAAATATATGTTTTCAAATAGCCCGCTCTGACCGTCATTTCCTGTTTTAATCAAAACATTTCGCGAAGCCAAACAAATTGTAGGCTGTTCTTGCAGAGAGTGCATTGTGAATAGTTGGCCATTAACGCCAGCCATTGTTCTTTTCCAAAAATAACATGATTAATTATTAAACTTCACACATAAATTAAACTTCATTGTTCGTCGTGAATACAATTTATATAATGGCAGCACACTTCAGCTTGTGGAAATTTCACGATGATTGGCGTCATCAGGCAACGTGTTTACCAATTACCGGAAAGGATTCACTACCGCGCCACTTCCATCCCAACGAATAGGTTATTTCATGAGATTTACGAACAAGATAAGCCCACGATTTTCCTTATTAATTCTTGGTTTTCCTAGAATTTGTGTATATCATCAATTGATGCTGGTGTATTAATCGATAACTGAGATCCAAACAGATCCAACCAACTTTCCAACCAGAGATCATTGTATAAACCAGAGATTCTTGCAGTAATGCCCTGTCTCAATTTTAACGTTTCACGTGAAACGTTTCTTTATATTTTAGATGTTCTGATTTTAACTTGGAATATGTCGTTGTCATTGTCGAGATAATTCATGTGAAATATCAGTCAAATAATATATTTTACACAATTCTTTAAGTAAACAAAATTCTCAGCTACAAAGTAGAAGATATAATTAAAAATAAAACATTTTCTGAACTTGGGAAGTTGATCGACTGGAAATATTATTCGTCGTCAACCTCACACTTGTCAGTTGAAAATTGTCAATGAGGGAAAAAATTCATTAACTACTTTCAAACGCTAAAATTTAAAATAATATTGTTTGTCTTCAAAGTCGTCAACAATAACAAGAAAAACTTCTCAAATTGAAACAAATAAAACTAGAAACACTAGAAAAGTTCAAGAATGTATTACTTTCCACATAATCTATCTAAAAAATTGTCAGAATGAGGTTAAAACACACCGAACAAGCCAAACAGAAAACTTTTTTTTTAATATAGTAAAATCGGAGATTTTTCTGTAAGGAATTTCATTGCCAATACCAAAAATATTCTGTTAGCTCATCATCACCAAGCGCGTTTTGTACTCACGAACACAGTCATCCTGATGTCAGTATTTTCAACTCACGAACCTGAAACAAACGGGGCGTGTTATTGCACATTATTTTATGGGGTTTAACAAATATTTAGGTGGAGAATTAAATTCAGCCAATTTTAAAAAATCAAAAGTTTGACATTTCTGTCTTTTCTGGAGTTTATCCAACCAAAGCTTTTGACATGTTTTGGATAAGGCAATTGATAACGAAAAAGTGCTTATTGCATTATATTGATATAGGTATGCGAAAGTAGACCAGCGTTTTAGTTTCACTTATTAGGTGAACTAGGGACTACACTATGATGGGTAAAATGCATACAAAAACTACAGTGGTCTAAACAAAAACTAATGGTACAACAAGTGATATTACATAATTCAGATACCTAATGAAATGTATTTCCACGATCTACTTCACGTGTCCCGGAAAACTCCCAATTTTTGCAGCCTCGTTGCGATCTTTCGTTGAAATTGATGCAATTACACATATTTAGTTTTCCATTCTTCATCAGGATATAAATTTATTCTAATAAAAAATGCGCTGTGATATGGTTTACATGAAAATCGTTTACAAAGATAAAACTGCATGTAGATTACCCAATAACCCATTGTTTATGTTCTTACGCTTACAAATACCTTATTTCTAAAACAAATGTTGCTGCAAGCAAAGTAGACCATATCTAATGATCTTCATGGAAAAAAGATTTATCATCGAATGTCAACATTTTACGCGTTTGATTGTTTCAATGAAATACGCGTTGATTAATGACTTCAATACCAATGACATGTGTTGTTTGTAAGCATGTAATATTCGATCATACATTACTATAATAATGGCTTTACATGGCGTAGGTATAATAATGGTAAATTACATGGGTATAATAGTGACCTGACTAACGGCAAGGAAAATTAATTTTTAATTGTGGGGACAGTTCGAGACACTACTAAAGGGAGTAACAATATTGAGGTGGCTCGCGCTGCAAATCTACTCCGACAGGACGACGGCAAAACAATCACACAATTTGTATCCCTCTGTTCGACTCCGCAGCAGATAAACTCTAGCAAGTAAGGGATTACTCATGGGCTTTTACGCACGAACAAGCGAACGCAGTCTCTCCCCAAAAGGGGCTTCCAAATCCGAGCGAATCCCTCCACTATTGTGCCCGAAACTTCCAAGCCAACATGGCGGAGAACGGGAAGCAGGAGCCCGTGAGTTCATCGCCAAGAAGCCACTGTTCTTAAGAGCTTTTGTGTGGAAGTTCGTCGAGGACGCGCTAACTTAGTTCATCAGCCGGGCCGCGCGGCTTGGAGATTGGGCGAGGCGGTAGCGGCGGCGGCGAAGGCGGATGTGGCGGCCGGGCCGGGCCGGGCCGGGCGGAGGCGGCGCGGCGAGGGCCCTTGTCCGGCCGGGAGGCGACCCGCGGCCGGGCGGCGGAGAACGCAAGGCGGGCGCCGTGCACCTCGGGTCGACAGGTGGGATGAACGGATGGGTAAACGGCTGGATGAACGGTGAGATGAACTGTTGGTTACATGGCTGAGTGAAAGTTTGGGGGATCAATGGGATGGATGGAAGTTTGGGTTAACAGCTGGGTAAACGGATGGGAGAACGGTTGTATGAACGGTGGATGAACTGATGGGTAGACGGGTGAGTGAGCGGTTGGATGAACAATGGGTTGAACGTTTGGGTAAACGGTTTTGGTTGGATGAACGGTGGGGTAAACAGTTGGATGAACGGTGGGCTAAACTGTTGGATGATCAATGTGATGAACCATTGGGTAGAGGGATGAGCGGTTGGGTGACCAATGGTATGAACGTTTGGGTAAACAGTTGGATGAACGGATGGGTGAATGGTTGGATGAACAGTGGGATGAACGGTCGAGTGACCGGTTGGGTGACCGGTTGGGTGACCGGTTGGGTGACCGGTTGGGTGACCGGTTGGGTGACCGGTTGGGTGACCGGTTGGGTGACCGGTTGGGTGACCGGTTGGGTGACCGGTTGGGTGACCGGTTGGGTGACCGGTTGGGTGACCGGTTGGGTGACCGGTTGGGTGACCGGTTGGGTGACCGGTTGGGTGACCGGTTGGGTGACCGGTTGGGTGACTGGATGAATAAACAGATGAGTGAGAGGGTTTGGGTGAGGGGCAGAATTAGGTGGGCGATTGAGTGGACATAAGAGGCTTGGATGTTGGGATTGAGCAGTTCGGCGAACGGTTAAGAGCGGTGAATTGGGGCAGCGGTAATTTGACGTGTAGTTTGGCGGATGGTTTGGCGAGTGGTTTGGCGAGTGGTTTGGCGTGTGGTTTGGCGTGTGGTTTGGCGTGTGGTTTGGCGTGTGGTTTGGCGTGTGGTTTGGCGTGTGGTTTGGCGTGTGGTTTGGCGTGTGGTTTGGCGTGTGGTTTGGCGTGTGGTTTGGCGTGTGGTTTGACGGGTGGTTTGACGGGTGATTTTGGCAGGAGTTTTGGCGGGAGGTTTGGCTAGCGGCTTTGTGGGCTGTTTGGCCTGTGGGCTGACAGGAAAATAGGTAAATAGACGGTGGGACGAAATGGAAGATAGATGGGTGTTGTGGGTGGGTAGTTGAGTGAGCGGTTGGGCGAACGGGTGTTTGGGTTAGTGATTCTGTAGACGACAGATCAACGGGCAGTTGAATGAACTTGTGAACACAGAGGGTTCGGCGGGTGTGCGGGTCGGTGAATGGTTGTTCACGAAGGTGGCGTATGGACGGGTGGGTGGCGTGCCATGAGCGGATGGCTGCCATGGTGCAGTCGGGCGGGGGATAGGTAAAGCGAGGACCAAGACGAAAGCCAGTCAGAGCCCTCGCCCAGCAGGCAGATTGACCACCAGTTTCCTCCCCCTCCCGACCTGAGTCAACGTCGTCCTAGCCATACCGGTGCGGGTGGGACAGGTTCAGTAATGTTCAAGAAGTTAACTTGGTCTTTGTTGTTGGTCGGGCTGATGTCACAAGTTCGGGCGAAGTCTCCCAACCTCCCCTTTAAGTACACTATTCGTCTTGGAGTTCGGAAGATTAGACAAAACTTTGAAATAGTTCACGTAATTTTCTAGAACAGCTGATATAAGCATGTGTTAACATTTTATTAATGAGAAATATCTTCATCATGTGTAATGAATAGAGCCAGGAAATTTGGCAAAATGTCTTGATATTATTATTACGATTTTATGACTTAACAAGAGGAATAGTTTATTTATTTCTGGAGTTGTTTTGGTAGATTTTTATTTTGTCTTTTTTTTTCTACTTTAGTTTCTGGCTGTGCTTATGCCCGTCTTTAATATTTATGCCTTAAATTTGCCCCTTTCTTCCTTCATCATTGTTACCCTTTTTCCTCTTAGTATTGACTTCCAAAACGCTGGAAACATATCTGAAAGTCTGAACAACACGAAGGAACTGTCGCGTTTGGCCTTTCTCTGAACGCGGAGTTTCCAGGTGCAGATAGTGTTAAATATTACCATTTAACGCAGAAAGAGTCATCGTTTGGAATGTGAACAAGGCTTCCTGTATGCAGTGTAGAAGCGACTATTCCTAAGTTGCGGTAGATTATATGCGTGTGAGAGATAATATTAAATGGAAATTTACGTCTTAATCTAAACGAGAAAGGAAGTTGATTCCAATAAAAATTTTGGATTGTATTCATTGATGTTGACAGGCTTTGTTGCCACTGGCCTTCAATCCTTATTGAGGCCACAACTCTATATGTTATACTGATGCGACTCTTCTCTGTTTTTGCTATTACACAAGTGCGAAAACGGAAACTACAATCGTGTTTTCACCTACGCCAGCCCCAGATACAAAAGAAAGTCCACATTAGTATTTCGTAGAGACAGAGTCGCGAGTGGCACAAATACGGGGTGGTCAGGTGCAATCAACATAACAAAGAAAATATTTTCTTTCAAGTAGGGATGTAAATGTTACATCCCATGTTAGTAAAATTTGAATCCATAATACGAATTGTTGATATTTTACAATAATTCCTTTTAAATGATGGTGTTTTATTCTTTACAAGCGTTTTGGAACTCTTACTTTATCCAGAATTAAACCCATTTGCATACCTATTTTAGTACAAAATAAATGCCTATTTGGTTGCCTTAGGTCTGTTAAAATAAATGCCTCAACTTCCGAGGTCTAGGAATGACGTAGAGCAAGAACAGATTTAGTATGTTAGAATATTTGAAAAAATCTCTTCTCACATCTTGGACATCTTCCAAGACATCTTTGGTTGCAGATATTATCAATTTCATCATTTGGCTTCAGCAAATCATATTTGAAAAGTTAATAGAAAAGAAGACCTTCGAGAATATTCCAGATAGAGCATATTTTTCAAAATGAGGAAAACATATCTCATTCAAATGGTTCTGGAGCTCGCTTGCATAGAGGAGACTAAATTTTCAGCGGAAATGAAGCAGGAACAAGGTGGGAAGGGGACAACGAAACAACAAGATGGTGAATGTTAAGGGTACGTTGATATATTCGATAAAATACCCATCATCCTCTGGTGGTATCATCTAAGTCACTTCTCTGTCCAAATTGTATCCATCTCACCATTTCGCTCGAGAACATTTTACATTAAAAAATCAAGGTGAAAGAATACCCAGAGCTGCGCCAGAACTCCCCAGACGCAGCACATTTTCCAAAAATGTCGAACAAATATCTCATTACGAGCCGTTCGGAAGCCCGCTTACCGCAAATTAAATTTTCAAGGGGGAGGGGAGCGAGTGAACAAAAGACGGCTTCCGGGGCACGTTGGCGACGACCGCGAAGAAAGTCGGCGCCTCCACTGAGCGGATTACGCCCCGAGACTAAATGCGCGTCGCCCGTCCTCGCCACTCCCGCCCCGCCCCAACCCGCCTCGCCCGGTCCAGCCCAGCCCGCTCCGCCCTAGTCTACCCCTCCCTTCTCCACCCCGTTCCATCCCTCCCCGCCCTAGTCGGCCCTTCCCTTCTCCGCCCCGTTCCATCCCTCCCCGCCCTAGTCGGCCCTTCCCTTCTCCGCCCCATTCCATCCCTCCCCGCCCTAGACTAGCCTTCCCTTCTCCTTCCCCCCTCGCTCCATCCAGTCCCGCTCCCCTCCCCCCTGCTCCGACCCACCAAGCTCCCCTCCGCCCGCCCCTTCTCTACCAGCCGCGCTCCGCCACGACCCTTCCTTCCATTGTTCCGCTCCGCCGTCCCGTCTCTCCCTTCTCTGACTCTCCCCGTCCCTCCTTACTCCGCCTCAACCCACCCAACTCTCCGTACCTCCGCCCCCGTCCCTTCTTGCTCCACCCACCCTTTCCTTCGGTGCCCCACTCCACCACTTCCCTCCTTGCCCCGTCCCATCCCGTCCTCCGCTGCTCCGTCCCGCCCTGTCTCTCCTTGCTTGGACCCGCCTCGCTCCTCCCTGCTCCGCCCCTCCCCGTCCCTCCTTACTCCACCCCACCCCTTCCACGCCCCACCTCATCCCAACCCATACCACCCCGCCGCAGCCCTCCGGCCCCGCTCCACACCGCCCCCGGCGGCTGAGATTTCGTGGCGGTGGTGGCGGCGCAGGGGCGAAGCACCGCAAGGAACCGCTGGCGGCAGCGCGGGGCTTCCGTCTCCCTTGTCGCGACGCCGCGCCGGCCGCCTCCGCCTCCTACGCCCACCGCGCCAGCACCTTTGCCCTTTTCTTAAGTTGGACGGCTCTCCGTACGGTATACGGTGGCCGAGTTCACTTTCGACAGTCGAGAGCGGTGATGTGACTGTTGTTCATTTCAGTTCCACTGTGTGCCGAACTCAATGGGGCACTCGCTTGTAGATGTGATAATGAGGAGAGGAGAAGGAGAGGGTTCGATACGCATTTTTGTTAGAATTCTGGGGTCACGGGGTAAACGTTAAGTCAATGTTTGGCGAAACTGAGTTAAGTACTGAAACTACAAGTAAGTCAATCTGTATTTTATTTTAGTTAAACGACCGAATTCATGTTGTCTCCTTTATAGCAAATAGAGCGTTGGAAAATATAGTTTAATCGTCTTAATACTGCTTAAAGCCCAATAATCTAATCTTTGTTCGAAATCTAAGATCGAAACTAAGATTTTTGACTCAATAACGTTTACCCTGTGAACACAGAATTATTGTGGTGGTTATTTTAAGGAAGTTGCGATTTTTGCGATATTCCCTACCCGTCCATCCAAAAGAAAGTTAAAAAATAAATTTTAATTTACAAATTTTTTGATACACTAAATAGTATATTCTATAGCAAATACTTACTAAATTATTCATGTTTGTTTGATGAAAGTTTGAGTGTTGGGTTGAAGATGTTGTTTGAGTGTGCTTGTGATTTTTCGACAATTTTTACTCCGGAAGATTTATAAGAGCTTAAGATCCAAATTTGTTTTTTTTTAATTTCTTTGCGTTAAAATGACACGGAAAAGTATTATTATTATTTTCGTTATTTTTCACAGCTTCCTGGTACAAGTTGTAGGAGTCGATACAGATATTTCTATCAAAGCATGAGTTCCGTAGTACAATAATTTTAATTAAACTAATCAGGGAGTAAACAATTCTACAAATATAAATTTTGACACTTAAATTAATTTACAAATTAAAAGTAAATAGTTCTTTAACACAAATTTTTTAGAAACTCATTATTATTATTATTATTATTATTATTATTAATAATATTACATCAGAACTAAATATGCTATGAGTCGGCTGAATATCAAATCTACTCTAGGTTGCAACAAGCTACCTAAGGAGCAGTTCTAGGGACTGTCGATGTCTCTACAAAATGTGGGCTGCTCCAAGCAAAGCAATTTGTTGTATTTCCAATCTTTTGAATGACCTAAGAGTTAAGCCAAATAGTTACACAAATTTTGTGGAACAAATCCCAGAGCTCCGATGTCTATTTGTACGACCTGTGCTTTTACGCCCCACATTCCGCTTATCTCGATTTCCAAACTCTTGTATTTAGACGCACGTAAGACGATTATTATTATGGTTAGTATTGTTATGATTAAGGTTATTATTGTTATTGTTATGGTTATTATTGATATTATTGTGGTTATTATTATGGATATTATTATTATTGCCATTAACATTGTTGTTCTTTGCATTCGAAAGCAAGCATTTTTATATGATATTCATTTCCAAGAAAGGACCATATGAACAATCAAATCTTTTCGTGATTTTTTTATGGACCTTCACTTACAATTTTATTAATGACATTAATAGATTTTTTTGGAAGACAAATAAAGGTCTCAGAGGTCACGAGGATACCAAGTTGTCCTAGCTGATGGTAAGTTTTGACGCTGTAATGTATATACAATGAAGAGGAGGTTTCTCTTGTAAACAGTTAAATTTGCGCTATCAGAACGTTTATCTAGAGTTGTGAGCTTTTCTTGATTTACAGGTATTTTCCTTGTATTTTCAATGTCTTTTTTCTTTTTCAAAACGATAATTTTTAATTCATAAAAATATTTCCATTTTATAGTTTTATTATACTGACTTAATTTTATATTTCGTTAGCCGAGACAGACACATTTATTTTGCAAATTTTGTACCCGATATAGTAGTTATTATTGTTATTATTATTATTATTATTAATATTTTTATTATCGGGAAGGTTCATTCCATGATATATGCTTTTTCATTATCACATTATTCATTAACGTCATTTCCTTCTGATTCGATTTTTATCTCTCTTATTCCCATCGGTTTTCAAGGAAAAATTTCGTGATCCTTAAATGAAAAAAAACATGCTTGTAATAAAAATCGCTCCAGAATAAATTCCACGAATCTTGTTTTCCTATTTTATTTTGAATACTCTCACAAACTATTTTCAACTAACACTACTTACGGATTTCATTTCTTTGGAGGCAAGTAAAACATAATATAAAATTCTACAAACGCATTAGCGTCGGAAAAAGTCAAGCTGCGGATTGTAAGCAAGGAAATCTCCCGATTCAGTTTTATACATTTGCACAGAATAAAAATAATATTAAATGAATGCATCCTGTCTAACACGGGACTGGAAATAATTCATCCGGGAAAGAGCACTCATGGGCAGTTGAACAGCAAACTACTTAGTCGTAAAGACCCCCAAGGGCATAATACATTCATTGCGGAGCTATAAAATATTCCAAATGTTCTTGTGGGAAAGGTAAGACAAACGCAGTTACTCATGTGTCAGCATTATGGACAAAAAGCAGACGAATGAAAATACATAGGAATTTTGCATTTTCCCAGCATTCATTCATTTGAAATGCTGTGCAGCCAGCGAAACAGAAATATAACGACACCGTGACATTGGGTTGATGCATAATATATTGAACAATAGCGTTAAAATGAATTCGCTGTACAACCTGCGTCACGTGTATTCGGAAAAATAAATTAGTTTCAAAGAGTCGCGTTAACGGAGAAAAATTAAGTACAAACAAGTGTTCGTTAAAATTACACTAAAAACATTCCATTTTTCAACTGGAAATATTTCTAATTTCATTAATCAATACAGATTTTTTATTCATTTAAACTAAACACAAGGAGCAATTTAATCTAGTAATTTGGAATAAAATAAAAGATATATTTTCAATTAAAACATTCAGGAACTGGGTCACGTCTCACGTATTTCTGACACGTTTATTATACAACACTAGCCAGTTCTAATCACTGTGTACACAACCACAATTTCGACTGATTGTAAATAATTTTACATTATTACGACAAAATGATGCAGCGGGTTGCGCTATTCTGGTTTTCAATTAAAAGTGAATAATTATTGAGTAGTGACGCGTCACGTGTAAATGTTCTAAATTCAAACCGGAATTACGCGGTTTAAGACTAATTGACAAATGCAATTATCTAAAAAAGCGCCTAGACCCGCTCGCGCGCGGCGTGGAGTCGCGCTGAATCGGCTTAGTGCAGCGAATCGGGGCAGGTGGTGATACTAGCGCGTGCGCAAGAGCGCCCAAACAACCGAACGCAGGTAAACGCGCAGATAATGCGTGCGAGGGCGCAGCGATCGCAGTCGCTCGGAAACGCAAACATCTGAGCACCGCGCCATGTGTTGGGGAGAAGAGAGGAGGGGAGGAGAGGAGCGAAGCGCGGATGCGCGCAAAACAAACGAAGAGCCCCGAGCGCACTAGTCGACGCTGATACGATGTCATGAAAAACTGCTTAAGTCAGCGTTGCCTCGGGTTTCCCGGATTCTCCTTTCGTACCGGCTGCGATAGTTCAACGGCAAAAACGTTGGCGTTGCAACATCGTTGACTGTATATTTCGATACTAGGACGATAACTGGGTTGATTTCAGTGTCTGTCCAGAGGAGAATGCTAGAGGATGGCTGCTCGGATCGGTATTTTTGTGTCTCCGAATAAAATCAGCACAGAAGTCCAGTTGGGATCTTAGAGCTTAATCCAACTGGGGTCTTGGGCCGCTTGAGGAGATAGCTGGATGGGGTAACTGCGCAAGCCAATGTGTAGGTCGATGATCTTGGCTGTCCGGGTGACGCCGCGTCGAAGGCTGAGTTGCCGACGTTGCGACCATCTTATCGTGGTCTTCCTCAGGGCTGGAATGCCAAGAGGAAAGACCACGATAAGTTGGTCAAAACGTCGGCAACTCAGCCTTCGACGCGGCGTCACCCGGACAGCCAAGATCATCCACATGATTCCGGCCGCGGAAGCCTACGACCTCAATGTGTAGGTCGACACCGAATATTGCGTTCCAAAAGAGGAAAAACGCAATCACCTCCGGGATTTAACATGAATTACACTTACAGGACCAACATTTACAATATTTTTTTCTGTCTCACTCTGCTTCTCTCAGAAATTCGTTCCCCTGGTGCATGCAATACTGGCTCCATTCATATGGTTGATGACTATCGGAGATTCGGCATTCGCCTGGTGTTGATCGGAGAATCAACGGAAACTACCAAACAAAGCAGTCGGCCGCTAGAATTCTCCTCCAGACGCGGCTGAATTCGACCTAGCTGTCTAGGTAGTGTCAAAAATCCGGACCCCGCCGGGACACGTACCTAGAACCTCCCGGTCAGAGTCAACTGCAGTGATATCAGTTGATGCCCTGAGCCACCTCTGCCGGTGGCTGGCTCCGTTCATGAATGGACCTGGGCACACTCGACTACCGTAGCCGCTGCCGCTCTGTAAGCGATCACCGCCCCCCTTCCCCCCACTCTGGGTGCTCCAGTCGCTCTGCTCGGAGGACGGTGTAACGAGCATAATCGCGGGTGCGAGATCAAAGACAGCCGGAGCCGTGCGAGGTCGCGGCGTCCATCACAACAAGTGGCTAATTAGCGGCAATCAAGCTCAGCTAGTTAGGAGAAGGGACGGTCGGTGGCGAGGGTGATGGCGGCGGCGCTGGCATTGGCGGTAGCCTCGGAGACACCCAATGAAATTTCATCACGAAATGTAAAAATTAATCAAAACCCAAGCAAATTACATATTTTATGTACAGTTGACGAAGTAATATTAACAAATATAATTTATGATTATTTCACAAAACGTATGTTTTTTTATCAGGTTCTTCAAAAACTAGATTCTAGGTTTATAGAGTTGAAAGGAGGTGAAGAAAGGGAGGTGTATAAATGGTTTAAGTTAAATACTGAAAATCATGAAAATACAATCTTGTATTTGTTTTTGATTGTATTTGAAAATACAATCTTGTATCTTGATAAAAAGATTTTGAGAAATATTTTAAGCAACACCTGAGTAACAGAAATATTTAAAACAATCACATGCAATGAATGCACCGCATACTGGTATTGTGAATGATGTAGCTCAAAGTACTTACTCTCTGCTCTCACATAATTCCAAGAGAGCGAGAGTCTGAAGCAGGTGAAGATGGGGTTGTGGCCATGTCAGTGGAGAAGAGGTGGTAAACACACGACTGCACTGAGAGAATTTTATTTCAAGAAGTATTACATCTAAATATTTGCAAGGTATTCCAGGGGCTAACACTCAGGCACACATTTTGGAGAGACCGGCGAAGACAAGAAGCACGTGGAGTTGGGAACTGACTGCGGGAATGCGATGGGAAGACTGCAAGTAAAAGCGAAATCGCATTTGCTGTGTATTATCCCTAGAGATATTAAATGGAAGTATTTCCAACCGAATCACACTATTGCCAATGAGGTAACCCCCAAGGTCTACCACTTTGGCCGACTTACTTCCAAGAGAGTGGCGAAGACTTACAAGCAGGAGCGAGCGGAGCGGTGACCTCGGCGGTGGTCCTACCGGCGTGGGCGGGGGCTGTGGCGGCGGTGGCGGCCCGCAGTCAACCTTTGACCCGGCGCGGCGCGGCGCGGCGCGCAGGCGAGCGTGGCCACCCTCGTAAGCCGACCTGCGGCCAGGGCGGGGGCGGGGGCGAGGGCGCGGTCGTGGGCGTGGCCGGGCAGGCAGCGCCCCAAAAGCCGCCGCCAAGCGCTTGCACCTAAAGGGATTGCACGCCCGCGCCGGGGCGACAGGTGCTCGGCTCGGGTCGCGACGCGGTGGCGGAGTCAAACGCCTCGCGCGGAATTACGCCGCCGGCCACGCTTTTCGACACAGGCGATGAGGAACCAAGGCGACGTCGGGGGTGAAACGGTTAGCGAATCGGATTGATACACCGATGGATTGATTGATTAATAGTGATTCTGGGCGCATCAGCGATTAAGGTCAATAGTCGCGTAAGTGTAGTGCATTTTTCCCCCTCGGGATGAGGCGGAGATCTCCGCTGGATGGTGAGATCCGGCGCCGCCCTACCGCCGGCTAACGGTTTTCCCCAACCAGGTATCTCCCACCAGCGGGTCACTACACATGCCGGGACAAGCTCTAAAGTCCCTACCGGACTCATGGCATGTGTGGTGGTGTAGTGCATTTAATGTGTAAGGGGTGAGGATAGAACTAGAAAGAGGAAAGAAAGATCGTGCGCGTTCCATGGCCCGTTTGTTAGGGTACTTCTCCGACTTTCACCTTGCTGTTGATCGGAGAAACAATGGAAAACCACCGATCAGAGCAGCCGGCCACTAGAATTCTCCTCCAGAAAGCGACTGAATTCGACCTAACTGACTGCTGTCGAAAAATCCTGCCTCTGTCCGGACTCGAACCTAGAACCTCACAGTCAGAGGCACTGCAGTGACCTCAACTGATGCCCTGAGATACCTCTCACATCGGTGGTGAAACGGTTAGCGAATCGGATTGTTGTATGAAGTTCGTGGATTTTAGAAGATTGATGAAGAACGCGAACGATGCCGTGCATTTTAAATGGCGAATTAATCCTTCGTACTTCTTCCTGCTGAGAGGAAGTAAAACCGGTTGCCCAATGTCGTAGATTTATTGCATGTAAAATATCCTCAAGCCTCAAAGAAGCATCTAAGCAAAATACAAATCGCCTGTTTCGTCGCCCTTGTGATGCCTTCTTTCTCTGGCAGATGGCGAAAGAAGCATACCGAAATTTGCGTGGTCAGAGGGAAAAGCAGTCTGATGGCCTGAGCCTCGCCAGGTAAAGTAGGAGATTGAACGTAGTCAGGAAGGATTTAAATGCTGAATCTAATGGCACAGCGTTTAATTCAGTGAACTCAAGAAACGAAATATCTTTTTACATTCTCGTATCCGTGGAGAACGTTATGTAATGTTGCAAAAATCTCTGTCGATATTTAGAAATACATCTTTTAGAGGTCCCTGACACCAAAAAGGATTTTTTATCAAAAGGTCTATCCGTCTGTCTGTCTGCTTGCCTGCCTGTCACTTTGTCAATCGGTCCGCTTGTCCGTTTGCGGACAGCACTAGCACATGATTTACTACAAAATGGATATTCTTTAAGTAATTTAGCAAAGGTTGTGGATTCTCAATTTGAGATAATTTTTTAATATTTCGAGAAATTTTACACGAAACTCCTAGAAAAAAGTTCTAAATGTCTGCATTTTTAAGGTAAAATTTAAAAAATTGGCCAAATTTTGGAAATTTTGAATTGAAGTCAAGCTTTTGATATCTCGATAATAATATTCATACATTATGATTGTGCGTACGTAACGAAGGACGTGTACGATTCTCTTTATTTCTTTTCTTTTCCCTTAGGAGTGAGGGACTTATTTTTCAATTATATTTGTTATTGTTAAAGGAGAGAACATTGACACTCGTCAGAATTTAGTTGAATGTGATTAACTGATGTGCAATTTATAATTTCGCGGTAAGTGTATCTGCAATAAAACACACGGGTCAGACTCAGAATCTCCAGCTTACATTGCTTTTTAACTGTACTAATTGTATTATATCATATTTGTTTTTTGTAAATGAAAACATTTACTGTGCAAAAAATCTTAAACATTTTTATTTGGGTCTACATTAAGTATATTATGTACGGCAGTAACACCGTCCCACTCGCAAACAAAGACTGCATGAACACTTTTTTGCATGATAACAAGATCGTTGCTTTGGCAAGTAGTATTTAAAAAATGGTTATTAAAAATTACTAACTTCATGTGTGGCTACTGACATGTTGCCGCATCCATACAACTAATTTCAAACACGTGCAGAAATTCAAAGAAAACTTCGCAGTCTCCGGTCACATGAGAGATGTTTTATGGTTTCGTATATACCAAGGAAGAAGCTCCATGCCTCCAAGGAATAGGTCATTCAACGTTAAATGTTTACTATTGATGTGTTGCGTTATGGAACAGCAACTTTATTGCTATTGTTTGCATGTAAAGAATTTTTGTACTGTATATTCAAATATACTAAACTATGTTATTGCAGTATTCGTGAAGACTGTTTTTGTTAAATACTTAATTTATTGCCGTGTTACACGAGTGTATTTATTTATTTTTCTTAAGAAGTGTATGTGCTACTTTTTGGAAAACCATTTTGTGGGATTTTTTCAGCAGCATTTTTTTGTTGCTGTACGTCACTAGCTTTTTATTTAGTTACACAAAAAATAAGCATTGACCATACCTCTCTGCACATCACACATCAGGAAACTACATTAAAATAAGTCATAAGTTACAGGAAGTAAGAAATTTCAAACGAAAAAGCATTTCATCGTAAAAATGTAATATGCGTTTTCTGAACGAAGCATTAAGCAAATCGATAAGGGAAACCACAACAGCTTTCGGAGGCTGATCGACAATTCCACGCCACAGCAATAGGCCTGTCAGCGCACCACCAATCGATTTTCAACTTCCCGCCTGCTCACGTGCGAAAGTTAAAATATGTATTCCAAAAAACGCATCAATCACCCGGCAACATACCAACAGAGCGATAATTACCTAATCTAACCTGGAAAACACAATGTCTGTTCCATAGCGGCCGTAACCGTTTCGTGTCTGCGCGCGCCCTACAAGCCGACTTTACGGCGGAGGTGCTAACAATGACGTCCGGGGACGCCATTACCCAGGTCGGCACGCAGAGAATGCCGGGAGCATTGTTGTCGCTTGGCGCCAATGGGTGCGCACGAACCACGCCCCCCCCTTCCCCCGCACCGCTTCTCCTCCTCCGACGCGTTTACGGTGCCGTTATCAGCAAATTAGCGTTAATGTAGATGGAATGTAACGTAAACACGTCTCGATAGGGTGGCCTCCAGCCCCTTGGACAAGTAAATAATGCTAATGCAGAATTCAACGCGGTTGTGGCAGGAATAACACCTACTGGTCTGTTGTGTTTCTTTTGGCAGTGTAAACATCAGTAAAGTGGTTTATAGTCTTAATTGTGGAAAATTAAGATTATTACATGTATCCAGAATCGTAGAGGTGATAACAAATCACTGGCTATTGCGCTACAGATAAATGCATTTTTAATATTAACATGAAACACATAGATGTATTTAAAAAAGTTTTATAAGAATAGAAACAAGATTGCGGATCACTTTAAACACAATAATTACTAAATAATAATTACATAGTAGTAGACTTCACCTGTAAAATTATTGTGGATGAATTCAATAGGACAAATAAATACAATGTTTAAGTATCAATGATTCTAAAAAGAAAGACCGCAAGACCTCAAAATGCAATATGCTGCCTCTAACAATATACTACTATTCGTAATAGTTTCAGAATGTCTCGTTCAATTGACAACATTCGTTTCTTTTCATAGTTCAGTTCAACCAGACACTCTTATATCATAGTTTTACTCTATTGTTTTACAAGCAGTCGTGAAGAAACAGTAAATAGCTAATTTTCCTTTTCTGTTTTTTCCTTAAAAATTGCTTGGTTTACTAGACATGAACATTCTCTTCATTATTAGTTATTTTTCTGAATTATTACTTTTTTACAAATGGTAAATTCTAAAAATTAAAATTACGTTTAGTCCCATTAAATCAAAATGTCCATACAAAACACAAAAATCTTTAATGTATGTAGATTATATAAAACAGTATAGCTTTAAGAGATAGAGTAAAAGGCTAAAAACTAAGCTTCAACACTGGGACTCGTTAGTCGTGATTATCCATAATGAAGCAAAACACGATGTATTACAAACGTTTTTGCAATGCCATTCAAAAAGTAGTATAGGAAAGAGGTAAAATCCACTAAATGATATAGGAGAACTTTATAGCAAATTAGCAGGATAAAAACAACTTTTCGTGCTTTCTTCTTTTATAACAAAGTATGAGACAGTGCAATGCACTTCATTAACAATTTTAAGCAAACCGTTCTATTACGCATTGCAGTTTCCGGACAGACGACTTCACACGTCCGTGCTTTTGCACTTTCCCTGGAGCACATTAAACAATGAAAAAACCTCCGTTCCACCAACAAACTGCATGATGTGGCCGCGGGGCCTGTAATTCCATTACAACAATTAAAAATCACACCGTCATCTGCATTGATAAGCATCAATGTTTATGAGCATAATGCGTTCTCATCGTACCATCAGCCAGCGCGCGGGGAAGGGGGCAGGGAGGCAGGGAGGGAGAAACAGGGGCAAATATCAGGGTGAACCGAAAATTGAAATAATGAACATTATTCCACACGAAACACATCCAACTCGGCGCCCAACTCTAGATGAGTTTGTTTAATGCGCTCTGACTAACATTTTCCATTCAGCTTCAATAACAATGGCCCGGCCGCAGCGGTCGGGATGGGACGACGGGCGCGGCGGGCGCTGGTTATGCATGCAAACGCACGCCAGGCACGAGAGGCAGCAGTTAAAGTTTTTTCCCGGCGCGACGCGCGCGCGCCGACGCCGACGCCGGCGACGGAGGCGGAGGAGGTGGCAAGGGACGCGAAGAAAGAGGCTTAAGGCAGAGGCAGGCGCAGGCGGTAGAAGGGGTGTGGCGGCGAAGAAGGCGATGGAAGAGGGGGCGGAGGTGGTGGTAGAGGCGAAGACAGATGGCTGATATGGAGACGTAGGCGGCAGAGCGGAGTTGGGGGCGGAGAAGGCGGTAGAGGCGGAGGTGGAGGAGCTGGTAGCGGGCAGGGTGGCGAAGGCTTTGGAAGTCGACAGAGGCGCAAGAGAGAGAGAGGCGGAAGAGGGAGAGGGAGGCGGAAGAGGGAGAGAGAGGTGGAAGAGGGAGAAAGAGGCGGAAGAGAGAGGCAGAAGAGAGAGGCGGAAGAGAGAGAGGCGGAAGAGAGAGAGGCGGAAGAGAGAGAGGCGGAAGAGAGAGAGAGGCGGAAGAGAGAGAGAGGCGGAAGAGAGAGAGAGGCGGAAGAGAGAGAGGCGGAAGAGAGAGAGAGGCGGAAGAGAGAGAGAGGCGGAAGAGAGAGAGAGGCGGAAGAGAGAGAGAGGCGGAAGAGAGAGAGAGGCGGAAGAGAGAGAGAGGCGGAAGAGAGAGAGAGGCGGAAGAGAGAGAGGCGGAAGAGAGAGAGAGGCGGAAGAGAGAGAGGGCGGAAGAGAGAGAGAGAGGCGGAAGAGAGAGGCGGAAGAGAGAGAGGCGGAAGAGAGAGAGAGGCGGAAGAGAGAGAGAGAGAGAGGCGGAAGAGAGAGAAGCAGAAGAGAGAGAGAGCGGAAGAGAGACGCGGAAGAGAGAGAGAGGCGGAAAGAGACAGAGAAGGAGAGACTCGTGAAGCCGGCGAGGGTGGAGGCAACGCAGCGGGAGGCGGAGGCGGAAGCTAGAGGCGAGGCGGGGGAGAAGTTTCCACATAACTAAATATTCGTTTCCATTATCATTCCTTTTATGAAATGAAGACGTCCGGGGGCCATTTGCCGGGGCCGTGCGTGGGGAGCGCGTGGAATGCCGCAGCGGCGGGCGGCAGCGGCGGCGGAATGCGACGTTGACTCAAAGCATTCCTCGCGGGGGAGGGGCCGCGCCGCCGCCGCCGCCGCCCGTGGGCGCACGGGCGCTCGGATCACCCGCGTGTATGGCGCGGCCGTCGCGGGCGGGTGGGTGGCCCCTGTGGCTGGCGCGTGCTTCGAGGACGGCGCGGATCGTGTGGGCAGTGAGGATTGGGTGGGCGTCGAAGTCAGCGAGGATGGCGATGAGAACGGCAGGGACGACGAGCGGGTTACGGTGATGAAGGCGAAAGCGGGACTGGCGACGACGACAAGAACGAGGGTGTTAGGGTAATGAGGACGGAGAGGACGGCGGAGAGGGTGAAGGCGAGGACGGCGCAAGCGAAGACGGTAATGAGAACGCGACGAGAGAAGAGGAGAGTAATGGCGGTGACGTCGGCGAGAACGGCGAGGGAGGAGACGACGGTATAAACGGTCAAGGACGCGAGGGTGGCGAAGCGTCGGAGGGAGCGATGGCGGAAGTGGCGGCGAGAGTGGGGTGGGGCCGCTGATAATCGCCGCGATCTCCTATTCCCCCCCTCCCCGCCCCTCTCTCTAATGTCGCATCTCGGAACCTGTGTCGCGTTCCCTGCGTTCGCGTCCTCTCCTCCCGCCCTCCTCGCGTTCCTTTAGGGGCCGGAGTTCAGTTCGCGTGTCCTTGTTCCGCTCCTCATCTGCCCGCGGAGGCCTGGTGACCCACTCAAGACGTATCTCCCTACTTTGCGTCTCTGCTTTCACGAGCCGCCCTGCATTGTGATGCACTCGGAAGGCCATTTTGCCCGTAGCCGGCATTTGCGTAGGTAATATTTCGTCGTGTCCAAAATGTAAAAGCATTTTTTTCGGTGGTTACGTCTTCCAAAAGAAACCTGCCTTACTTCTCATGTAGGTTCTTTTATCATATTATTTCTCTCTTGGGCGTATCTAGTAGGAAATAAATTTTAGATGCTCAATTAATGGGTTCTTAATAGGAATATTTCTATTAACGCTTAACAAATCCTTTATCATAATGCACTTTTCTTCGCTTCTCTGCATTTTGTCGGGCCGCAATTCACTCGTACGAGTCCACCCACCACCTGCTTAAATTCCCTCAATTCAATTTTTGAGTATTTAATTTCTTGCCTCTTGTATCTTTTTTCTCATCAAAGCAAAATGTCATTGTGACCCTGTACGCTCTCAGTTCTTTGATCACGTAATCCCGGCTAATGTAGGTAATTGTCTTTAAGTGAAACTTTTTTCCACTTATTCATTATCTCTGCTCTCGTTGTTATTCATTTGCAATATTTCTTTCTTCCCTATCTCAGTTTTCATGTATGGCCAGTTTACATTCTTTATTCTAACGATATGGTATTCCATATTGCTAGGTTTAATAATAAAATATATTCCACTTCGTACCCCAGGAATGGGACTCTTGGTGATGCGCTGCAACCACTGCATTAAAAGGGAGGTACTGATGTCGAGCTCTACGTGCGTGTCTCCTATAAATTTTCCTTCGCTTCCGAAAAACAACCTCTTGTTATCGTCTTACCCTTTGCCTCTGTTCCGTCATTATCTTCCTCCTCGACGCTTTTGCCTTTTCAATTCCTAATGTCATCGTATGCTTCATCGTCCCTCTGTATCTTTCTACCTCACGCCTTGTCCGAAAACCAATTTTCCTCGCATTTTCCCCCTTGTGGCCCCATTCCCTCTACCTTCAGTTTTCATCTCTCGACTGTCCCGAGCCCCCACACCCCCCTCCCCCTGTCTCGAGCGACCGCAGCGGACCATGTGTCACGCATAACGTACGCGAATGAGGAATGCCCGGATCGCTGATGACATTCCCTGCAACGCGACGCGACACGACGTCGACGGCAGCTGCTGAGAGATTGCGACACAAATGAAGGCGCCAGGGCGGGCGGAGTTAGCTCGCCTCAAGAAAATGGCGACCGCTCCCAAGAAATGCTTCATCGCGGGAGGCGCGCCACCGTGAAATGAGACAAATCTAAACAGCCGCGTCATGCGCGGAATGCCGAATTTCGCTTATCCCAGCTCCCAGGGAGATCTAATGCTGCAGGGCAATGGCAAACGGCGAATGCTGGAACAAAGCTGTAGGGTTGTGGGTACGACTTTCACGTGATTTTTTTGTACGGACACGTACGGACATGTAAGCTAGAAGCGCATTGGAAGTTATTTCCATGACGAAAGCGTTAAATAAATTACAAAACAAGGAGCCATGCCGAGTTGTCTTATCCAAACAAGCGATTTACTTTTTATGAACTTTTAATTTCATAAATAAAATACACAAATGGCCTTTGACTGGTTCAAAATGTCACTTCTCACTTTTCCCTTGAAAATAGGAATGTCGCCCAATGCTGGGTCAATAAACATTTCTATTTTAACCCATCCATTTTCTTTCGTTTTCCTAAATTTCAACACTTCAATGCGCAGAAATCATAGTTACAAATAGATTAAAGTAATTGTGTTCATCCCAGATTTGAGGTTGCATTCACCTTTTAGTTTGCACCCTCCATTCAAACAGAGCCTCAATTGACCCCTTTTTCCATTGCAAAGATTAGCTTCTATCTTTCTTATTTTTCAAATAGTTCGATTTCTAAATACAATTTTTGGGTTTGATATTTGACAATGACTTATAAGCAAAATATATTACATATATTTACGTTTTCGAAAAAACTTTGAATTTTTCTTAATGTAAAAATTAGCACTTTTTATTTAGCACAAAGAATAGAATTTTCTATTTTATTTAATGCGTTGAATTAAAGACGAGTACATTACAGGATGCATTAAATTTATTACATTCAACAACATCAGCGTTTGCTTAAAACGCCTTTAGTTCTAAATTCTTCACTGAACTCACCTCAATAATAACTGTTCTAAGAACTGCCTATTCTTTTCAACTCGTTCATTCAGGGATAATTGGGGAATGACTGGGGACAGAGAATCAGTAGGCAGCAAACATAGGGGCGTACGTTTTATACATCGTCGGCATGGCTGACATCTTTCTCAGGAGTATCACCATCACTGCCCACTAAAACACCATGCAGGAAACTCCTGGAAATCACGCGCAATGGCAGGGATGTGATTTATATTTTCAATTATTCCCACTTCTGTGTGGGATTTTCTTGTATTCACTTATTCCTTCACATAAACCCAGAGAAAAAAATCACGGCAGAAAAGATATTGGGTTCTGGGAAAACAAAACACATTATTATTAATGTAGTACGTGGTACGTGGAGATTTTTGAAAACACTCTAACCAGAACGTGTTTATGATGTAGGTGGAGTGTAAATGGGTAAAAACCAAGTGGTCTGAGTACTTTCTGTACGGGGGCGGGGTCAGCCTGTATTTGTAACTTAACAAAATAAAAAAAATCTCCAATTTTGGAGATTCCACTGAAAACTTAAATATTTCCTTATTCATTTCCAAATATATTTTTATAAACAAAAATACTTGTTCTGAAAATTGAAACTACAATAATTAAAAAACTTGAAGAGAGAATATACCAAACTTGAATTTATCACATTCAAGTTACTAATATTTTAAAAACTAAATCATTGAATTTTAGTTTTAATATCTTAGCATGTTTTGTTTACAGAGATAATAATCAATAGTTCATATTAGGCAATACAATTTATTTCCTTATGAATTTATTTTGTAAAACATTCACACATAAAAGTCAGACGAAATGTTCTGAAGAGGTTCTAAAAAATGGAGACTCTTGGATCGATGCGACAGACCTTTTGGAATACCCTCGCGAATATTTCATGTATTGCACCTAATTTCCTCAAACAGTTTCCGTTCTCGCAGTAGTATCTACGGATCGATCACTCATACATAAAGAATGAACGGGTATGCAGAATACTCCTAGCTATTGAGATGGATCGAAGAGGTAGTGGTTGCATGTATGAATGTTTGTAGCGAAATATACTATAAAGGCCAATGCAAAAATAACGAAATAAGAATACACATAAAAATATTAATTTGCACTTAATTTACACAAAATTTCAAATGTTTTATAAAAAAATTTCTTTGAATATTTTTTCAGAATTAAAAAGAAAATTACTAATATTCATCATTAGAAAGTAAAACAAATAATTTCGAAAGAGCCGTTGAAATTTTGAGATTCAACACCATCTAAAAACGGCACACCTGGTGATTTTAAAAATTGGCCATAAATAAACTAAAATTATTATGACATTAAAAATTTTCATCCAAAATTAATATTTTTTAAATAACAGAAATATGGACGATCTTTTCATCTCAAAGGAAGAGGAGCAAAACTCCCAAGAGGATGGCTTATTGGAAAGGTCTTTTCAAGTGTCTCATTCTTTTCTGCAAATACAGAGGTATTCCTACACAACATGTCTGAACTGTGAAGTACCGGTTGAGCACAATTGCATGGTATCACCCGCTAGACAAAGAAGCGCTGCCAAATTACGTAAGACGTGGTTGGGGTAGGGGATGATCTGCCAAATTTAACTAATGTTAATAAGAAACCTGTCGCTAAGTCGAGTTTGGCCTCAACAAATGTACCGCCCGCATTAAGCGTTGCCGTGCACCAACTCAGCTCCGCCTGTGAGTGGTTGGGGTCGACTTGAAAGATGCTCATGCAACAGTGTTACACACGTCTGGCCAAAGGCCTTTGCTGAAGAAACAAATTACTGGTTGAACGCGATATCGCTATTATCTACAGATCAGCGAGTAGTCCAAAATTATGTAACATGGGGTGAATTGATGATCTGCCAACGTTAATAGTATCAAGGAAACCCGTCGCTAATACGAGGTTTGACGCAATCGATGTGGGGAGATCAAAGCCTTCGAGATTAATCATCTGCCTAGTGCAGTTTGGAGATATCCATAAAGTTACTATTTCTCAGACAGGTGATAATGATAATTATAATAATAACAATAGCAACAGTAATAATTTAATATAAAGCAGAACTCATCTTGGAAAGTAATTACATTCCCCTCTCATTACAACGTAAAGAATTATACAATCCTCAGTCTGTTGAGATTGTGCCGATTGTCATAACAGTAAATGATCCTGTTTACAAAGATGTAAATTAAATGCAAATTATTTGAAAAACGTCCCTTCTCACAAAATTATTCCCAAAGTTCAAAGGCCAGTCATTTTCTAATCATGCCAATTCGTTGGCAGGGTTCTAAAAACTTAAAGTTAGTAATATGGTATGCCTCGAGGTCTCATAAACCTCAGGTGTACAAAAACGAGAATAATAATTACAATAATAGTAATAATAATGACCCCAAGTGGTACGAACACTCACCAAAACCGGTGACGTCTGTTGGATTGTGTACGATATTGTACGACCAACAAATTCTAACTGATCGCACGATAGCAGCAAACAAACCGGATATAGTCATCCGGGATTTGGAGAAAAAATCGTGTTTACTTGTCGATGTTGCTGTACCTTGCGATCAGAACGTCGTTACCAAGGAGGCAGAGAAACGTCTTAAATACAAGAGTTGGGAAATCGAGATCAGCCGAATGTGGGGCGTTAAAGCACAGGTCGTCCCGATAGTTATCGGAGCTCTGGGATTTGTTCCGCAAAATTTGTGTAAGAACTTGTCTAAACTCCCAGGTAATTCAAAAGACTGGGAAGTGCAAGAAATCGCTTTATTTGGAACAGCCCATATTTTGCGCAAAGTATTGTAGAGGCACCGACAGTCCCTAGATCTGCTCCTTAGGTAGCTGGTTGCAACCTGGAGTAGATATTAATTTGAGCCGATTCATAACATCTTTAGTCGTGATGTAGTGGAATAATAATGATAGTAATAGTAGTAGTAGTAGTAATAATAATAATAATAATAATAATAATAATAATAATAATGATAGTATAATAATAATTACAATAACAGTAGTAGGCATAATAATATCAATAATAATAATAATAATAATATCAGGGCCGAAGTGGGCGTTTCCCTGGCCCTATATGAGCTCCACCATCTCCCCCATCGCCCCAACCACCCGGAGGCGACGCGGGGGCGTCGGCGCTGGCAGTGGGCCACGTTCGGTCGGCGACCTCCGGCGGCGGAGGCAGCACAGTCGATAATCCGTGCGCCCCTTCCCCGTCTCCCCACCGCCGTCCCCGGCGACGCCGCCGTCTCCACGCCTCCCCTCCTCCCGTCCCGCCCCCGCCCCCGCCCACCCCCGGACGCGCGTGCTCGCCGCGTTACGTAAGCGCCGGAGCGCCCGACTTTCACGCGACGCCTTCGGGCATCGCGCGGGGCATCTCGGGACCGGCACCCTCGCCGTCCCCCCACCTCCAACCTTGGCACGTGGCTCGTGGCGCGGTGCATGACGACTTGCAGCAGGCGGAGGGTTCTTTAGTTTGATGAATATTGGATAGTTGCATTTCGTTGGTTTAGTGGTGAAATGTCGTTGGCATTTAAAATTAAATGATCACAGGTGTTGTCATTGCCAACAATTGTTGGCAATGACAACACCTGTGATCATTTAGCTGCATTTCGGTTACGCGCGCAGTGGAGGCATGTCGAGGTGCATTGCGTTAGTGGAGATAGGGATGTTTGTTTGTTTTGCGTACGAGATTCGTAAAGGTAGTTGTGAGGTGGCACGGAGGGGTATCCTCATGTCAACAGCTACGATTCGTACGTACATTGCGACAATACTCGCGTTGATACTAATATTTTTGTTACATTTATGCCATTGTGCATTATGTTTGCAAAGGTGGGGGTGTTTGTTAGTTTGCGAATGACGGAAATAAATATAGAACGATGATGGTCACTTGCTAACCGCCAAGATTAGTAAGTTTCGACCAGGCGGTCTTGGAGGGATTAATTACAACAATTTTTAAATGATGCAGATATCGGGCTTTCCGACATCCGGAGGCATGCTGTAATGCATTAAGTTTTGGAGCCCAGGTGTTAGTTACTTGGCGCACGAAGGCGTTAGGATAGAGGGGTGATCCACTTCTGTCTCTTACTTTTCGACGGTATCGGAATAATACGAGTTCCCAGCTTGTGCAGTCAAATGCATTACTTTCTCGGAGATTGGTGTTTCCGGAGGAGATGGGTAAGAAGAATTTCTGAAGAAGAGGGAATGGGAAAGAAGAAGAGTTTTATTCCGCAATATACCCTCTTAGAAATACTGTAGAGAACATAATAACATTCACCTAACAATACATGCTGTTTTAAAACTTATTCACTTACTCCTCGCTTGATTACTTGCTTTCCGAACCTAATCTTATGTTTGCTACTTCCACTAACACTTACTAGGTTATTTATCTGTTCCCTCCCTACCTCTCTCTCTTCACTTTATTTACATTTTTTTCCCTTTCTTTGCATTCAGTAATAATATTAATAAAACAATTATATATATATATATATATATATATATATATGTGTGTGTGTGTGTGTGTGTGTGTGTGTGTGTGTGTGCGTGTGTGCGTGTGCGTGTGCGTGTGTGCGTGTGCGTGTGTGTGTGTGTGTGTGTGTGTGTGTGTGGTGTATACACGCTGTCACAGTGTACATGTCACAAACTTCTAGCATATGTACAGGAATCAAAAAATATTAATTATTTTTTCCAATGAACATTTACTGTAAACTTGTATACATCAGAGTTACTCATGTGGCTGGCCCTCGAGACTTATATCAGGCAACTCCTTATGTGCAGACGCTCAGTAGGTCACGTTCTCATGCAAAGAGTTTCCATGCACTTGCCAAACAACTGTAATTACGCGGCTGCTTAAAAATCAGAGACAAATGCCACATTTATATATGAGTATACTAAATCCGTTATAAGAGCGTGCGATTTCCTACTCTCTGTTAATTCGCAAAAAGTGAACATTTTTTTACCCTTTTACAAGCCGTAAAAGTTTGTAATATTATACACATATATACTACAAGAAAGTAATACTTTATGTGGTTAGATAAGATGGTGATCGGATCCCGAAAACGATTACGTAACGTACGTTTCGACCGAATGATGACAAAATCGTTGGATAAATATTGGGATGATACGTGTACTTTGCTTCCCACAATGCCTACGAAATTATCCGTAGGTCCGGTGGTGCCAAATACTACTCCAGCGTTACAACCGTCGGAGCACGACGTTGTGGACAATTAACAATGACAAGAGTATTCTGTTTCACAACCCTTAGAGCAGGAATGGACAACCTTCTTCATGCTATGATGTATTGTTTTCAAATATGCGTTCAGATGCAACATACAATTTAATTTTTTTTTACCTTCTTACCTTCATAGTTGGAAAATAGGAATTTAGAGAAATGGTAATTAGAAAAACCTCTTTCGTAAGGAGAGGAAAAGTGATAACTCAATCACCCTACTAAAATAGTTAATATACGCGGTTCAAAACACATGTGACACATGAGACCAATCTACAGCCAGAGAGCGTTGCGTAAGAAGTAAAATGGTAGCTTGGTTCCCTAAATGGCCACTATTTGAACGCTTCAAATATATAAAATGAACCCTCTTGTGGTACGTACGTATATGTACGAGTCGAATGTGAAAGCGCATGATAAGTGTCTTTGTGAAGTAACGGGGCAGGAGGAGGTGGGACGGGACAGGAAGAGGTGGAACAGCACAGAGCGGGATAGGAGGAGGTGGAACAGGACAGGACGAGACAGGAGAAGGTGGAAGAGAACGAAGCAACGGGGCAGGAGGAGGTGGAACAGGACACGATGGAACAGGACAGGACACGATGGGAGAGGACGGTTCATGACGTGACGTGACGTGACGACGCTGGCCGAAGATGGGCGAGGCGGGGCGGACGTTGGGCGCGACCTCGATTCCCAGCCTTCGCCACATTTTCGGCAATCGATGTGAGCCAAGGTCGCGGCCGCCGCGCAGTCAAGAAAATTCCCCGGCGCCCCGCGCCGCGCCGCGCCGCGCTGCCCTCGCGGGTTCATTGTCACGCGCGTTCGATACGACGCCCGCCGCTGCACACGCCCGCCGCTGCCCGCGGGACGAGGAAGTGCTGCGCCTGCTGCTTGCGAGAGCGCCAATTTTTTTGGAACAGCTGATGCAGATCTCCAACACGTCTAAGTAGCTTGCCAAAATTAGGAGGTTTACAGGTGTCATTCTTGTACGCAGTGTATAGAAGGCGGAGATTCGTAAGACAGAGAGTGTATTAGTTGCTAATTTAAATTATATTAAGTATTAATTACAGCTTATACTTAAGAACTTTGTTAAGCGGGTGACGGAGCGTAATTATGTTTGAAAGTAGACAAATAGAATACAAATCAAAAATGTATTTATTGATTTTGTAAAATAAAAGAGATTATAGTTGTTATAGTTAGTTATAGTTATTGCCTCATTCTGCCTGGCAAGACTCGGGCCATCAGGCCCGCTCTTCCGTCTGACCACGCAAATTTCGCTACGCTCCTTTCACCTAGCGGAGAAAGAAGGTATTATCTCGGGCGACGAACAGCGATTGAATTTAGCTCAAAGGCGTCATTAGGCTTGAGGATCTTTTACATGCAAGAAATCTACTAACATGGGCCAGCCGGCTTACTTCCCCTCCGCGGGAAGGCGCACGAAGGATTTTTTCGCCCCTTAAAAATCACGGCTTCGATCGGGTTTGTACCCGCGAACTTGACAGTCCAGCACGCTTGACCCGCGGGGTATGACAGTCCGGCACGCTGACCGTCACACCATCGAATCCGCGAATTAATTAAATGATTAGATAAATATAAAATATATAATGATTAGATAATAGAAATATAAAGATTAATATAAATGATAGAATTAAAAGAGAAACAATATCAAATATGAAAAAGGTGTAAGATTAATATAATAATTGTCTTCATTATAGTGACGTTATCAGAGTCGTAGTCTAAAGAAAACGTTTCTACGATTAAACAATACAATTCAAGATTTGTTAAGTTATCTAATAGAAAGAATAAAACACGTTACGAATCAATTAATTTAACTAATGTTGGCATGAAACGAAGTTAAACTGCTCCGGCATACTTCAGATTGACATAGAAGTTTTCATGGAAGTTCATATCTTAATGTAGTTCACACGCGGGCTTAATTTCTTGAAATGGGTCTATTACACAAGTTTCATTTCATTCAATCACGTTATTGTATCTTATTGAAAGAACAATTTACAGCAATAACAGTGAATAATATAATAAATCTTGAATGTTAATCTGTTACATTAATTATAATCATTCAGTGCTCTCTTAAAGGAATCGTTCTCAAGTAAATTTAATTTCTTGAATAATATATTGTCTTACAATTTGTTATACATAATTGTTTAGGAAAAAATATATGAATCAATAAAAATTAAAACGATATTAACAAATTAAAACACTCTGAAAACCATTATAATTTTTCAATGGGCGTTAAAAGCAGGTTGTATTTGCAAGGAGTTTTCTATCATCCATTCTGTACCGATGTTATACATCAATTGAACGCCATGAGGCTCGGAAACAACACTGATCGTTTTTACATAATTACTTTCTCCTTCAATTGTACAATTTTTCAGAAATTTTAATTTCAGTTAGAATTATAAATGGAAGGTGCGAGCATTTAATCTAGATAAATAATGATACTCATACTTTAAAAGAATAACTTAAGTAAACTATATTGAATAAATAGAATAAAAGTCAAGAAAAGTGAAAGGAAAAGGAGTGAAAATAATTACTTAAATTTGGGAAGATACAAAATGTTGTTGAAGTGAGAGACGTTCGTCAGGAGATACAAATATTTCATTTGAATTTTTCTCCATGTTTTCTCCCAAGTAAGTTACATCGACACGCTCACCAACTAATCTCTTTTCTGTCTTACAGAAAAATAAATATCAAAGAAAATCCTTCGATATTTAGAATCTATGCCTACATTGAGCTGCTGTGGAGTTTGCCTGGCTTTGGTACCAAAAAGACACATATCCAGATCAGCTTGATCTGTAGTTCCGACGAAAATCCTGGATGTGACAATGTTGCAATAAACTTTTCAAAATTATATTTCTTCGCTATAATACCCAGTTCAAAATCAGAATACGCTGTGGAAGCTGGCGTGTTTTATTTCAACCTCAATTGCCTGGATTTTAGCTTGGGGTGCAGATAGATATTTGCCTTCTTTGTCGCATTTAAAATATGCTTGCAACAAAAATAAATATCGATAATTAGAAGTCTTTGATTTTTCTTTTATTACAAGCTGTAAGACCTGGAGACAATATGCGGCACGTGATGGGTTAACGAAATATTAATAATAATATTAATAAAAACAGTTTCTCTTTAAAGGAGATCCCTAATAATCATTATTATTATTACTTTTATTTTCAGTATTAATATATTATTATTAATATACATGATTCTTCAAAAATATACTCACTAAAATTTAGTTGCAATGGCACGTATTACTCCTAGAGTAATCCTGACATACTCCTTGCTGTCGCCCCTAATATGAATTGCACACAATGTCCATGCTTCGCCGTATCAATTACCTCAAATATATGAAGGTCAAATGCGAAAAGCCATTAGTACCGGATGCATTTCTGGCCAATACATCTGTTGTAAATTTCCCACTATATTTCTCTGAGGACGTTCATACGACATTCAAACCTACAAATTCTCAAACAACGGAAAATAGTTCAGATAAAGCTACTAAAGAAATAATGATCCGTTACGAAAAATACAATTTTACAGATCCCAAACATTTTGGAGGGGTATTTCGTCGTTTGTGTCAATCATTACAAATACTGAGTCCATACATAATTCACATACGGATACTGTATACGAATACATAAGCAAACATTATTCAAGTTGGGTACAGCCTCTAAAATATTTGCAACCCGGGCTATGAAGCAACCTTGCGAGGAGATAAGGCCACGTCGTCAAAAACGTTCATTGATAGACGCGCAGAGATTGCTACGAGCGGTTCTGAAAGACAATTAGTTTCATCTCTTCCCCCTGTGTTTTGTCTATGCATAGGATAGACTTTCTTTGTAATTCTTTCGTATTCATTTTTGTGCATACGTGCATCTAATTGATTTATGTGAAAAATATTGACACAAAGTATTTACACAACTCAAATACTTTTATTTAAATTTAATGCATAACTCATTTGTTATACGTGAATATTTTTAATTTATCCTTCATTGAAAAATAATGCAACAAATAAACTGCAGTGAAAGTGTATATATTTAATAAAAGTAGAAGAAAGCGTAATAAGAGTAATAGAAGAATAGGAACAACGATATATATCTTGTCATCATTATTTTCCATGCATGAAAATAGAAAAATGCACTAAAAGAGTAGTTCTCTAAATAATAATCCACAGAAGATTTAACTACTAATTTAACGATGCAAAACGAAACAAATGTACCACGTGTGCCATAATATCGTAGATAACAAATGATCAGCACAGTAACACATGGTTGTAATGATCCTGTAAATGTGAATCCATCACAAATGCTTATTCCTTGGTCAGGCCACTTTGTATATGAGTACAGAGTGACCCAATAATGAAAATCAATGTCCCTTTTCACCTCCAATAATCAAGAGCCATTAGGCTCGGCGTGACAGCAGCTCAAGAAATTACTCTAACTGTGTCACTTTGGGAATTATGACTTGATCGGTTAACACACGTAGGAGGAACTATGTTCAATCAATTAGAGGGCGACGCCCAAAAAGTGTCGTGACACTAAATGCAGCAATTCGAGGACAAATTCACCCGGTCGTAAGACTGTCAGACCCCAGGGAATTAGCAGCGTGCTAACCGCGGTTTCCATGCTACATGCGTTCTGGCAGGACGTAGAACGCGTGCCAAACTCTGCGGCGAATAAATATAATTTGTGGAAGTGCGCGCATCGATCAATTTGAAACTGACGTGGACAAATCCATTTGCGAACTCTCGAGCATCGATCGAGCTTCCACGCAATTGTGACACACGCGGTCGACGGGAAAGGAACACGCCGGGAAATCAGACGCCGTGCCTTTCGCGTGCGTGTTTGCGCGTGCGAGGCCGTGCGTACGCGTGCGCTTGCGCGTATATGCGTGTTTACACGGCGTTCTTCGCGCCATTACTCAAGGCACAATAGCGCTCCCCGCGCCAGGCTTTCGGCTCCCCCCGCAGCGCCGCGCCGGCGCGTTGCCGTCCAGGTTTTATTTCAGCCGGTTGGCGGTACACAAATATAACGGAGATGAACGATGAAAATATCCTTAAGGAATTCGGACCACACAATTGTTGTTTCAATGCAGTGGTGTCAAGGTCTTTCTACTGATGGCAGTAGCACGCGCCGTAGTACGCCACGAGCTTCTCTGCGCAACTAGCGTCGGGAAAGGGAACTATTACGAGAAGCAGTAACCCCGCCGTTTTACAATAGGTATCGCGTCTCTGGTGGTGGGGTGATGAACTGCGTGGAGGGGCGATTTCGTCGTGGCACTCGTGCCACGGTCTCCTCGCATCGACCTTGACAACTCTGCTTTAATGTAACGGAGCAGAGAATTCTATGCACCTGCGCAACGTGTACCAGCTTCACAGAGATTTAGGCCCAATAGGGTCCCTTTACCGAAAAGGTCCCTCTCCAAACTGTCGAAGCACAAACGTCTGTTTTTATGACACTCATTTATCCGAAATGTCCAATTATCCTCTGTTTGCAGTCCAACATGAATCATGAGTTTCCTTCAAAATCCACAGATTTGTTGTCGTTCACCATGTAAATATATGGCGCTACATAGAAGCTGTTATTTCCTTCTTCTTTCTTGTCTACACAGACTTACACTTATGCTTACATTACTACATTACCACCCGTATCGGGAGGCCAATCGAGAGCTTGAAATTTCTCCACACTGGGGATTCCTGGAGGTCCAAAGCACTCGCAACCTCAAGTGGTTTTGGCCACCGGATCTCGTTTCAGCGGGAGAGGAATTCCTTCACCCAGGGACTAATGACTTTTGACGCACACGTAATCAATACTTACACAAATTTGCCATACTGCCGGTTGCTCCTTAGATCATGTCAGCAATGTGGACTTCGAGCTTCGTAGAACTGTGTCGTATCCGTTGGCGAGTAGCAGTTCTGTCTACATACGGCCGCTTCCGCGCTCTGAAAGCACTGCAGAGAAGCATGTGCATGAACTACGTGTGCATCAAAGAGCATATCAATGATCATCGACCTGATAGCATATGCTCCGCAGACTACTCGCGGTTCTGGCTTTTGCGTCGTCCACGCCAAGTTCAGTTTCCAGGCGGCCTGCACATAACGACGCAAGCTCACTGCAGAGGATTAAGTGTTGATTTAACTAAGATTACATAACCATTACAACAACCTTGCACTCCGTGACGGTCTTTCGGTGTAATTTCGATGGCACATGGGTTTCAGATGCAAAATAATATTTAAACATATTTAGGAAGTTGCAGCTGATATTGTGACTTTCCATATCCTCAGAGGACGTTGAACAATGTCTGACGCGGTATTGTCATAGGAACCTAGACTATATAGTCCTCTCAGTAAGTTGACTCTTAACGAGATTTTGCTGGCGCATAGGTGACCAATGTATCGCCTAATACTATACCATTGAAACTAACAGATATGTATCCGAAGGGTTGTCCGGGAGACGTCGAATAATCGGCACAGATGCAACTTGGCTGACGAACTTCAGCCTAGGAAGCTTGCACTTTCATTCAACCATAAATGTGTTTCGGCTATATTTCAGGCCAGATCAGGAGATTGCTCTGTAGAAGGATGTTTGGGTGAAGTGCGAATTTAGCAACGTTTGGGATGTTGTGTGGCATCAATGAATCAACATTAATAAATCGCGGAAGTTTATAGAGAAATGCTCATCCTTTCAGATGAAACAACCATACTCGATCTTTCTTTGCAAAAATAGTGTCAAAACAAATCCACAATTTGCGCCAAAAATATGTAAAAGAGAAAATTCTAGATACGTGTAACGTTTGTAATTAGATTCTTATTACGAATATTCACATATTTTCTTTCTAGAACACATTTCATTGTTTTAGATTGATTGGTTCGTTATTTCATATTCCTGTGCGTTTCACCTGCTATGGTCGTTAGCCGCGTAAATGAAGGGCACCTAGTATCCCTTCGCCGTTAGAACGTAAGATACGGCGCCAACCTACACAGTCGACTCGTGGCGATTTCCACTTTTAGGAACCTCCTCCTTTGGGCATCGCCTCCAGCAGGGACAAGTTCTAATCTCCCAACTGGTGTCCCGACATGTGGAAGTGTAGTGCATGTGTATGCGTGCGTGCGTGTGTATGTGTGTAAGGGATGAGTAGAGCTCATGGAAGAGGAAGGAAAGATCGTGCATGGGCGGGGCCCGTGTATTAGGGCACTGCTCCGGCATGCACTAGATACTGATCGAAGAATCACAAAAAACTATTGATTCAGAGGAGCCGTCCGTCAGACAGCGGTCCAACTCGGCCCAGCTACGTACGAAAATCCCTGTCGGGATTGGAACTCTAGGACTTCCCAGTAAAAGCCAGTGTCTTCAGTTGATGCCCTAATCCACTTCAGTGGGTAATCATTTAGAAATTTTGTATATTTTCCTAATAAAAGAAGTTTTCAGCAGAAAATTAAAGCACTCTTTTAAAAGAGAATATCCAAAAAGATGCTTTTAACTTCAAGTAGAGTTGAACAAGAATAAAGGCCCTGAAAGTCGTAAAATTAGTAGTATACAATTGTTGATGTATGTTTTTGCTTCAAAATAATATAAAACAAACATTGGTGGTTTCTACAACACAAAGAATTTGATTTAAGTTAATTCAATGGTTTTAAAAATAATATAATGTAACAAATTTGTGAAGAAATATCCTGAAAGGTGACAAAAAATACAAGTTTTAGTAATGTGTATGATTCATTCAATAGATCCACCCGACTGTTGTCACAAGGTAGAACAAGCGGCACTCGCGACTTCCTGGAAGGTTTTTGCTCTCCGATTCGAATGGTCTTTCTTTGAATGCAAGTGCATCATTGTATGAGAAGGAAAACACAGGTACATTAACGCTACGCCACCTGACTTAATAGATCGTATACATTCTCTACAACGTGGACGTGAAAATCAGCCTTGAAAGTTGGAACACGGAACTGTACTTTTATAATTTTATTAAAAATTAATTGACCTATTATTGCATACCATATAAGGTATGAAGTAATAACACTTCGATATTTTCATAAACTTGAATTTTTAGAATGTAAAAAAAACTGGTTCATGCAACATGTTTCTCGGTAATATACCCCAAATGCGGTCGGGTCTTTTGCGGCTATAATTCAAATACGAACAATATTTTCAAATAACGACATATTTTGCACTACACTGAAAAATAAATGCGAGATCGATATGTACTGTATTCCAAAAAAAGTACTGTTTTGGTGTAGTTCAATTTTATTATTCTGCAGTGGGATCAAAGTGGAAATGGAAAATTCTATTGAACGTTTGGTAATAAATATTTAAAAATTTTTCTCGTCACTCACATGGAAATGTACCCTTACAATTGGTATCAAAATACCGTTGTATTTTGAAAAACTCTAGTATTTAGAAAAAAAACATCAAATGTGTTGCCTTCTTTCCATAAATCCTAATCATTCGCGCAATTACTCACCAATCTATCCAAAAGCAGCCACTTCAGCAACGAAGGCCGTATATTCGATCTTGATCGGAGTGATTGCAAAACTGATTTTAAAAAAGGAGAGAGAAAGGCAAAAAGAGGAAATGGTGGAGTAAGCGAGCAGCGCACCGGCACGCGGCGAGGTTTCGATTTGAATAAAAAATTCACAAGTCGCCGCTGCTTTGTCCTCGTGAATGGAGGTAGTGTTGCGTGGCGCGCCCGCCGATCCGCCGGGGGCGTTAGTGGGCGGGTAGGGGGTGCAGTGAGGGGTAGCAAGGGCGTAGGAGAAGGGAGAGGTGCAGTGGGGGGGGTAGCAAAGGCGAATGGGTAGTTTGGGGTAGGGTGAGACGTAGCAAGAAGGAAGGAGAAGGGAGGGGTGCAATGAGGGATTGCAAGGGCGAAACGATAGGGTGGGGTGAGTAGTAGCATGGGCGAAAGGGTAGGGTGGGGTGTGGTGAGGGGTAGTAAGGGCGAAAGGACAGGGAGGGTTGGGGCGAGGGTAGCAAGGGCGAAGGGATAGGGAGGGTTGGGGTGAGGGGTTGCAAAGGCGACGGCGGGGCGAAGGAAGACTGCAATGGAACGGAGGGGAGGGCGATAAGGGCGGACACAGAAAGCAGAAAGGCGGAGACGCAGAAAAGTTGGTTTTGTTTGAAGACAAAAACTGTAAGCGCATATGAGCGTGGTACTACACGCTGTTTACACGGGAATACCTAGTATCATGATTGTGATATCAGTGTAAGTCTGCACCTGGAATGTAGGAGTGATGTTGATGGGGATGTGATTACGAAAATTTGATATGAAATATAATGAAGCATTGAAGGAATGAGAGGGAAAGGAAATGGAAATACTCTGAAAGAGCTGCCGCTTTGTCCACCACAAATTCTATATTACCCAAAGGGGATTTGAATCTCAGTTCAAGAGGTGGAAGAAGAAAAGTATACACGCTAAGCCACCGCTTTACGCGATCCGCGTAGAAAAACATCTTCCACTGCGCATGTGGTAATATTTTCATTGAGCGCTGTGTTTCTCCAAAACAATCAATGGTGTCGGGCAGTCAACGTGATTGCCCTTCTGGTGCTTCCACTTTCTCGGTATTCACTGGCACTTAGAGGCCCATGAGCTGTTAACTTGAACTGTGGAAAGAGTGAATTAAAGCCAAAATAATGGCGACATGAATTACGACAGCGAAATAGTGGAATAGAAAGCAAGGAAAACATTATCTCGAGATGGCTTGCCGGGAGCTCGATTTGTCCATTACAAATTACTTTCTCAATTATGTTCCAAACCTTTTTGACGTTGGAGGTGGAGAATTCTCAAGTCATAAGACTCTCAAGTCATAAGAAGAATTCAAGTCAAGTCATAAGACATTGCCTTTTATCCTTATCCACAGGAGTTCAGCACCGTAATCTGGTGTTCAAAAGTCGTTCACCCATCTAGAGACTCGTGGTGTTCAGAGATGCTTAACTTCCGTGACTTGACGGAGCTTGCTTAAGAAGGTCGGTTACACTGTGTAGAAGCGCAGTGCATGTAAGTGTAAGTGTGTAAGTAAGGGGTGAAGATCGGACAAGGAAGAGGAAGACAAGATCGCGAGCGATTCGTGGCCCGTTTGTTAGGGTACTTTCTTCGGCATTCTTGTGGTGTTGATTGAAAAAAAAACACGCATAAGTACAGATAACATTTCTTAGAATTTAGATTTAGAATTCTCCTCTAGACAACGACTTAATTTGACCCATCTGAGTAGCTAATTATGGGAATTGTTCCGATACCGGTATTTTTGATGTAAAAACATGAAAAATAATAGAAGTTATCTCTGTCAACTTAATATATTTACAACACAGTATATTTATTGAACAGTGTGCGGACTTTACCCACAGCGATACTGACGTCTGCAAAGCCGTCGAGAGCCGGCTCTCTGAATAAATATATTAAGCAGGCAACTTAATAAATATATTAAGTTGACGGCGATAACTTTCATTATTTCTTCATGTGTAGCTAATGTCGAAAATCCTTTCGCTGCCGGAACACAAACCTTAGAATCTCCCGATCAGAGGCCCTACAATGACATCGGTTGATGCCCTGAGCCACTCGAGCCGGTTTGGCTTATCGTCAGTTAGGCAGTAGTGGCAACGTGTAAACTTGTCAGTGTCTTCATCAGCGTTGTCCAACTGACTGCCGCCGGATCTTTTTGTGCAGCTCGCGACTGCTTTGAAAAGTTTTATTATACCAACCGAAAAGAATACAATTGCACAATTCGTCTTATTTTTATTTAATGATATTAATTTTCTCCTTGTATGTACATTAATCATTACTTTTATTGAATAAAAGTCGTATCTAATATATGTTTCAGTGTAATCTCAGTAGTTAGGGTAAAAACATCTTAAATTACGGTGCAGGTCCGCGGCTGAACCAGAATTTGATATGTGGCCCATAAGCCCTTCTAATTTGGACAGCCCTGGTCTACAACTTTCACATTTATTTATTCACGTTACTTGTTTCACCTGTTGGTAAAAAAAGTCACTGAATGTCCAAACGTTGCCGCAGAGAATAATGGGGGAACGAGAAGTGAGGAATTAATCAAAGGCAGAGGCTACGGAGAGGCGGGCAGGACATGCGAAGTAGTGAAAGATGATTGCAGAAGCGCTGAGCCAAAAGAGAACCGGAAAAGAAGATAGGTGGAGGAGATGGGAGGATGGCGATCGCGAATCAAAGAGGCGTAATGGAGATAAGCTTCATGCGATGAGGGAAGCAAGTCGAAAGGGAGAGGAATGAGATAAGAGGAGGGGGATGAGGTAAGAGGAGTGGGAGAGAGGTCGACGAGCACGGCGCTGCCACGGGAGTGTCATGAAATCGCGCAGACGAGGGGCAATTAAAGGGAAGAGGCGGAGACAAAGTGATACAAAGGACGCGAGCAGAGCCAGCCAGCGCGTCGTGAGGGCAAAGGCGCTGTAGTAGTGGATGTGTCCGAAGGGTGGGGGAAGTGGAGGACGGAGCGGTGTGCGGAGGAAAAGCCACTGCAGGAGCCGGGAGGATGCGTAGGCGAAGTGGCCAGAGATCAGCACGGAAAGAGGCAGGAAGTAAATACGTGGGGCGCAGTGGCGTCAAGAGGTGAAACGGGAAGAGTGAATTCAAGGAACGTGGGGCGAGGCGGGCCCAAAAGAAGCGGAGCAGGGGTGGGCTTGGCGAGGAGGAGCGGAGGGGGAGGGATGGAGTGGAATATGGCAGCGCAGGGAGTCACGCGCCGGGCAGAGCTGGGTGAGTTGAAACGGATGGGGCGCGGGAAGGGATGAAGCGGAGCGTGGAAGGGTTGAGAGACAGGCCGAGCGGCGAGCGGGGATGAGCAAATCGGGGTAGAGCGGGGCGGCAGAGCGGTGCGAGGCAGAGTGGGGCGGGACAGAGTGGGGTGAGGCAGGAGTGGGGCGGGGCAGAATGGGGCGGGGCCAGAGTGCGGCGGGGCAGAGTGGGGCGGGGCGGAATGGGGCGGGGCAGAATGGGGGCGGGGCAGAATGGGGCGGGGCAGAATGGGGCGGGGAAGAATGGGGCGGGGCAGAATGGGGCGGGGCAGAGTGGGGCGGGGAAGAATGGGCGGGGAAGAATGGGGCGGGGCAGAATGTGTTGGGGTAGAATGGGGAGGGAGGGTCAGGGTGGGGCTCGGAAGAATGTAGAGGGGCGGAGAGGCGCGGGGAGAGTGAGGAACGGTGCTGTGAGCGGATTGGAGGGAGGAGGGGCATCGTGGGGTGAGGCGTTTGTGTGTGGGGGGGGGAAGGACTGAAAGGGAAGGGGGTATGGGTAGTGAAGGGGGTGTGGAGCGGGGAATACAAGAGGTGCGTCGTGCGGAGAGAGGTGGAGCGGGGAGGGCCAGCGAGTGTGTCCGATCGATAGCCAGTGCGCCGGTGGAATTTTAAAGAGCCGGACGCCCCTGCCGCGCGGCTCGCCAACGGCCGAAAAAGGGCCTCCCCGACACGCAAGAATTGGGGCGTCAGATGGGGCCATGTGAGTTACGTTCTCAGCGAAACACCGCCGCGTATTAAACATCACAGAGAACGTTTGAGATTTTGTGGGTCATTCCCTAAGCCTAAAATGTCTAGTGAAAGATTCTCGCTCACTCGAGGTACAAAAGCCGACGTCTATGTGGAGGATTGAATAAATAAATTAAATATTTAAATCAATTTGCGTTCAACTATAATTACTTTATCTTGTTAATGAGTGCTTTTTTAAGTGCTCTCAGTATTGATTTTTAAACCTTCATTTCTTCTATGCTGAGAAAAGGTCAGTTTTATTCTTTGATAATCAAAATCTGTTACTTTTTCTAAAATTACGACGGCTGAAAGAAACTCACAAAGACCTCGGTGAAAATCAAAATCTATCTCTCCGCGTGGTCGGGTGAACACGTTACACAGTTTATGATCCTATTATTTAACTCTTATGATAATATACTGCTCTGTTAAGATTACTTTCATTGGGTTACAACTTCCAGTTTCTTAGAACGTTAATACAGATATGCTACATCAGATCGTAGTAGTAAATTGTATAACTGTAAAAGCGTTCTGAATTGGTAATTTGACTTTCACGAGGTGAAATAACAGCAGCATTGACGAACGTGTTTAACGAAATATTTTTCAACAGAATACGTATTATTCTCTATCACATTTTCTATGTTGTATTATTTATCAATTCGTTAAACTCATTCCTTTGCAAAAATGTTTGAAGAAAGGCATAGACATGGCAGTAATTTTCGATAAGTCCTATTCACGAAAAAAATTAAATTACTTTTTTTTCCAATTTTACTCACAATTTTAGATACAATAATTACGTCATTAGATCACCACCATACTTGAAACGCTATGGAAAAATTGCAGAAGTAAGAACTAGGATCTTTTCATTACATGGGACCGAAAGAAGACTGATTATTCTATTTAATATACAACCTTATTTCATCCAGTACGAGTCAAAAGATTAATGATATATCGATAGCGCTTATTTTTTATAAAAATAGAAAGTAGTTAAAATGAAAGAAAAATGGCGTGTACTGGGACATCAGAGACATTCTGCCAAGAGCATAATTAAAAATTAATTGCAAGTTATTTGCTTATAGCTAACCGTGCAAGAGTGGGTGCACCGAAGACAACCTAACCATCACCTATGAAGGATTTCGTGCTGGGTTTTTACCTACATCAAAACATGCGCGATTATAATTATCCAAAAATGAGAATTCCTTAAGCTCAGAAGCGTGATCAACGAGTGGAGTGCTACACAAGAAAAACTACATTCTCAGAAAAGGTTTAATGATATTACTCTGGTTTAAGCTTTAATTGGATACACGCAAAAGCTATTTCGAGAACAAAGCTGAAGGTTGCACGAAAAGGGTACGGTGCAACTGTCGTCATTCTGTGCGTGTCTACTTCCAGCTGCGGAAATTTTCTCAGTGTTCAACCTGGAGACCTGTAAGTCCACAGAAAGAGCTTTATCTGTGACGTAATTTCAAAGAGCTTTGCGTGTCGGCTTATACGAAAATTACACTGTTTGAAGATGCTGGAAGAAGGACAGAATTGAGTCGTACAAACACATCAAATATAAGGAAAAAATAAGATTAATATTTTGTTAACGTTACTATTAACATTCTCTCAACCTATACTGTCTATAGAAACTAATGACAAACTATTCTTGACGTCTTAATATCTTAGGAATTTTAATTCTAATTTCATTAGTATTCAGAAACATTAACGACGTGCGTATGAAAGAACAATATTAGGGAAAGCAGTTGCTTAAGAGCAAAATCAAGAACGCCGTTGTTGTACTCTTTTCACAAATAACTATTACTACATTTTACATGGGATATTTCAATATGTTTATTTAAATTTGTACGTTTTTTCAATATAACTGAAAAATTGTCATTTGCAATTTAAATGAGAATGTTTTAAAAATAGAATAATCTCGTGGTGTCACAAATCACCCGAATCATAGAAACAAATTATCACAAGAAAGCTGGTCTACGAAACAACAACATATTCCCCCCCCCAAATAAACAATATTTTTCAGGTTAAAACCGTAGTTCTCCAAAATGTTAATGCTTATGATGTGTCGCTTGTCTACTGAACTGAAGATATATTATTGTGCATCCTTACAACTGAAGCTTAATTATTCTTCTTTTTGTGAGATGCAATGTCATCTTTCAAGGGGAAAATTCAATATCAAAACGACGGATGATATTTAAGATCCAACGGCATTAAAGAAACGTTCTTTCGATCGAACATCGAATCTAAATAAAAAGCCTCTTTCAGATGTCGTGCTCATGCGACAATGTTTAAAATGTAGCATTTTTCACCTGCACCTAGGTAATTAGAACCTGAACTTAATTCTTCAAGTACACGCAATATTGTGGTTTAACGTGCCCCTTCTTTCCAGACGACATTAAACAACCAATGATAGATCGAAAGAAAGACATCTCAGATGAAATAAAGACAATCTGACACCCCAATAATTGGTGTGACACGAATAGTCTACCTGGACCTCTTTAACATGGCTTGCCAATGTGTATCCAGGGCAACGCACTCTGTAGTTTACACTCAATTACATCAACTGCATTACCTCAGTCAGCACCTCTTACTTGCATTCATTAGCAGCAATCACTTATTCATGACAGCGGGGCGGGGCGGGTGAGACAGCAGGGAGGGAGCCGGAGACGAAAGAATAGAGAGAAGCGGAGACAAAAGGGCCTAGACCGGAGAGACTGAGTCGAGACATGATATTTTGGGTGAAGAAGCAGAATGATAGGTGATGGGAAAGAGACGAGAAGGGAGAAAAGGGGAACGATGTGCCGGGGGTGGACGAGATACCGATGGGGGATAGGAGGATGAAGAGAGACACAGGAGGCGGAAATTAAGTGAGAATAGAATATAGTAAGTAAAAAAGTAAGGTGGAAGAGACAGACATTGATGTATCAGGGATGGAAGTGGTCGGGAGAGGGAAGACATGATCTTGTGGATATTGGAGAGGGAAGGAAGAATCTGACGGATATGGAAGACAAAAAGGAAGGTGGTGATGGAAATGCAAGACAGAAGAGACCGACCTAGTGACGACAGGAGAGGGAAGGACGTGGTGTTGAAGGTGAAAATACCCGGTGGAAATGTAAGAGATGAAAAGGAAAATTGGAACAGATGACGAAAGAGGAGGTAATGAATCAGGTGTCATCGTCGCAGGAAGTCGTCGGTATGGTGACGGAAGAAACGAAGTGGACGAGTGGGACATGAATGAGCGGAGAGTACAATGGCGGATGTAAGGCGGACTGTGCGAAAAGCGGCATTGAGCAAGGACGCGCCTGTCCATGAGCCCTCTGGCAGAGGTGTTCGGGGAATGCCCGAGACGTCGGGTATCCAGAAACTATTTCAGAGGGAGGGAACAATGAGCTCACTTATATTTCTTTGTCCAGCTTTTTGAGACAGTCTTACAATTTTTTATGATCAAAAGGTTAATAAATGGCCATCTATTTTAAAATTGGAATTTTATTTCTCTCGACCTTTCGAGGAGCATTTTTCGTCTTCTTCAGAAGTCTGACTAAATACAGAAATACTTATGTTTAGTTACAATTTAGGTAATAATGCAATTTGTTGTAAATTTAATAATTATGTACCAGGTACAAGTGATTGTTTTTTGTCATACTCCTGAAGAAGAGGAAAGTGCTCCTCGAAACGTCGAGAGAAATAAAATTCCAAATTTAAAATAGATGGCCTTTTATTAACCTTTTGACCATCAAATCATAGTAAGACTGTCTTAAATAACTGGACAAAGAAATATAATTAAAATACAAAGACAGTCAGAAGATTGGAATTACAAAGAGCCCACCCCTAAATATTTTCAAAATATGATTTGCAATTAATATATTTAAATTAAAAAAAGATATATAGAAAGGTAGATAACTAACTAAATACACAGAATAAATATATTGATAGGTGATACAGAGAGAGTTGAAGACGGAATTTGATGGCGAGAAGTAGGGATTTCGAGAAAATATTCCCCCAGACAGGAGATATTTCGCCAAGAATTACGATGGGTAGGGATCAGCTGTTACAAGCATAGTAAAAGACGGATTCTCGGATGTAAAATGTTTGTGCAAATCATATATTCATGTTTTTATATAATGTTGTACAATTGTATTGCAAGTACAGAAATTTGTTTGAGTAGCAACTTCAAATCTAAACATGCTGCAAACACAAATTTCTACACTTGAATCCCAAACCACACAAAGAAATTTGGCAATCGAAGACGTAATTAATAATTTCATCTAATTACACTTTCTTGTATTATTCTACGTTTCCATGCAAAAGGAATATTACTTTTTTTCTTTGAGATAAACCGTAGAACTCGCTCTTTCAAAGATCAAGTAAGTAATAAAAAAGTACATCGAGAAATGAAGTTGACCCCTATCTTACGTAATTAAAATTTTAAATTTATTGAAAGGTTTTAATACACCTGTAATTATGAATGAATGACATACGGTATTCACAATATGAAATGAAGGAGTATTCATTATTTTGAATTACAACAGCAATTCAAAAACATATGAACATTTCCAATACACGAGCTTACGCGAGAGATGATTGTGTGATCCTATTTTTGGCAATAATTACTGTCGCTTATATTAGATCCAACAACAGATCCACGTAGTACATTCAATTACTACATAAACATGTTTGTATAATTAATAGTATCACCACATACAGGGATGACGTTCATACATACCAGAATAAAATATTCCTCCCAACTGAACAAATTTCGCGATAGGACTTTTAAATTACAGTGATTTTTTATAATGCAATCTTTCAAGATTGAAGTTTTAACGATTAATTGTCATAGAATGCATATGTCTGTGAAAACTAATTTTTTTTATTAAACTCTAGTCAAGTTTCACGATTTTTAAACTGAAAATAAGAAGCTTCCAAAACTAGAAATATCTCACGGCGTGCCGCCAGCCTTCCTCTGCGGCCGTCGGCACGTGCCCGCAAACTCATTCGCCCAGTAAATGTTGAACCGCTTCCGAACTTATTGGATCATTAAATATTAGCCTATCAATATTGACGGCGAAGGATAGCCGCTTTCCTGAAGGCCTTTGAGGCTCTTGGCGGCGGCGGCGGTAGCGGCCGGCCCTCCCAGCTCGCGCCTCCGCCTCCGCCTCGCACCCCGGGAGCCGGAAATGGGGGTGGCAGGTAGGCTGGTTGCGGAGAGAATCTGGCGGAATCCAACTGAGCCGGGGTCAGCAAGGGTGAGCGCAGCGGGGATGGTTCAGTGGGAGCGGCAGAAGGGCGGGGTGAGGGGATGTGACGCTGGGAGCGGGGCAGCGGGGACGGGGCGGCCGGATGTGGGTTAGAGGGACAGGGAAGAGGAACGACTTAGAGCTACGGTTTCGAGAGTCAGGATGAGGGACGGGGGAGAGGGACGGCGAAGAAGAGCGAGTTAGCGGGATGACGAAGAAGAACGAGTTAAAGGGACGGCGAAGAAGAACGAGTTAAAGGGACGGCGAAGAAGAACGAGTTAAAGGGACGGCGAAGAAGAACGAGTTAGAGCAGTTGTCAAGGTTGATTCCATGAGCGAGAGTCCATTGCACGAGTGCCACGACGAAATCGCCCCTCCACGTAGTTTATTATCCCACCACCATAGAGAAAGCCATCCCTATTGTAAAACGATGGGGTTATTGATAGTTCCCTTTCCCGACGCTAGTGGCGCAGAGCCGCTCGTGGCATGCTACGGTGCCAAGACGGGTGCCACTGCCACCAGTAGAAGACCTTGGCACCTCTGAGTTAGAGGGATGGGGAAGAGGAACGAGTTGGAGCGACGGGTTAGAGGGACTGCGAAAAAGGCCGACTTGGAGGTACGGGTTAGAGGGTCGGAAAGAGGAACGAGTTAGGTGGACGGAGAAGAGGAACGACCTAGAGGGACGGGTTAGACGAGCGGGTTAGAGGAACGGATTATAGGGACAGGGCAGAGGGACGCGGTAGATGGTTGGGATAGAGGGATGGGACAGGAGGATGGTGCAAAGGATGGCAAGGACAAGAGGGACGAGGAGCAGGGAACGGGTAACGGCGACTGGTGAGGGGTGGGTGGGACGGAGCCATAGGTGGAGCGCTTGTGCCGATGGCGTTGGCGGCGGGGTGGGGGCCCGGCGATGGAGGCGGCGGGGTGTGTGGTGCACGGGACGCGCACGCTGAGAGAAGGTCTTGGGCTGCGAGCGTATTTTTCACCCAATATGGCGCGCGACGGCAATCTAATAGCCGCAATTTGTACGGCCTCTTCTTCACTCGCCTTCATCTCGACCTTGTACATAACGCTGCAGCAGGAAGGCGGCGTAGATCGTTGCTCGCAGTTTAAGGACTTCTTGCGCTTTGACCTCACGAAGACGACTTTATCTACGTCGCTTTTTCTGAAGAGCGGAGAAACTACGGAGCTATTCAAAGATGTAAGTTCCCCTTAGATGACAGTAATTTTGTCATACACACGTACTGAATCTGCTTACAAAAACTCAGAACACAATAGTTTTGTCAGTTAAATATTATATTTTTATACTCCAGTCATGACATTAAAAATGATATGATGGGTAGTTGTTTTGTAAGCAATAATATTACGTTTGCTTTTGATATAAAAAATGAATTAGACAATAACCCTACCGCTCTACTTGCTCTACTACACCACTACCCAAAATATATATTTACGTCAGTACGTCCCTCAAAACATTGTTTTCACACTCTCACGATGACATTTTGCTGGAAATATATGAGCAGGTGCTTTTAAATGGTAAATAAATATTGATTTTGATATCTATTAATCATTGCATTAATGAATAAATTTCCATTACGTGTTATTTCGTACGTTCCAATAAACTTTAACAATTTGCTCGAAATGAGGATAAGTTGACATATATTACTGTCATATCAACTACATAAAAGTTTATAATTTAGCTTTATTTATTCTACCATTGAAATGAAACAACAAAAATGAAACAATACTATTATTAAAACCCTTCGTGGGAATAAGTAGACGTTTGACTTCAGGATTATTCCTGCTAGATGAGTATGTCAATATTTACAATTACTGCAAACAACTTTTAAAAATAATGCTAATAAAATCTTGCTTAAAATTATTTTTGTCATCGAAAACACATGCTCATCATTTAAGGCACTCAGCCGATGGAAAGAACAGGAATGTACGTCAGTGTTGATATAAATTACATGTAAATCAATATTTCATTAATAGAATGCGTCTGTTGATTTTTTACCAAAAAATTCTAATAATGAAAATTACGTTTACTCCGTGAATATTATAAAACATTCCTAATGATTCGTCTCTTCTAAACAACTCACGGCCAGTTAATTATAGTTATATTAACAAATTTGCACTTTCTTGTCATTCAATACATACTATATAGAATGTGGTGGAAACCACGCTTAATGGTAACAACGAGGTATGGAATGATTTCACAGATTTTCTCTCCTGAGTCCGAATTTCCGTATACTTAATCCTTCAAATATTCTCTTAGAAAACCTACAGAGGAATAGACACGCGTCATCTTGAAAGCCACAATCCGCTTTTCATAATCATTCGCAATAAATATTATTTCACAAAAGAGCTAATTCAACATAAGATAGTGAGGCAGAATGTATTTGCAAAGTGCGTGACGTACATCCGTATCATAGATGAGCGGATTCAGCCCTTCTGAACGTACGCACGTAATCTAACACAACGTAGGGGACGAATATTAGGAAGTTATGCAGAGGTTTATGGTTGTCCCTGAAGTAGAAAGTAAAATCTCAGATATAGTTAGGCCATCATAATTGTTTTTGTTGCTCTACATTATTGTGTTTTTGTACCTAGTTCCTAACCGCACTGAACATGGCCACAATACGTCTGAAAACCCTTTATACTGAATTAAATACCTATGATGAAACTAATCCTGAAACCATTTTCTAGGTAGTTAAGAAGACGAGAAGCACAACTGCACATCTTACAGGGATTCGTGAGAGGAGAGTTCGCGGCCAGCAAAGGTTGGTCGAGAGAGAGAGAGAGAGAGAGAGAGAGAGAGAGAGAGTGAGAGAGTGAGAGACAGACAGGCAGGCAGTCTGACAGAGAGAATACTGCGATGCCTATGACTTTTAAAATTTCCACACCAGCCAACCGAGTAGAATAAAACGTGTTTAGTAATGCGTTTGTAAATTGATCCATTGGCCCAACCCTGACATCAGCTAAAATAGCTGAGAATCTTTTAGTTCTTAAAGGTTTACAGAGTTGTCAGTAAATTTGGTCTCCCATATTCACAGCTAGAACCATGTCAGCAAAATCAATTACTTCAGACGATTCCCGGCTAGGCAAATTTAGGATCTTGTTATGATGGGAATTGTCGGAGAATTTAACTTTGCCAGGTTTCTTTTCCATGTCGCAAGTGCCATACGACACATACTACAAATTCGACAGAACCACGGTGTGTTTTCCAGCCTTCGGAAATCAACTCCGTCGGAACAGAACGTGTGCTCTGAGCTTTGAAAGCCCAATAAGCTCACCGCGCATCTACCGGAAGAAGGGCCGTTCAAGAAGAACAACGTGAAACGGTGTACGTGGGGTGGTACAGTTTACGAGGTCGGCAATTCGAAATCACCGCCGACAGAGAGGGCTGGAGGGCGGCGCCGACAGATCTCCAGGCGTGTAATGGAACGTCCTCCTCCTTCCCGCTCATTCCCCCGCGCGCCGTGCGTAGCGCCACCTGTGCCTCCCGCCGCCGCCCCGAGCGCCCAACTTCAAAGAACGTAATTACCATACGGATCCTGGTCTCGAAGATGTGTAACGTCGCTGAAAGTTGCGCGGGGAAAGTTATAATTGGAATTTCTTGCTGGATTAACTTTTGAATCGAAAGAAGTTTTGGGATGTTTACGTTGACTCGCATCCAACTGTAACCCGAAGGCATTTGGGTTTCGAAATGCATTTTCCGGGAAAATTTCCTTCGGAGAAAAAAATAGCCATGTGACGTCAATTTACGGGAGACGCATGTAAATTCTCACGATACGAGAACGAGACTAACACGAAAAGTGAAATCTGAGACGTTTTGGTACTGGTTGCAAGGAATGGTATCATCATTAAGACAGGCAACTCTGCGATTTCATTCTCTTTTACACGGGACTGTAAGAACATGAAAAAAGTCGGGAGTGGAGAATGATAGAACATCTCTATTTTACATTTATAGTCTCGTTTCCTGTTTCCAGAACACCTTTACGCTTTCGGGAAATAAGAAGAAAAATTATGGAATTATTCACTCTTCCAAATTTACGACAAAAAACTTGATAAAACGAACATTTAGGAACGAGAACATAAAAGTTACGTCTGCCGTCGCAAAAAAAGATTGGGCAAGCGCCACGGATACCAAGAAAAAGGCCCCAGTATTATTGCGAATTTATGAATGAAAGCGTGCCACAAAAGACGCCGAGCATATTTCGGTGAAGTTTCTTAGAGCACGGATGGGTCTCCGGGGGACCACAACTTAACGCGACGGCGATCGTAAAACAAGCGAAGGCGGCAGCCCGCCGAACGGCGAGGAAGGGGCGGGGTGAGACAGGACAGTGCGGATCCTTGCAGAGGGAACGATGAGATGTGAAGAGAGATGGGTGAGATGAATGAGGAACTGGTGCAGGAAAAAGGGCAATGTGCAAGGTCATGTTCAGGATGAATCAGAGGGCTGGAACGCAGGGAGCAGTAGCAGATTCAGGGAGGACAGATGAAGCAAGGTTAAGATGAAATCCGTTAGAGAAGCTTACAAGAAATGGAAGCAAGCCGAAAAAAGAAGAGGAAAATGAGGTGGTGGAGATACTGTTCCTGTGAAACTGCAGGGAACCTACGTTTACGATCGTATCTACTTCACGTAATGCATGCTTGCAAAGAAATGTCGAGATGGTAGCCACAGATTTTTAGGGAAGGGACACAACTACACACGCAGAAATTCGGTCAGAATAATTGAAAATTTCACGAATTAATCAAGAACTGAAAGATAAAGCTCGATGAAGTAATTTATTAAGGATTTTAAATTTGCAGTGAGTTCTTCTTTCATTAAGGTATACTGCCAATTACCTCCCGTTAGTCGCGAAATTAACTCATAAATCAATTAAGTCAGGAAGTAAATGTCACAATAAAGAGTTATGATTCGTTGACATGGAGGTCAGATCGAAAGTTCGCCCATCCAAAGAGCTACATTTGTAAACCAAAGTTATAAGTACCACTACGGAAAGGAACATAATTATTGACGTAGAAAATTGAAGAAATATGAAAATGTTCAGAGGAAGCGACTTAACAAATATAAAACTTGTTCATATATATATAATTCAAGCAAAGGTTATATCAACGCTATAAGCCAGTAATTAAAATGGCTACAAACATCAATTATCCGGATTCTTATTTCCTTTGAGATACGTGTATGTGGTAGCCCGTGGGCCAAATTTTTGAGCTCGTTACCCACTTCGGTATACATTCCTGTACAGGGTAGGTAATGATTCGCATAACGAAGGAACACTATAGCCTACAGGTGGATCAATGCAAATAATAAGCTCGTGGTTAGAGCGTCTGATGAATAGGACCCCTCCCACAATAATTTTTACTCAAAATTAGTATGTGTTTCACCTTTCGTTTAGTATAATGATAAGAGGAGGGGTCTTTCTTATCACGAGATCCAAGCCCGAGCGAAGCATTGCCGTACAACGCGGCAGTGTGTAAGAGTAAATGTAGTGTGTGTATGTGTGTGCGTGCGTGGTGTGTGTATGTGTGTGTGCGTATGTGTGCGTGTGTGTATGTGTGTGTATGTGTGTGCGTGTGTGTATGTGTGTGCGTGTGTGTATGTGTGTGCGTGTGTATATGTGTGTGTGCGTATGTGTGCGTGTGTGTGTGTGCGCGTGTGTGCGTATGTGTGTGCGCGTATGTGTGCGTGTGTGTGCGCGCGTGTGTGTGCGTGCGTATGTGTGTGCGTGTGTGTATGTGTGTGCGTGTGTGTATGTGTGTGCGTGTGTGTATGTGTGTGCGTGTGTGTATGTGTGTGCGTGTGTGTGCGTGTGTGTGCGTGTGTGTGCGTGTGTGTATGTGTGTGTATGTGTGTGCGTGTGTGTGCGTGTGTGTATGTGTGTGCGTGTGTGTGCGTGTGTGTGCGTGTGTGCGTGTGTGTGCGTGTGTGTATGTGTGTGCGCGTATGTGTGCGTGTGTGTGCGTGTGTGTGCGCGCGTGTGTGTGCGTGTGTGTATGTGTGTGCGTGTGTGTGCGTGTGTGTATGTGTGTACGTGTGTGTATGTGTGTGTACGTGTGTGTATGTGTGTGTATGTGTGTGCGTGTGTGTATGTGTGTGTGTGCGTGTGTGTAATTCAAAAGTAAGTGCACAAAAGTACTCAAAAGTAATGAGGCAGGATCGTGCGCGGTACATTGCTTGTTGTTAGAGCACTTCTCCAGCATTCACTTATTACTGATTTGAGAATTCACGTAGCCACCCCTAGAGTTCTCTCCTCCAGACACGCACGCTATGCCTTTGTCTCGTCGTGCTTGAGCCAGAAACTGGCGGCAGCGCCAGCCCGCGCTACCCCGAGCTTCGAGCCCGGGCGCGGCACCGACGCAGCACGGCGCGGCGCGGCGCGGGGTTGCGGTGCGCTGGGGCACGGGCGCACTCCATCTCCATTACTCCCCAATCTCAGAACCCGTTTGTAAAGCGCTTACGGAGTAATAACCGTGCATTAAGTAGCGGCGTGTATCAGAAACGAGGGGAATCTTACCGGCTGCCTCTTCTCCCGGTAGACTAAAATTGTGGTTACTCACGAGGCCGTCCCACCCGCCAGCGTCGCCGTATTGCCTCGTAAAGTCCGCGGTATTAAGAAAGGATTTACCCGTAAGAAAATTACGTGCGAGCTCGTGTTTTGCATCCCGGGCGTGGTTATTTTTGTTGAATTTTGGGGGACGGGCGCAAGATCCCCCCCCCCCGCCTGTTTCCTCGAGGAAGACGTGCCTGCAGGAATACAAAGAGGCTTAAACAGTCCATTGTCTTGAGAACCGAATTGTCGTCTGAAGATGAGACAAATGGGGTAACAGTCTTCGGTAGATGTTATGCATACAGATTCGCTCACACGATCGCCCGAATACTTGCAACAGCGATTCCGCACGACACCCAGGCAAGCGGGAGAGTTACGTTCTGCCATTTTTCTTTGAAAGGAAGTTCGAATTTGGTTCATAAATTAAAATTGGTTTGCGCAAGCATTTAGAATAAAAATATAGTCTACTAGGGCATTCGTGTGTGTATATATTGTTTCCTTTATCAACCGGCAAAATGTTCTCCCAAAAGTCTATATAAGTTGCAAGTCTGAACAGCATGTACAAGTTTGGATTTTGTTATTATGTGAAACCGCGTAGTACTCCTTTATAAGCAAGAAAGGAAGTAAGTAGTTTCACTTACTAAGTTACGTTTTCTTGACTGCTAAATAAATAAGAAACACATCTCCTAAATGTAAGTATGATAACTTAATATTCCCGAATATCTGACTGTAAATTATACTACTTAGAACTCGTCATGACACAAACCCCCCGGGCATGGGCAAAGAAATTCCAAATATAATAGAAGATTTTTGCATTATATTTATAACATGACTTCGAGTTATAGGTAAGAATTCTACGGTGGAGTATGAATTTCACAATGAAGATATCTAAAAATTTATAATCGCAATGAAAACGTAAAATAACAAGAAAATAAGTTAATAAGTAGTGATCGCAATTGCAGAATTGAAAAAATACATAAATTCCGCGGTACAGACAAGATTTGAATGATCGAGACGAAGACGAAAAACCGATATGGATCAGATGAAATTTCCGAAGAAGAATCACAGTACAACAAAAGATAAAAGAAATAAGGAGAGAAAAAGGAAATAAATATAAACCAATTCAATATGGGAGCACAAAGAAACTTCTACATAAATTTTCAACTGAAAAAGCAATGTTTACAATCTACCCGTGCTCGGAACTTTTCTAAATCTCTTGCAAAGGGGGAAAAAAGTAAAAGAGAAAGTCCCTTAACAATAGGTACAGATGCAATAGAAACTGTGATAGATAGATTTTTTCAACATTTGAGAAATTTAGTCTACATACTTCTGATTTCCGTAAAAAGAGCACTTCGTTTCTAACTCTGGCGTTATAAAAGGCACAAACATGTATAAGACGAAAAAAGGAAAATAAAAGTTTCAAAAAATTATCCGTTAATAATTCAAAAGGAAATTCTAGGACAGTGAAGAGAATCCCGAAATACACTTAGCGGTTCCTGCGGGATCATTTGAGGAGCAATCCATCATGTTTCCGCTAATGCTGGAACCACTAACTCGGAGAGAATGGTCTCCGCAGTGACATTTCGCTAAATACCATCGGCGCAGTCATTCTCACGACACTGCACCCGTCCTGAACTTTCGATTACAAGGCGACTAAGTGCAAAGTCTACAGATACAAATCACGACATACTTCTGAAGGGTACATTGACAAATACGAAAGAGAGACACCGCTATCTTGAAGTAAAAAATAACGTTGGTAGCAAAAGTGTATGGAAGAAGTATCTTTTTTACAAAAAATAGTTAATTTTGCGTCTAGCATATCTCTGCAAACATTTTTAACACATTTGAAACAATTTAAAATAAAATTAAAACTAATGTACTCATGGACAATCAATATAACCAAACTAACTAACAAGACATTCTGAATGCAATAGTATTTTTAATTTTCATTACTCGGAAATTTTGCATTGAGATCAACATTTATGCACATTTTAGCTGAACGTCTATTTGTTGGGGTGTTGTTATATCGATGAAAACATGCAACGAGATGAATATGACTCTCCTCTATACACACACAGAAATTCAATAAAGACATTCACAGAAAAAATAGAGAAATTTCTCTTTAAGAGGAACGAAACGATCAAAAATTATCTTATCTTTGGTGGCGGAACTGACGCGAGACAACTCTAAGAAGGATGGAGTAACACGTGCACCGAAGAGACAAGGAGAGAAGTCAGAGGACAGAGAAGACGCATCGGCTTTTGAATCTTCCGCTGGAGAAGGCAATGAGGGTGGAAAGACAGGGGATGTTCAAGTAAAAGAGAAAAAAAGGGGCGACACAGATTAAGGAAGCAGCGGAGCAGGCCGTTCAAAAGTTTGTGGGCAGTGTGGATTTAGTCGCATGCGGTTGAGTCCCATGCGATTTGGTCGCATGCGGTTGAGTCCCATGCAATTTAGTCGCATGCGGTTGAGTCGCGAGTGGTGAATCACAAGCTTCTGAGTTACGAGCCGTGAGCTGAGCCAATAGTGTCGCCACGGAACTGATCCACATCGTTGAGCCGTCTGGTGTTGAGATCGATTTCCGACAGTACGGGCTTTTTACGCTGCTGTATTAATCTCCGATCGAAATAACTGGATGAGAATGGTAGCCTTGACAGGTAATTTTCGTACTTTTCTCAAATCAATACCAGAAGATGAAGTAGCTTGAACGTGGACTGCAAGCGATCCTTCTTTTCGCATCTTGCCTTACTATCGATCCATCTGTTGTGCGAAGGTTCCCCTTCCTCTACCTTCATGCCACATCCCTCATGATCTAGATGCATTCCTATTGTACTCCAAGTACGTGACTACAAGAAATGAAATTGGAGCCCCAAATCAAAAATACGTGTACACACTAGGGATGAAAAGTGACAAAGAAGCCGTCAATAAAGGGTGGAAGTGCATTCCTCTTTCACATTTATACACCTATTGATGGCTGCAGACGTCTACCTCCCGGCTGATACAGTTTCCATGAGGTAAAGCCACAGTAATACCTGTCTTACCACCAATCGCACCGAGCTGTTATGCTCGTGAGCTTTTATCGGCCATTGTTTGTACTATTTATTGTAAACACATTAAATTCGCGCTTAGTTGTACTTTAGAGGAAGGGAACCAGGATTACATCCAGACAACGCTATCACTGCCACCTCTAGACACGTATAGAGTGCACCCGTTCTTCTGCACACTTACACAACTTGCAGAGGAATGGAAAAGAAATAAGGGGAGGATTTAGTTCTCTTAGTGCAAACAGGTGTGCTAGGAATGAACACCGTGCCTCAACGCACAATGTCGATCGATGCCTTAGGCGGAATTGGAACTCTCAGTCCAGATCTAACGAGAACACGGGTCCAAAAGACTCAGCGTAACCCAGCTTGGGCAGGAATGGAATGCAAAGGGTTTGAAACACACAGTAAATGGGAAAATACCTCCATGCCACAATACAGGAACAAACATCCATGATCAAGGCGGGTACTGATCTCGCAAACTCCCGAACCGAGTCTGCTAGGGCACGGCTGGCTGAGCGATCTTGGGAATGAAGATGAGCTGATAGTGAAGAGGCAAGAGGCTGGAGGTCGGCATTTTACAGCGGTCGGCATCGCCGGGTGACAGGTACTTATTTGACAAAGAGGTCAAACCTATCGACCAACAGAAACCGTATAGAACATGTATATTAAATTAAGCAAAAATACTTTAAAAATAGTTCCGCGAGGTAAGGTAGTAAAGAAAAATAGCACCTGAAATATGATGTAAAGTGAGTTGCAGAGTTTGCGCTGGCTTGAGTTGTGTCACCCGCGCAGGCCGAAGACCGTTGCCCACGCCGTCGGCTTGGATATGCGTGTGGGAAGTAAACCAAATTAGCCGCATCAAATTAACAAATTACCAGGCAAACCTAACCCAACTAACCTAACACATTTTGAATAATCTCCCAATACACAGTGCATTTCACAAGAATTCCAATTTACCCATAAACTTTAGCTGCTAGTGAAAAAAATTCTCGACCCCTCGAGAGCGGTCAGCTGCTGCGGTGGCCGCGGCGGCGAGGAAAAGTGGAGTAGGGCTCCCGCGTCGCAGTGCGGCCAACTTTTTAGCGCGGAAATGGAGCGCGACGCGTGATGAGCGCGGGGAGGTCCAATGTGGAGATGGAAAAAAACTGCTGGGCGCTTTGACGGCACATTTCCATCGCGCGAGGCCACATCCATTCCTGCACCACCGACGGGGTGGGGCCTTTAAGCGATTCCATAGCACCCTGCCCCTTTGAAGAAGAAGTACCTCTGCAAAATGTTTGTTCTAGTAGCGAAAAACAGGATGAGATGTCTGCGAGCCTTGCATTTGTCTGTGCTGCGATCCCGACCGGGAGAACCTAAGATTCAGACCTCCGGAGACCAAGACCGGAAAACCAAAGAAACGTGAATCAGGCACCGAGGTACACGTCGGCTTGCGGAATTTCCCTCCACCAGATATCTCCCATCAGCGGGGCTCCACCCCAGTCAAGACAAGCTGTAAGCTCCCGACATGTGTGATAGTGTATACTTCGTTTTTTTTTCTTGGCGCTTGGGGGTGTGTCATTAAAATGGAATATCTCACGGTATTTCTCGTCGTTCTCGCTAGAAGTGCGTTAGGAGTCGCATGATCGCCAGCACTGCTCGATACAGTCGCGATCATGCGACTTCTAGCGGCACAACCGATAACAATGCGAAATACCGTAAAATATTCCATTTTGGTGACACCCCCCCACGCGCCAAGAAAGAAGAACCGAAGTATATAATGCATGTAGGTGTATGTTCAAGAAGGGGAGAAGGTAAGACAAGTAATAGCAAGGAAAAATAGCGTGCGCAATCCATGGTCCATTTGTTAGGACTCGTGGAGTTTATCGGAGAAACCACGGAAAACTGCCGATCGAAATAGTCGGCCTCTACAATTCTCCTCCAGACAGCGCCTGAATTCGACCTAGCTATCCAGCTAGTGAGAAAATCCTGCCAGAGGCAGATCAGAGGCACTGCAGTGAAATGAGTTGATGCCCTGAGGCACCGAAGTCGGTCGAGGGATCCATTAAATATTTGTGGTGGGCATAGCCAAACGCGAAAGGTTTCTCGCGGTTCTTCGATTTCTACTCCCTGACGGTTTTACATGTACATTGCGTTGCATGCAAATCGAGTTAACTCGATCCAACTGATTCCGCAAATATCAGAGTTAATTACTTAATGATGCAAATAATTTGTTCTCAATAACATTTTTCAAGCATGATGCGATCGCTGTCGCAGGAAATGAGGTCCGAAATTAGCCATTCTCCCGTTTTGGCAAGAGGTCTAACAAGGCATCGTTTATTAGCGCGCACTAGCGGCAACTTTTCACGTAATTTAAGTTAAAATACGGACTTTGTAGGATATTTTACAAACATTAATTTTGTTAAGAGTGGTGTTTTAATAAAATGCACAGTCGAGGTGGTGTAGGTGAAAAACTGAAAAAAAGTGCGAAATTTTTAGTATTTTTTTTCTCCGCGAAGTGGACCTTTCTCGAGGTGGCAAACAAAGTTCAAACCTCCAAAAAACCTTGAACCGTCGATAAAAAAAACTTCCGGAACTTTTTCCTGAATCAGGTACCTAGTGACTGGGCTGATATCATTTTGGGAGATTTCCTTGTTTTTCATTCCGTTCATTTCTTTTTGTTATGAATATCTTGTGTGTATGTCGGATATAATTTCATATTCTCTTTTCGTTTCTACATTCACTCGCCCGAGTATTCCTGTGAATTTTGAATTTTGTCCTTTCCTACAATAGCGTTCTCTTCCTCTCACTTTCTTTCATATTCCCTGATGTATGAGGTGACGTAATACGAGAGAGCTGAAGAGAGTTATGGGAAAAGAGTGGGTAGCGAGGGAAAGGATGAAAGAGCGGAAGGTTATATGAGGGGGGAGATTGCGAGGGACGAAGAAAATGAGATGCTGAGGGAGAAAAGACAGTGAGGGAGTTGAGGAGGAAGGTGGGGAGGAAAATGAGGAGAGAAATGGTGAGGCAGATAGGGGTAGAAATGGGGAGGGAAGTGCGGAAGATAAATGGAAAGGGAGAGATGGAATGGGAAATGAAGGGGGATAGAGATAGGGAAGTGGAGAGGGAGATGTTGAGAGACAGGGGAAAAGAGAGAAAGAGAAAGTATATGGATAGAAAGGGAGGAGGGAGCGGAGTCTGCGAGGGAGCGGAGTCGGCAAGGGCGGGGGGGGGGTGGCACGGTGGGACGCTTCGCAAAAGCTGAAAAGAGCTTCCTGACTGCGCGACTGCAACATTCAGCTTCTCACAGGCTTCGAAAAGCGACGCCGGGCGACTCGACTCGCTCCGCGCCGCGCCTGCACTGGATTAACATGAATCCGTTAGTTGGCGCACATTGGGGACGCCATTCCGGACACGAGTCCTCGCTTTGCCTTTGCATGGATGTTGCTTTCCGAGCTTTTTTCTAGGGGTTTACTGTGAGATTTCATTATATACTTTCATTCATATTCGGATACATTTTCTATTTGGAAGATAAACTTTTGAAAACCATTAACAGTGTCATATATAATATTTAAGAAAAGGTTCTGGTTAGTTGAACACCTTTCTAAAGTTTCCAGCCGTATTTCGAAATAATTTGGAACAATAAAAGTCAAAACTGCTAAGCTTGAAGAGAAGCTTCCTCAATATCATGATTTTTGTTATAGGCCAGCAACTTTGAAAGCTCCCTTCGAGTGCACATGCGCGAGGAGGGGTGACTCCTACCATCAACCGATCACTTCCCCTGAAAATATCGCTCTCTCACTCGCTCTGCGCGCCAGGCGGCGTGACCGGTCGAGGGGAGGGGGGCTGAACGCTTAGACAATCTGCTTTATTCGTGGGCCCAACGTGCCAGCAGTAAAAGTATCAGCCATCCAAATCAAAACAGTTTCAGCTGTCTGTGCACAAACGCTGACTCTTAATGTATTAAATTAATTCAGTAAAAGAAACGTATGTATAGGAAGCTTCGCCCCTGGTCCTCAGTCCGTCCCTTTCATCTTCGAGTGCTGTGCAGCGTGGCGTGTCTTAGCGTAGGCCTAATTTCAAGTGAAGTTCACAGGCGTAATATCGTGTGTATTTGTTTCTAACACTAGGACAACCGTTTGGCAGGCAATATAACCTGAACATCAAGCTCCCTCTTTACCATCCCGATCTCAATTCCATCGATTTAGTTTGGAGTTCCATTAGGAATCATGTTACGAAAGAAAGCATCGGTACCAGTCTATGAGTTAAAGAAAATGTATGCCGAATATTATTTTCTAAATATTGCCCAAATCAATGGAAGAAGTGTTGTGAACACGTTAAGAAAATCGAAGAAGAATTAATGAAAACAGACATGACGACGAAAGCAAAAGTGGACAAAATTATCATTTCTTTGCGGGGCAATTTCCTCTGAGGACGACAATGACGTCACACAGCGAAGGCTGCAGTGACATTGATGACTTATAGCTCCTCCTTGCTGGGGGAGGGCGACGAATCGTGTGCGCGCAGTTAGGTCAGATGTTCTGGCACTGTAACAGCGGTGGGAGAAACCCGCGAAAGTAAGCACCTCCCAAAAGGGAAATTTCAAACTTGTCCCCCTATAGGGACTAATATTCTTTGAACGTTTTCTTCGTTTGTTTTGATCAGTGGTAAAAGGGCGCCCTACGACTGTGTGTTTACAACTGCACGCGAGGCGCTTTGTTAACTTCTTGTATCCATAATTTCCAACTGATCGCCTTGTAAAGAATTATTCTTCTACTTACTTTGAGATGAGATTCGAAGAAATTCCAAAACTCGTGCAATGGCAGTGTTCAAGATAATTGAATATCATTTGGCAGATGAATTTAATTTATAGGTTGATGATTGGTTCCCTATTCGAAAGTAAAATTCAAAACAAGTGAATGTACGTTACTTACATCTTTGTTTAATGCTACGAATAAAATATCATGTTTACGATTCATTAAAATATTTCAACAGGATACACTTGAAGTTGCAAATATCCATTTCTAAATGATTATTAATTATTTATACTAAAGCCATTTATACAATAATACTTCTCTATTTCTTCTTACCTTATCTTTTCAAATGTCCATCTACTTTCGTCATACACAGTTCTTTGCATTGGAAGTATATTAAAAGATAAGGCGTTCCAGAAAAGATAAGTTAACGATATAATAGGATACATTGCTTTTAAATAGACCTTTCCATTTACTACGGTTCATTTTCAACAATCGCTTACCAATGATAATTTTTGCTGGGCGGTATGCAGTCAACATAGTATTTTTTTTTATTTTAGCCTTTAGGACCCTATTAAGGGCGAAGGTAACATAGTATATTGCCCCACAAATATTTATCCTGGATTTCGAAACTCACAGGATCTTGCATGTACCTTTCTGTTCTCATACCGATGCGAAGGGAATTCAAAACGCAATATACCAAAGACCATTCATGGAACGCACATACATTTTCTTAAAAAATCGAAGAAAAACAACTCGGCGAGCATTCCTTTGAAACCAAACATCAGTAATGGAATGTAATTTAGAAAAAAAGCCTCCTCTGGAAATTCATGCCATCGCGACCGACGCCGCAAAAATACGGTTTTGCGCTTTGCTTAGAGTTCTCTCCCAAACAACAGCTTTGTTCAAACAATTGCTGAGATACGAAATACAAGTTGACTGTAGCAAAGCAAATGTGCACATTGAATGTGTGTGTGTGTGTGTGTGTGTGTGAGAGAGAGAGAGAGAGAGAGAGAGAAGAGAGGGAGAGGGAGAGAGAGGGGGGGAGACGGAGGGAGAGAGAATACGGCCGTTCTGGGATCTCGTTTCAATACGGATGGAAAAGGAAGAGAGTGCATTCATTGCACGTTCGCAAAGGTCAAGCTCGTTTTTATGTAATTTTCGTCGTTGAAGTCGGTAGGACTTTTCAGCAGTGACCTACTGGACCACACGATTGCCAGGCAGCACGACTCTACTTATTCTCTCTCTCTCAATCCCTCTCTCTCTCACACTCACTCTCTGTACGGACATTTATTGTAATAAAATTTGGACGCACAAACACAGCTGGAACGCAATTTGTGTTTTATTTTCTAATGAATAAGTCAGCAGAATCAGGATTTTCAAAAATAAAAATTTTCCCTCAAAGACTTCTAACAGTACACCAAAACTCACGTATGAGATATCTAACTCTCTTCCGGAAGAGAAAGAGAACCATATTTTTCACAACGATCATCTTGTGAACTTGTATTATTTCACAAACGACAATATTTGTTTCGTGCTAAACATTCCCTCCCAAAATGAAAATGTATAGACTTTATCTTTAACTAGCTGAACTACCCGGCGTTGCCCAGGCATTTATTACAGTAAATTTTTAGCCAGGAAGAGGAATTCCATTTATTCATGCCGTGCAGCCTACTTCTCTCCCATTGTATATCTGCCCTGTCAAGTCTTTCCCTCTATTTGGAAATTTCCGGTGTGCCTCATTCACTTTCTTACTAAAGAAAGTTTACATTTTTCTAATTGGGAGTTTCAGCTCCCAACTTTATAACTTTCAACTCCCACTTTATAACTAAAAACATAAACAAATCTAAAACGTTAATACAAAATACTCGTAAAATACTTGTAGACTCGCATATATTCTTTATGTGGAGTTTTATATCCCGCCCCCGGTGGCTTATTGGTTAGCGAGCTCGCTTTCCACAATACAACTCCGAGCTCGATTCCCTGCCGGGTCAATTAGAACTGTGCGCTTTCCTTACAAATGTCTCAGTATCGATTGCTGTGTGACGATGAAAAAGCACATCCTAAGGTTAAGAAGAGCGATGTATACGGTAAAGGGATGTAGATACAATAGATATAGATGTCGCAGAACAAATAAATATAAATGTCGCAACGTATTTGATGAATCGTAATCATAAAAGTAAATGAAAATATCTATGCTGAAATGTAATTCTATAATTATTTTGAAGATGACAGAAATATGTATGTTTAAAGATATATGTGCTAGTAACATGTAGTATAAAACTTATTTGTTTAGGTAAATCAATTCATCATATCATCGCAACATAACAGCAATACTGATCCACCAACCTGTACATTATATATACACAATAAATTGACAATGTACTGAACCACCTAACAAAACGCTATTAGCTTTGTTATTTGATTTGAAGTGCTAGATACAATGGAACTTGAAATGTAAATTATAGAAACCAAGGAGTCCCAGAATTCTGTTATGAGATTAGACATAAATATTTTAGATAAATTAATTTTTGCCAGTTTATAGAAGCAATAGATGAACTAATTCACTGGGAGCAATTGACATGCGAAAGAACAGCAAGATTAGTCTTAATATGTAAAGGACCATTACTTAATTACATACCACTGTAATAGTCCCCTGCCCATATTGAAGAAAAATGTTCAACAGTTCACCAAAATATACAAATATTTTCCATTTTACCAATTTGAACATGAGATATGTGTAAATAGTCAATCGAGAATCCGAAACGAAAAGCTGCCCTGCTTCCAAGAGAATTATTCACATTTGCTTTCCTCTTTACTGTATTGTTTTCAATGGTGCGTGTTCTTCAGCAAGCCGCTCCTGCCTCTGAGTAGCCGATTCCGAATTTTCATAGGCTACCCATCTCTTAGCACTTGTATTCTGTTTTGACAACTATAACTTTCGTTACGGCATTGTTTCAAACAATTCAATTTTCACAAATTCTGTAAAAGAAGAGGTTGTTTAGAAAATATACGATACCTGTATACGATATCTACATATTGTACATTGTACATTGTACATTACTGTATATTTTTGTACTGTAAAGTTTTGTACTTTTAACTCTCTAAATACTTTAAAACTCACAAGTTTTCTTGCCACAATTTGTGTACCAAACGGACTAAGGACAATGTTTGTACATTGACGTTCTTTACTACTTTCAGTGTTAGGGATTTCGTTCAAATGTTCCACCAACGTTCAAAACAAACAAATCACCAACGATCACTCACGGACTTTATATAGCGTTGTTCAATCCGCAATGAATTTCGTAATAATTCTGGACATTGATGAAAACAGTAGAAGATCTCAGACCGCATCCTCTGGTGGCGCGCAGCTAAACTATTGACATTGATCCACTATTGAATCTATGATGTAAAACTAGGCGAAAAACGTACGGAAAATAACTATTTTGTGAATACAGTAAGGTTTGTGGTTGTAAATCATAGCCTATGTTACTTCAGACCTTTAAAGGAAGCTAGTACAAAAGTTTCAGTATTGGTTCAGTAGATTCAGAGATTATCGCGCCGTCAGTCAGTGCAGTTCTGTCTTTATATATTAGTATAGATAGATAAATATAAGGAAACATTTTGATCTTGAAAATTACAGATCTTCAAAATATGATAATTTTTTTAAAATTTATTTCTTCTCGTTCAACATTTCTGTCTCTCGAGGGGTTGGACAACAGTACATTTTATATTATAACGTTTTGGATATGGCCATCCATAACAAATGAGTATTCATTCCTACTCGTGAAAACATGGTCTAAGGTTCGATGATTTGATTCAGGCTTCAAAGTTCAGGTTTGAGGTGTTACGTTGAAATTTAGGTAGTGCTAGGAAAGGTGTAAAAACAGAAGTTACGGTGGCCTCAGTCTATTCTTGGGGAATCTTGATTAAATATGGGGCCATGAAGCAAGCCAGCCCAGATTAAATATCCAGAAAAAATATGGAACAAGGGGAAGAGTAAAGATTTTGAAAGAAATGGTCAGCTATTTTGTTCATGTGTTCGTTTAATGGCAATATATTTAGCTCGCGATGAATTTGGGAATTTGGAATAAACCAAGGTACCTTGAGGGTCTTCTGATAATATTTTTACACTGCCCAACCTTGTCACACTTTTGTCCACCATCTCCTTGGCTTCTTTAGGACAGGACAAAGTACATAAAGCTTCTTCAAAAAACAGAAGTAAACAGATTGCTCAACATGTAAAGAGTACCTTCCAGGATCACGAAACGTGATTGTAGCACAGAGTATCAAAATAATGTATTCTCCGAATACCTCCACAAATCTATTGTTATTCAATTCCGATTCATTTTGTAATACATGCTTTCAATGCAACTAATACAAAGTGACATTTTGTTTGAACTGAAACTTAAAAACAGGTGCTAATAATTGCATTCCATTAGAAGTTTTAGTGCTCAATACGAAAAACAGCCAACGAGCACGAAGCAAGTAGTGCCAAAACAAACCACCTCAGTTCGTGTATTCTTAGCGATGCTTTCCACCCAAGCTGTCACTTACCACTCAAAACAAAAACACGCTTCCACGCGTTTACCTCCCTCATCTCTCCCACGACTGGAAGAACATTAGGAGTCTCTACGGGCGGATATATAGCGGCAGAACAAACAGCGAGCGGCGTAGTTCGAAGACAAGCGAGCTGGAGCACGCAAACGCGTGTTCCCGCACGCGTGCGTGAGATACGGAGCGCGCACACGGCTCGCCCGGCGCACGTGTGAAGGTACGAGAGGCGCTCACGAGCGCTCGAGTGAAACAGCCGCGCGCGCGCGCGCGTGTTGAAACCCCGTGTTCGTGCGGAAGGGCACCTTCCGAAGAGCCATGCGATGCTATGCAGGGCATTTTCCCGGCTCGCTGTGAAGCCATTTACTGTACTTTACTGAATTAATAAAATGTGGCCGGGCTCAATTCAAATGCACTCACGCAAAATTTACAAAGTAAAAATCCACAATTCAATATTTATTTTCACGTGAATTACACGTTAATTGATCAATAAATTGTACTGAAGAAACGTCTAAAATACTAGTCTACATACGGGGTACAACGCAAGTGACGCCATTATTCATACAGCAGTTGTTTTCAGGGGAAAAGTACAGCAGTTTATGTAAATAAATTAAATTTTTGTATGTGAAACATTTATAAGAAATTAGATTTTAAATTCATATTTTGACAACGAACATTAGTGTTCTTTTGATTTATTGGTGGTTTTATTCAATGGTTTAAAGTTAAACCTTTATAAAACGGAAAGTAATCAATTGAGGATTATTTACAGCGCGTGAGAAAATTCCTTTGAATACTACTCAAGCCTGGATCTTTATTACCCTGAAACACATTGGTGAACAGTTTTAAGGATATTTTTTCTAAAAAATTTAAGAAAATGCGATAGTTTAGAGAAATTATGTTTGCTTTTTCTGAGCAAGTATGATGTGGTGTATTACGAAATAGGTAGTTATGTGAAATTTGGGCTGGTTCGCTATTGCCTTTATTCCCTCGCGAAATAGTCGTTTATTTCTGGAAAAAAAAAAGTTTGCTTGAAGTAAAAATTGTAGTTTTCGCTTAGAAGCGACCCGTGATGGATATACATATATCACGCCTTCTACCGCTCTTTTTTTTTAATTTGTACCCCTAAGTACAAATTTCGGTCGATATAAGAGGAATATTTGATAATCACATATTCATTGATAATCATTAATCTATTCCAGGTGATCCTTGTCAAAGAATACAAAAAAAACTTTAACAATTTCACAAAACTCTTGCAGTGTTGCGAAACACAAAATTAAAGGCACACACTGACCAAGCGATGCTACCTGACTAACACAGCAAGCAAAAACCAAATGAATGTAACATTGAAAGGTTACGAGGCACACATGGCAGGGTTGTCGAACCACACCACTGTCACAGCACCACCGCTCCTACAAATCACACCGCTGTCTAGTAGAGGGTCTCAAAATGCAGAAAGCGTGAAAAATGCCCTTCACCGCCGTGGATGCTTCATGCTCCCGGTCCACCATAGCTCCTTCCGCTTGGCCCACACTCCACCAGCTGTGTCGCCCGCTGTCCGCGCGTGTTCTGGCTCTGCCCCGGGTTCCGACCCCGGGCAGGGCGCAGAGGGGCGGGCAGCCGGCTAGCTGGCGGCGGGGGGCGGACGTAGGCGGGGGGGAGAGATACGGGCGCGACGGCGCGATGGTGTTGGTGGCGGCGGTGACGGTGGTGATGTAGTGACGTCACCGGTGGCGGCGGCGAGGGTAGCTGATTGCAACCTGGCAGGGCGGCGGAAGAACTGTCACATGCATCAAGGCGTGGGGAAACAATGATTTAATTAATGTCTTCATTCCATTTCATTGATTGATTGATGGATTGATTGATTGATGATGGATTTTTTTTAAGTGGGACGCGCGAATTTTGGAATTGGCGCCCCCATGACACCCTGGTCTAGCATGGAACTCCCATAATTTAGCGGGAAGCACTCCAAAGAGTGCCCAGGTGGGCGGAAGTCGCAGGAACTTGTCCGCGCCGAGCAAAATGTGCTAACATCCTTTACAGGTGCATTCACAACGCTTAGGAAGTGAGTATTACGAGTAACTTCAGCCCCGTAAGTGAACATAATAAGGGAATAAGGAGACAATTAGTCCCGTAAGTGTAGTGCGTGCTTAATCCCGGGTGGTGGCGTGCTTCTCTCACTTTGGAATGTGAAATCCGGCGTCGATTCACGTGTGGACTTGCGGGATCTTCCCCTAGCGGAGCTCCACTCCAGCCGAAACAAACTCTAAATTCTCAATTAGCCACTCAATGTGTGATGTGTGGTAGTACAGTGCATGTAAGCGGGCATGTGTGTCTGTATGGGGAGAGGAGGGGAAAATGATGAGGAAGGAAAGATTGCGCGCAGTACGTGGTTTATTTATAAGGTAGTAATCCGGTAATTACAGGGAATTGATAAGAAAAAACTAAAAAAAACTCCCGATCAGAGCAGCAGGTCGCTTGCATTCTTCTCCAGAGAGAGGACAGTAGCTATGTAGCTAATGATGAAAATCAGCCACCGCTTGACCTCGATAGTTCCCGGCATCAATGCTCCACAGAAAAGGCTTGGACACCAACGTAGCCTGTGAGGCCAATTGACTGAAAAACCAGCTCTTTCGCATCGCCTTCACCAGCCTGTCACTCCCGGAGGCCTTTAAGGTCCAAACCCACCACACATCTCGATGGCGGCGCGGGGGAGGCCTTGCACAAGAGGGCAATGGGGCACTACCTCATCTCCCCCAGCGCCCCAATGACCGACATTTTCCCCCTCCAGCCCTCCAGAAAGAGGGCAGAAGCTACGAGTATGTGGCTAAAAGTCGAAAATCAGCTACCGTTGGTCCTGGATAGTCGGGATCTTCCGGGCAACAATGCTGAACAGGCACGGATTACTAGTCTTTGACACCAACGTACCCTGCGCGTACTGTTCTGTGGCTCACTTGACTGAAGAACCAGCTCTTTCGCATCGCCTTCACCAGCCTCTCACCCCCGGACACCTTTGAGGTCCAAACCTACCGCACACCTCTATGGCGGCGACGGTGGTGGCAGCGTCGGTGGTGGCGGCGGCGGCGGTGGTGGCGGCGGCGGTGATGGCGGCGGTGGCAGCGGCGGTGATGGCGGCGGTGGCAGCGGCGGTGGTAGCGGCGGTGGCGGCGGCGGTGGAAGCGGCGGTGGCTGCGGCGGTGGTGGCGGCGGCGGTGGTGGCGGCGGCGGCGGCGGCGGTGGCGGCGGCGGCGGCGGTGGCGGCGGAGGCGGCGGTGGCGGGTGGCGGTGGCGGTGGCGGTGGCGGCGGCGGTGGCGGTGGCGGCGGTGGCGGCGGTGGCGGCGGCGGTGGCGCGGGGGAGGCCTTGCACATCACGGCAATGGAGCGCCACCTCCGCTCCCCTGGCGCCCCAATGACCCACATCTTGCCCCCTCCGGCCCTTCGGCCGAGCCGCCGCGCCTCGACCTGCCTCCACTCTCCCTCCGGTGGCGGAGCTGCCGCCGCCGCCGCCGCCGCCGCCGCCACGCCCCTCCGCGCCGTTTGATGAAACGCGAAGCCGGATCAAAAACAAACGAGGCCCGTCGCTGCCTTGTTACGCGCGTGATACATAAACTAGAGGGCGTGCCAACGCTGTGAACGAATTTTCGCCCGGTCCGCAGTGGACCGGATGCGTCATCAATCACATGACTATAAAGGCGGCTTGATACGAACGTAACGGACGTGGTAAATGAATACAGTGTAAACTCTCTATAACGAACTTCTTTGTAACGAAAAACTGCCTATAACTTGCAGGAGTTTGCTGGGTAAATCTTGTAATCCATACATTGATTACACGTTCCACACAACTAAATTTCTCGGACCCTTGCGTTTACTTGACACTTGAGTACAAATGACAGAATTTAAAACGGCGTCCTAATGCTTTTCTTCAAATTATAATTGCACTGTAATCGAAAATACGATCACACTTTTTGAAATTTCCTTTTCTCAGGCTCTGCTGTCATGTGATCCTACAAGTGCTTATTGGCAGCAGCGCAGTAAAATTCTAAACGTTCACTTCCTTTTTCCTACGTAATATATGAAATTAGATTAAAAAATCGTGGCTCTTTACGTTTTATAATAAAAAACACGAATGATCAGATTTAATCATAACTAGCGTACTTTTTAAGGGACATATAAGCATATAAAAAACAACTTCCAGTTCATTTTCAACGTAACTTCAAGATCCTCCTTATCTAAAGTGATTTTAAAATGTATTGTGTCCTTATTCATGAGAAAAGATTCTCGGTCATTCAACATCGTTAGGCATAGGTTAAGTGAATAGAAACGAATCTAAATGTGATTTTTCACGGAAATGGTATTAGAGAGGTTTTTAAATCTGACCTATTTGTATGTTTCATCAGTCACAATCTGACGTTATATAAAATCTTTCTTGTCTTTTTTAGTAAATAAGAACATGGGTCTAGCATATTTTGTACAATTAAGACTTGCGTCAGTAATTGAAACTTTTTAACTAGTTTGGTTCTTTAACAATAAATCTTAATAATAAATAACAATAACTTAAAACCTGAATCGTTTTAATGGTTGTTTACTATAAAAACGTTTTGTCACAGAGTCTCAAAAACTTCAATCAGCAATCCTACCCTTTCAGAGATCGGAGATCGTCGTTCGAATTAACGATGCAAGAAACATTGGAGTTCCCAAAAAATTCAATATTTATCTTCTAGCAACGACATTACTACTATATCATTGAATTTTAATTTAAATTAAATTTTTTTTTTGATTCTTACTTTTCTCATTGTAATTGATTACATTAATTAAGGACATCATTTCTGGAATTTTCACGTCCGCATTTTCGGCAAAAAAATCTACTTTTAGTCCAAGCACACTATGCGATATTACCTACGGCCACAAAGCTCTTCTCATAGTAACCGAGACCAATATACGACGGATAAAGTGATAGTCTCTCTTGGGCGTTACATGGGAGGCCATTGAAGCGTGTCTTCTTGACAGGTCCAGTCCCCTAGACACCCGAAGGTGTAAGTTTCAAAGGCAAGCCCGAGTCGAGCATGCGGGTACGAAACTCGGCCAAATGGCTTGCAAGTGTACCAAACGCTTAATTATTAAACAGTTCAAATGTCACGACCAAAGTATTATTAATGACCTTTTAATGCTTTTATTAACGTACACATTATTTCGTGCTTGGTTGTGACATGCGAATGCGTTCGTGTGTATGAAAGTGAAGAGAGAGCAGCATCCAACGCAAGTATCCATCTCCCCGTGGACACACGTCTTCTAATCACGCGTTTCGGGCGCACAGCAGCCATCTGCCGGGGACAAACGACGCGCGCTCGCAAATGCAATCTCGTGCGCAGCGAATAGGAGCGCCCCAAAGACTACGCGGCGAAAGCCCCAGCGACCGGCGCGGCGGCGGGGGAGGGGGGACGCATTCGCAGGTTCGTTGTTCGCGTCGCTCTTGCAGGTCGCAGTAGCGGGCGGAGAGGGTGGGGGTGGGGGCGGAGGGGAGGGGAGGGGCGATCACCTGTGCGCTCAATTAGCGCAGTCCGCAGGCGCTGCGCCGCTGTTTCGTCTTTGTGTCATTAGTCCCTCGGACGGCGGCTGGGTCGCACGGGTGGGCGGCCACAGGCGCGCCGGCCGCGTAGCAAGCGCTGGCTGCAGCGCGGTCCGCCCCGCCCCGCCCCGCCCGCCCCCTGCGACCACGCCCACCGCCAGGCGCTGGCCGTCCGCGGCCGCCCACCCGCGCCAGCGCGCCGCAGTCTCAGCACTGTTTCGCCCTCTTCCATCCTATGCCCTTCTCTTGCTAGTGTCCTTCCTCTTCGCCTCCTCTTCCACGCCTTACATCTCCTCTAACCTTTCCCACACCCACTTCCACCTCTACACCCCCCTCCTCTACTTCTTCCTTCTCATTCACTTTTAACGCGAGCTGCATCTCCAACCCGCCTCCCTATCCATCTTCATCTTTCTGTTTTTTTCTCCACTACGATCGCTTCTTCCCACAACCTCCTACTCCCACATCATCACAATCGCACATTCTCCTACTTCAAATCCTATTTCCACAACCTCCTCCTCCCACTCACCTTCACCTCTCCTCTTCTCATTCTTCATACCTTCTTCCGCCGTTTTCTTCTTCACTCCATTCTAGATGGGGGACTCAAGAGATAGACAATGATCTGTCGGCTTGTTTCCTCACGGTTCTTTAGTTCACCCTACCTCTCATTCTATTATTTAGTCATTATCCTTCCAATCATCTATTTTTAAATCATAAATCATCACTCACTGACATGAATGATCATATCGACTGATGGGGTCCTTAACCGTTGTAACTAACAACAAAATATCTCCCACCCTCCCCCTTCATCTCGTCTTCCCGACTCAGCTCGACTCTCCCTCACCTCATTTCTTGCGCGTCCTATTATGCCCTCGTACATTCTTGATCTCTTTCCCACCTCCCACGAGTCGTATTTTTCTTCCATTGGATGTCTGATTCATCGTTATTGCGATTTGGTCCATAACGTTATCGAACGTGTTTGCTTTAACTTCTCTCTTCCGACAAAGTATACATCAAACGGACTCTGACATTTAAAAAAAAAGATTTAATAGTTTCAGTTGAATTAACGACTTTCTCTCTCTTCTCTACACCTTCTCTGAGACTGTAATAAAGAGAAATTGAACAAAAAAGTATCTTTTATTTTCAGAAAGGTTCGATTTCTTGTCCTAGGGGTGATGACTGATGGGCGGTAGGAAGTCGTGGGTAGAGAGCGGAAGATAGGATAGAAAGGTAAAGTGAGAAGAGGGTGAAGTACGAACGGCTGATCGGAGCGAGAGCACTGGGAGGTAGGGGGGAAAGGATCGTGGAAATGGGAGTAAACGTAAGTTGGGGAAAGGAAGGTGCGGAGTGAGTGAGTAGGCGGGATCTCGCATAGAAGAAGAAGAAGAAGAGGATGTGAAAATAATGGGGATTCAGGGACAAGAGAATTAATTGCGAAACAACAGACAGAAATACTGGAAGATCATTGGGTAGGAATGAATGGGCACAAAGAAAAATGGGTGGAGGGATGAACAGAACAGTCAACTTCTATAGTCATTAGTTCAGCAAATGTAGCGCATGTTATATACCAGACGGTAGTGGTGTTTCTTCCCACACGGGAACATGAGATCGCGGGCCGACCTACAAGACGGCTTGCGAGGTTTCTCACTTCAGGCAACTCACACACCACTAGCCGGAAGAAGCATTACGCTCCAGACTGGTCTCTCATTTTGTGAGAAAAATGATGAGTAAATGGGAAAGGCGAGAGGAGGGGATATAAATAAGAAATGAAAGATTGCGCGCGGTTTGTGGCGCGTTCCTTAACGTCCGGCATTCGCCTGGTATTGATAGGAAAAACCAATCTCCTCCAGACAGTAGCAGAATCCGACCTAGCACTGTAGCTAGTGTTGAAAATACGCTACCTTCGGAAACCGAATCCTAAGATCTCTCGGTATCGGTAGTTTCCACACTAGCCAGATAGCTACGTCGAATTCAGCTGCAGTTTGGAGGAGAATTCTATTGGCCGGCTGCTCTAATCGGTAGTTATCCGTTGTTTCTCCGATCAACATCAAGCGAACGCCGGAGTATTACCCAAACAAATGAACCCTTGACCGCGCGCGATTTTCCCTTCCTCTTCCTTGCCCTCTCCTCTCTTTACTTACACACATTTACAGTTACAGGCACTACTCTACCACACGCGGCGGCAAACCAGTCGAGAGCTTAGAGTTCGTCCCTGCTGGGGTGGTGTCTCGCTGGTGGGAGATACATGGATGAGCGAAACCCCGCTAGCCAATGTGAACGTCTAACCATCACGGATGGGGAGGACATGACCACTGCCGTGCTAAAACATGCAATGCACTAATGGAACCATAGAAGTTAACGCGTCCGGAAACATGAAATAATCAATCAATCCGAGTCATCGCAGCCTTTAATGGAGAATCAGGAGACGAAGGGTGGGCAAGGGCAGAGATCTAAGGAGGAATGGTGAATAGTGGGAAGGAATGGGGCGGAACATCTCAAGAAGAAAAAGAGAGAGAGAAGAGAGAGAAAGAGAGAAAAGAGAGAGAGAAAGAGAGAGAAGAGAAGAGAGAGAAGAGAGAAAAAGAGAGAGAGAAAAAGAGAGAGAGAAAAAGAGAGAGAGAAAAGAGAGAGAGAAAAAGAGAGAGAGAAAAAGAGAGAGAGAAAAAGAGAGAGAGAAAAAGAGAGAGAAAGAGAGAGAGAAAGAGAGAGAGAAAGAGAGAAAGAGAGAGAAAGAGAGAGAGAAAGAGAGGAAAGAGAGAGAGAAAGAGAGAGAGAAAGAGAGAGAGAAAGAAAAGAGAAAGAGAGAGAAAGAGAAGAGAAAGAGAGAGTAAGAGAGAGAGAAAGAGAGAGAAAGAGAGAGAGAAGAGAGAGAAAGAGAGAGAGAAAGAGAGAGAGAAAGAAAGAGAGAGAAAGAAAGAGAGAGAAAGCAAAAAAAGTACAGAAGCGGGCTGGCTGCGTGAAGACAGACATGATCACTGGACCGGAGCGCGGGTGTCGGAGCTGACGCAAGGGAGAGGGAGAGCAATGCGCACCGTAATGACGTCGCCTCGACCGGAGCGCCCTCTGTCCGCCCTGTCCTCAGTTCTCAGTCCTTGTCCTCTTTGGTGTGCCGAGGACGTGACGTCCTCTGCGGCGAATCAAACACGGCACGTTCTTTTCGAACTAATGAACCAATTGAAACAGTGGATGTTCAAAAAGAGACGAGGAAGAGAAAAAGAGCTATCCGAAATGTGCGATTGAAGAAAAAATAACACGTGAAAGATGAAATGAAAAGAAAAATTTAGTTTCGAATATATATATATTAGAGAGAGAGAGAGAGAGAGTGTAAATGGTACATTTCAAATATATTATAGAATATAGTAAACAGAGTTTCAGAATAAATAAGAAAATTATAATAGAGAAAGTATTTCTGATAAAACTGTGCAATGCTTTAAAATGTGATGTAGCGTGTGAAACAGCGGAGGCGATAACTTAAAGAGTTTTTCCCAGAGCCAGCTGTTCTATGCACGATTATATAGACTTTGTCAATAAACCTGTTTTTAAAGCTCGCTCTAGCTGAAAAGCATGCTCAATTGAATCCTGACTCATAAATAGAAAAAATAGAGTGAATGGTTTACAGAATCCCACGTCCTTATCTACACAAACACAAAGCGTCATTTTCACACAACACATTCTTCTCCGATTTTCGAAAAGTATGCATTTTGCAAAAACCAATTTTTAAACTCCCTCTAAGTTACGATGCGCTATATGGCTGTAACTGATTCAAGCCAAAAGCAAAAAGTTCCGATATCGAAGAGAAACAATGCAAGAAGTTTCTGCTGAGCAAAACTATCCCTTATTTGCAGATCTTCAACGGGATGAAACCCGCTTCGATCAGCAAATATATTCCCCCCTTGCGTCAATGAAACGTTAAAGACTAATATTACGCATACTCCCTGAATCTAAAAACCAGAGAAGACCATTCATTGAAAATGACAGAGAAAATTATTTACGCAGTGAACTCACCTCGTAACATTTTATTTATATCAGCTCCATTTATTCTATGATTAAAATTATTTCATTTAATAACATAATATTACGAACTTGTATACTAAAATGGTACGATAATGGTGCAAAATATTAAGAAAAAATATTACGATGAACATATATTTGCTCTAAAGAAAAACAATTAGGGCGAAATAATGATTTGCAATATAAAATGTTTTAAAATTCTTACTAGTTTATTTAAATGCGTTATTGTCTCTCTTTGCAACCAAACAGAACTGCAGATTCGCAAACAGCATTATGAATTTGAAATTAGTTTTAGGTGCTGATATGCCATGTTACTCGTATTGAGTGAATCAGGTAGCATTAACAGAGATGACAATATACTTTATTATGCATACTTTTGCATTTTTATCCAACGCTTCGAGAGGAATAAAATATGATGGATATGAGCAACACGTCAGGTTACATGACACGAAAAGGGAAAGTTGATTATTCTCACTAAATGTAAAACAAAAATCCCCACGCTCTTCAACCCTTTTTGTTATCAACAAAACACTGCCCTTAAAAAAAGCACATCCCCCTTATTATTTTCGCTCTAAACTGCCGGTCAATTTCGACTGAACATAAACACTGATAACAATCCCGAAGCGTGGCAAAGAGTGGAGAACGCAACAAAAACAAAAGCACGTGCGTACGCGTATAGATATACACCAACACAAACACGAATGAAGTGAGACTCGCTGTGCGACATCACCACATCGGGTTAAAGACTCGCAATCGCTATTCCAGCAAACTCGTTTCGACACAGTGTGAGGACAGACCGAGCAGTAGAGCCGAGGGGGGCACCAGAGGCCCCGTCACTTCCCTTCCCCTCCTTTCCCCTGCCCTCCCCCCACCCTCGCGTTGCCAACTTCTCCCTTCCACAACGAGGCATGCTTGTTCCTAGAGCGCGTATTTCAACTGAACAATGTGTGCGAGTGACAATGGCATTCACGAACGCACGGCCTCAAAAGCGCAACGCGGGAAAGAGGCCGACGGGCGCGACCTTTTTTTTGTTTATAATTTTGTGTTTTCCGCGAATGAATGGAATAATTACTTCGCAATTATATTAGAGAAAAAAACGACAATTCGCGAACGCCTCTGTTGTTCAACATAAAACGAATATTTTTTTACAAGCTCTCGGCGTATAAATGCTCTGCAGGTTATTTGAGTATTGTTTCCATTTCGTTGGGTTTTAACATTTCCATGCTTCCAACCTGGAACACCAAATATTTTCAAAGAATGAACTACGATGGTAAGTAGAGTTGCAAATAAAAATGCAGGCCTAATACTGAATAAACTACAAACAAAGAAAACAAAATATGTTTTCTGATGGTATATTTTTCAAAATGAACACACACGAAAATCCGAAATGTGGAATTACTTTTACTCGTATATCTTCAATACTACTAAGGAACATCAACAAATGTAGCTAAATAATGGAAGTAAATATTATAGACACAGCATCAGTTGTATGTAATAAACCAACAAACACCACCGTTCAAAAGCTTCCTATACCAAATAGACTGGGAATGCGACCTGCTGCTTGAGTAAGTAATAGTGAGTCAGCGTACGTATGTAATCAATAATTACGTACAATTCGCACACAATTATTTTGAAAGTCATGGAGTACAATAGAAATACTTATGTTCCAATGTAAAGAGCTATTAAAGTTCAAATATCAGATGAAAGGTAGTCTTTAATTTTTATGACAGAGTTGCTGAAAGAAAATTCAGATAATTGACAGACAGCTCTATGGCGACCGTCTCAGTCCGCTAGGACGAAACTCAAGTTCCTGGACACAAAAGAAAAATTGAAATCATTTATATAAATACATCTAAAAAGTCGTCATATTTCTGTTAAGTAAAGAAATGTCTTAAAAGTAGTGTTTTTTATTATCAAAACTCTCGTAAAGAGGATTCACAAGACAGCACGCATGGAGTAAAACACTGCATCTTGACCGATAAATAAACAACTTTCCTGAGTCAAACCGTTCTCGCCCAAAATTACTATGTTTTTGCTGTGTCATTTTTCTTGTGCACCAACCCGAGGAAATGTGTTTAAGGGGCGGGTTACCGGGAAACAAAAATAAAATTACATCTGTATCACGGCAAATAAAGACCACAATCGCCGAGTTCCGAGAAACGACTTCAGTCTGTTTCAACTTGTCGTTCCACGATGCCCCAAGCACTGGAACTCACAGGACCGAAGCTCCTGGACGCCCAACATTCTTCCAGCGCATACAAATAAATCTGACGCCCGAGTGGAAAGTACTCAGCAAACCCCAGGGCTGCCAGAATGGGTTTTTCAAACTCGCCGTGTAAACAGACGCACATCAAAGGCTGAGCGGTGAAAACGAGGTCCTCGATACCGCTCAATATGCAATCAACGATATTGGCAGTAGAGGGGAAAAGAGAATAATTAATGGTGCTGCAAAAACAAATGGATCGCCTTTCGCAAACAGAACCAAGCATGGAGGGAGACGAGCGTGGGCAGTCTCGGCGGAACCGTGCTACATTAAGTAATTTTATTAATGTTGATTTTGATAGACTACGACGGCGTCTCGCTCGTTTTTATGCTCAGTCTCGCTCTTCAGCTTGTGCGCGGATTGATCGGAACTTCCTGATGGAGGTGACATCGGACAGTGAGAGTTTTATTGAGAAATGATCAAGTGAAACCGTGTTTCCGGAGGCAACAGATTTATGGAAAACGCACAAACGAGTGTTGTATTGAAACTACGAGTCCGTATGTTAGGACATAGTTCCAATTTACCATGTCATTGAAACTCAAATTTACTCGAGTTATTGGCTCATTTGTCATCTTCCTTTATTCGAACTTTTTAGTACGTTGTACTCTGTATGATGGTCCTATACAGAACATTTTAATTTTATGGGAACGATCTAGGCAGATTTTCTTCAGAAGGTTCAACAACGTAAATAATTTTGTATGCATCGGAAACATCGTTTATTTCTTTGTCGTTTTATTCAAATTGTACAACATTACTATTTATTACTTATTATTATGTCTTTACTACCCCTCAAGAAAGTCAAATAAATGACCGAAATGTCACTTTAGCAATAAAGGGTATTTTATTGACCTACCCTCGCGACGCAAATTGCATCAATTTTCAGAAGGTAATGGAGTAAACCTTAAGCTTGTCCCTTAGACGTGTTCATTAGCGGCGCCGCCGGAGCCCCGTGGCGCTCTGGTGGGTGGCTCCGTGAGGGGGGAGGCGTCCGAGGCCTTGGGAGGCGGGGCGAGGCGAGGGAGGCGGGGTGGGATGGAATGGCGGGTGGTGGCGGGAAGGGAGGAGGCGGGGGGAGGCCTTGGTAGGCTGGGGGTAAGCGGGGATGGAAGCGGCGGAGGCCTTGGGCGGGGGTGGCGGGGATGGAGGTAGGGGGATGCCTTGAGTGGGGGTGGTGGGGATGGGGGTGGGGGCGCTGGGGAAGGAGGGGAGCCGGGGGAGACCAGGGTGTGGGCTGGCGGGGGAGGAGGCGCGAGGCCCCGGGAGGCGGGGTGTGGGTGGTGGGGGGAGGAGGCGGGAGGAGGCCTTGGGAGGCTGGGGCTAAGCGGGGATGGGGGTGGTGGGGATGGGGGTGGGGGCAGTGGGGAAGGAGGGGAGCCGGGGGAGACCAGGGTGTGGGCTGGCGGGGGAGGAGGCGGGAGGCCCCGGGAGGCGGGGTGTGGGTGGTAGGGGAGGAGGCGGGAGGAGGTCCCGGGAGGCGGAGGGTGGGGGTGGGGGGAGGCGGCGGGCGGATGCGGATCTGCGCGTGGCGCCCCCGCCTCTACTCGCCCCAGGGCCAGCGCGAGGCTTCGTGGAAGCGGCCGTCGTATCGCGCCGGGTCGAGCTGCCCGTTGCTGCCGGCGACCTGCTGCGAGCGCGTGGCGACAGCGCCCGGCGACAGCGCCGCGCCCGCGCCCGCGCCCGCCCCTCAGCCCCGAGGAAGGGACGGTGAGAGTCAATGAGTCAGTGAGCCAGCCAGTCAGAGAAAGAGCCAATCAGTCAGTGAACAACCAGTTAATCAGTGAAAGAGCCAGTCAGTCAGCGAAAGAGACAAAGTCAGTCAGAGAAAGAGCAAGTCAGTCGGAGAAAGAGCCAGCCAGCCAGTCAGTCAATCAGGCAGTCAATCAGTAAAAAAGGCCGGTCACTCAGCGAAAGAGCCTGTAAATAAAAGACAGCCGTAAAGTCGGAAAGTAAACAGCTAGTCAGTAAATGAGTCCATAAGGCAGTCAGTAGAAGGACCACCGATTGAGAGTCGAGCCGTGACAGAGTGAGCATTTGAGAGAAAAAAAAGTAATAAGGTCGCGTCTTTGAATGAATTCTTGGTTCACAAGCGACAAACGGCAGGCGTCTGTTAACCAACAGAGGGTTAAGAGAAATATGTTTTATTTATGTAACAACCTTCACAAACAATTGAACGTAATTATTTGTAGTAGTATTAGTAATATTATTAATGTTGTAAATTTTGTGTATATATATATATATATATATATATATATATATATATATATATATATATCTTAAGTGTCATTTCTCTCAATTCTGTAGTAATTTCTTTGCTTCTCGCCCCCTTACCCTTCTTACATTTACCCTTCTCCTCTTTCACCAGTGTCTTTACAAATAATAATTAACATATTGTGTTGTGATTAACTGGCTGAACTCAAAATTCTGCAGAACACTGCACACGTTTTCAGTACCTTACATACTGCATTATTCAAGAGTTTCCAGGAACAACATCATATATTACCAATCTTGCATCACGCTTTGCACTCTTGATGTAAAGAACTCAAACTACTGAGCCAGTGTAGATATTGCAGTTAAACAGAGTCATTACAACATTTATCGCATGCATTTTACAGAACTGCAGATAGGAGTTTAAAATATACCGTTATTAGCTATGCGAAAAACCGTTATGAAATATATTTTATCCCAAACGCTATTCATTAACCATTTTCAGAACTCTGAATGACTAATGAGTGACTTTCAGTCATTTTAACCTACACCTTCCTCTATTTCTAACTTATCGATTTCTGGCCTTCACCTCAGAGGCTCTCTTCACAACCTCGCGTCGCATGTCGTCTGTCGCCGAAAAGAGAGAGAGAGAGAGAAATGACATATTTTAAACAAAAAACGACGTCGCGTAAACCTTAGAGCAAGACGCCAATTTCGCGCTTGAGACATTTCCAGTTGTAACATTCGCACGCGCGCGCGCGCGCGCGGGTGCGTGGGCGTCCCCGGCGGCGACGGCGGCGACGGCGGCGGCGGCTTCTCATCAGGCGCGCGGCGCTCGGGGCGCCCCGGAGCCCCCAGGCACGCCGCCGCGGCCGCGCCCCGGCGCACAGTGGGCCCAACTCACCAAGCCCCTGGCCACAATTCTGTGGTCACAGGGTAAAAGTTCTTAAGTAAAAAATCTTAGTTTGGGGAAAACAAGGGTTAAATTATTGAGCCAACGCTTTTTCCTACGCTCAGCGCTATTTCCCAACGCTTGATTCTCTCGTTACGGAGGCAACATTTGAATTCGGTCGGTTTACTAAAATAACATATAGATACTTGTAGTTTCAGTACTTAACTCAATTTCGCCAAAAATTAACTTAAGAACTTTTATCTCGTGACCACATAGTTTTTTGACTTTGGTGAATAAACTGATAAGTCATGAAAGCTTAATTTTTACAGGTGAGCCAAAATATCAACTGTTATCTGATGCTGAAAATCAGGGATTAATGAATTCAAACGAAACCAACACTAAATAGTTTAGTTTGAATATCACCTTCATTTGAATATCATTAATTCCTGATTTCCATCATCAGCTGAAAGTTGTAAATTTACGTAAAATTACGTTTTCATGTCTTATCAGCTTATTCACCGGGATCAAAGAATTAGAAGTTATGTGGAAAACAGTAAAGGGTAGCGGCAGCATAGTGCTTAGGACACACGTTTGCTAACCTGAAGGACCCGGTTTCGAATTCCAGCATTAAGTGAGGGTTTTTATCCGGACATGGCCTAATCAGGGTTGTCCTAGGGTTCACTCAGCCTCCTTTTCAGACTGAGTTCTAGTATTTATTGACTTTATTAACAGTAAATACTAGGTACAAAGTATCCTGCTGAAGCATGACGCTTGCCACGCCATCTTCACCCAACAATAAGACCATCTAGATACCCGTTACAGCTGTACAGAGGGGCATGGAAGTAGGTGGTAACCGGAGAAGTCTAAATGGAAAGGATTCCTAACATCCTCGCAACCCTAAGCAGATTAAAACCTGCAGTACTCCTGGGTCGAGGGTAAAAAATGTAGAAAACGTACGAAAATGTGTATTTAAAGATTTTCAGAGTTGCTGATAATGAATTTGATATGAAAATTGGAAAATTCAATATCAAAGATCCAATATGGTGGAGTGAATATCTGAAAATTAAGCAATTCCTTCTGAAAATATGTTGTAACTAAGTTTAAATTGTAATGTTTATTCATTGAACATAATGATTATTAAAAATTATAATTTTCAGCTATCAAACGTAAGCGGAACAAGAGATATGTAGCCGGACACGACCTCGGTCGGACGTGGTACGCGTTATCGAGACAGGCCAGTTATGCAGTTCAGAAGTTAAATATGACAAACAAAAATTGTGCAGCTACAATTTGGCATACTAATAGAGAACAGTTGGGGCTTCCAGACAAGCTAATTTACAAAGTTCTATTACTCGGTACAAAAGTTATAGACCGCAATATGTAGATATAAAGAGATAGGTGGAAAAGGTTACGATACACACGTCTTACTCGTCGAAATTTATAGAAAAGTGAACTTGTCAGATATTTCACTAACCTTTACATGTATTATTCACTCGGCAATACAGAAAAAAATCCAAGCAAATATTTTAAAAACCTTTTTTTTTACTGACGGAAACTTGCTTCACATTTTCGCGTATTTTTCGACGTTCAAATACCGCCAAATTCACCGTCGAATGTGAGAACAATGTTGGAATTTCTCTGTCACGCTGGAATATGATGCACCAACGACATCGGAACATGATTTGATGGGATTAACCTCTAAGCGCGAAGGTCGATTTTTTAAATTATGGCCAGGTTTTTGTTCATTTGGAAGCAGTGTGCGGCGTCCGCCATCGCCTACGCGCTGCCCCTGCGGCGCCACACAACACGCACGTCTCTCCCGCACCGCTTCGCCCGCTCGCTGTCTGGAGGAGAAGGCTTGCGGATAGGTAGTGTTCCGTAGCTTTTACGATCAATACCACGCGAACGCCAGAGCAGTACCTTGACACACTGGGCCGCGGAGCACACGATCTTTCTTTCCTCATCCATTTCCTTTCCTTTCCCCTTACACACACACACATGTATCCACTTACATGCAATTCACTACCACACAGTGTGGGGAGCTTAGAACTTCGGACAAGGATGGTGCCCGCTGGTGGAGATACGTGAAGAGGAAATTCCCCGGAAGCTCACTGGAAGTTCGCCGCCAGGTCCCACCGTCTTGCCGAGGAAAAATACGGTCACCTCCAGACATAAACAAAATTCACTGCACCAGTGGAACTAATGACCATGGCAATTGATGTGCCCCGAAAAATCAACTAATGGCAACAATTTTCGCAACGGCTTGGACTTCGGCTCAGGCCTTCCCCACCGCTTCACCATCATCGCCATCTTCACCGCCTTCACATCTGGCTCATCCACCATCTCCGGGACTGCCTTCAACACTATCTCCAATTCACTAACGCCATTTTAATCGATGGCGCCTTCGCCACCGCCTTTGCCACCAACGCGACCGCAACTATAAAAACCTCAGTGTTAGTCTGTAAGTTAGATTGTAAGCACATACGATGAAAAAAATTGTAAACAAGTAGCGTCTAATGTAAGTTTAGTTTGTAAGTATTTAAGTTTAGATTATAAGTGCAGTAGTGTGTAAATAATGTAAACAAGTAGCGTAAAATGTAAATAGTATAAGGTTAGTATAATATTAGGTTTAATATCTAGGTTTGCACCCCCATACAGCCACAAAACTGTATACATAATATAAATAAATGTCATTATATTTCGTCACAACATCGAAATCTACAACCGTCACCATTACCAATTCTGCCCCCGCCTCTGCCACCCTCTCCGCCAACATCACAGCCTCTCCCTCCACTTCGCCTACATGTCCGCCTCCGCCAACGCCAACGCCGACGCCAGCGCCGTCCCCTCCGCTGCCACCGCCGCCGCCGCCGCCGCCGCCGCCGCCGCCGCCGCCGCCGCCGCCGCCGCCGCCGCCGGCCGCGCCGCCGCCGCCGTCCCCTCCGCCGCCGCCGCCGCCGCCGCCGCCGCCGCCGCCGCCGGCTGCCCGCGGGGCACGCGCCGCGCTAAGTGAAATGACACGCGCGGAAGGAAATTGCGCGGCGCGTGGTTGGCGGCGGCCGCGTCATATTTGCACCGCAGCCCCCGGGGCCACGGCGGGTAATGGACGCTGACCACTTCGCTCCCTGCAGACTCTAGGATTGAAGCACCAAGCAACACACACACACACACACACACACACACACACACACGCGCGCGCGCGCTCACACAAGATTTTAACTAAGTACTAATGAATTTAAAGATATTATCTGGATTGGTACTCTGTTACTGGGTGTTCAATTAAAAAAAATAATTTCAAAGTACATTAAATGTCCGTAATTTTCAAGATGGAATGATGAGATAGTGTTATTCATCTGAATAAACATCAATTAACAGATGTGACATTAACAAGAGGGAGGGAGAGCGAGAGGGAGGGAGTGGGAAAGGGAGGGTGAGCGGGAGGGGAAGCGGGGGGGGACAGTGAAAGCGGTCGAGAGAGAGGCGGTTGAGAAAGAGCGACAGAGTAGTCAAGAGAGAGACAACGATCACGAGAGCAGGCGAGAGAGAGAGAACGGGCGAGAGAGAGCGGCCAAGAGAGGGCGAGGGAGAGACAGCGGACGAGAGAGAGAACGGGCTAGAAAGACAGAGAGAACGGGGAGAAGAGAACGGGCGAGAAAGAGAACCGGCGAGAGAGAACGGGCGAGAGAGAGACAGCGGCGAGAGAGAGAACGGGCGAGAGAGAGAACGGGCGAGAGAGAGAACGGGCGAGAGAGAGAACGGGCGAGAGAGAACGGATGAGAGAGAACGGGCGAGAGGGAGAGAACGGGCGAGAGAGAGAACGGGCGAGAGAGAGAGAACGGGCGAGAGAGATAGAGAACGGGCGAGAGAGAGAGAACGGGCGAGAGAGAGAGAGAACGGGCGAGAGAGAGAGAACGGGCGAGAGAGAGGAGGCGAGGGTGATAGAAAGCGGGCAGAGAGAGAGAGAGGGTGGGAAGAAAGGACAGGAAGAGAGAGCGGGTACAGTGGTTAGAGTGCACGGGAAGAGAGAGTGAGGAAATGGCGGGCAGAGACGGCGGAAGGACCGTTTGGGAAGAGTAGGTGGGAGAACTGGGAGTTAGGAGTCGGCAGGTGGAGAGGGGGCGGGTTCTGTTCGGGATGAAACAGTGGCGAAGCGAGAAACCGCTGGGCGAAGCAGTAGTGGGCGGGGTCCCTGCGACGTTCACACATAATTGACCAGCAGCGCGCTCTATCGGAGCGCTCACCTTTCAGCGCCCGTCCCAAACGCGCCGTCTCTCCCCTCCCCCACTCCCACCCGGCATCCTCTCACAGTACGGAGCTCCCCACCGTCGTTTGGAATGTTCACCTCCAGACAGTTGCTGCGCTTACTGAGAGGCGAGTAGGAGACGAAGGGTGCACCAATGGCTCTGTTTGTCGATTTTTGAGAACATTCGATGGGCCTTCATTTCATTGGAACAATAAAAAATTTAAAGTAGGAGAAAAAGTCTGACAATAAAATCGTGTGAAATACATTTTAAAAAACGCGTCTTTCAAATTTTACTGTTTCATTTTATTTCCTTCCATGTAAATTGGGAGATGATAGTTTTACTGTCTGATAAAAGTAATTAATTTAATTTTTGGTAAGGGCATTGACAAAAAATACTCACTGAAATTGTTAAATGACCTACTTTTTGAATTACCTCCATTTAAAACTAAAAACGGTAATAAAAATGAAATATTCCAAGGCGTTCATTTACAGAGGGACTTACCCTGTTATACAGCATAGAACATCAAATGCTCAATTTGGTTTTTATTCTTCTCGAAATTCCAAATTCTTTCCATCTGACCACTCATGACGCGGAGTCGAGTACCCAGGTGAGCTAAGATTTAAAAAAATGTAATAGAAGGTCTATAAAGGTTTCATTTTGTATATTACAGCCGATAAAACGTAAGTCGTTGGCTCTTGCCTCACAAAACAAACGGCCTTCGTTTCCGTTAAGCTGCACAGTTTCCGACATAAGCACAAGAGAACACAATACTGGGAGTTTTCAGAATTGAAAAGCAACCTCTCAAAGCAAAAAGTGTTTTACACGAAGTGTATCTCCAATGGCATCCTAACCATATGTGATATTCAAAAGTATCATGTCCTTTCAATACACATTCTATGTACACCTCAGTATATCACTTTTTTAACTAAAGGTAAATCAGAGAAAAGGGAAATAGCAAAGGATAGAAGACATTAATTCGAGGCGAACTGATACCGAACATCCGTCTTCTTTATTTTATTAGAAGTATTACTTTCTACTATTATTTACTACTACTATTTACTACTATTACTATTACTACAACTATTACTTATAACTATTTGACAAAACTCATTAGTTGAAACTATATTCTAAGTGTATTGTTATCTAACGGAAGTACTGCTGCGACATTATAAGCTTTTCTTCCAAAATATTCCAATTAATCACTAACTCCACTTTATTTCACTTATATTGATGAAAGTAAGTTCTGAACATTCAAAATAGTTTGTTCGAAATCTATCAAACCAGGAGAAAACAGATTTACAGTGAAAAGAAATTTCACTCTATTTAGAATTATGTTTATCTTTCATAAGGTTAAACGTGAGGTAGTTTATTTTCCATTAGCTGAGGAAAAATAACATCCCATCTTCTTCATTTCGATTTCAGGAAATGCAGGACGATTCGTGCAGCACCTCTTACCTCTCCTTTCCGTGCGTGATTCGACGCTGTCAGGCACTGCCAACCTCAACGATTGCGCGGGAACGGAGATGCTTCTCACATTAATCGTGTTTGCCATTACGCAGATGAAATCCAGCAATTAGGGAATTTTTTTTAAATTAATTTTATTTTAGGTCTCTTTATAACTACAATGGTCATCAGCGACCTCTTTAACATTACAAATTTTGACATACAATGTAAGATACTATTCTCAAACCACACCTGCAGTTCACATTAATTACTTACATCATTACATAATTATTCACCTTATCATTATTTACCCAGAATCATGAATCATTATTTACATATGTCATATACCATATTTTCATATACATCATATTTCATTATTTAAATACACCATATATCATTATTTACATTCATCACAGATTGTTATTTACGTACATTACATAATATAAACAACTATAATTTATTTTGAATACACCTTAAATAAGGTTAATTTTTTAGTTCTCTTTAGGTAATCCAATGTTTTTTTTGCATCCTTCTTCGGTATTTAAACATTCTTTAATGTTTTTGGGAAGTTTGGATTGGGTTCTTTCTAATTCAAATTCTTGGCATTCTACTAAAAGGTGTTTGACTGTACAAGCGGAGCCACACTTTTCACACTTGTTTCTCTGTTGTTTTGTAATTAAGTGTATGTGTGTTAAATTTGTATGTCCTATTCTTAGTCTATCAATTGTCACTTGCTGTTTTCTTGATGTTGTCCAAGTGGGTGGCTTATCAAAAATGGATGGTCTGATCTCTTGTAATTTATTTGATTTATTATTTTTCCAGCTGGAGTCCCAGAATTTCTTCATATTGATGTTAATATATTTCTTGATTTCTTCTGGAAGTGAATAAATTGAGGTATTTAAAAGGTTCATTAATTGCTCTTTTTGCTTCCTTATCTGCATCTTTATTTCCTTATATTCCCTGATGGCTTGGGGACCCATTCTAACTCTATATTATAATTAGGGAAATGTTTGTTCATATCGAATACCGACGACGGCGTCCGTTCTTTGGTTTTGGAACTTCAGGTTTCCCCTGAATTATTCAAGTTTTGTCCATTCTCTGTTAATAAACAGAATTTTTCCTAGATTTTATTTAAAATCTTTTGAATTTACAAGGTTTTTCAGATTTCTACGTCGGTATTCTAATTTGTTCGGCATAGTTTGGCATTGTAAAACAATTTTAAGGAAAGCAAACAAATCAACGATATTATTATAATGGTTTATTTTGAAACGATTAATCATAAGCGTTTACAGAAATAATTAATTTTCAGTCAGAAATATTATTTTAATAGTATTTCGGTACAAATATTTCAATATTGATATTTCACACCCAAGATATTGGTCTAAACAAATGTGTCAGATGACAGTTTCGAAATTATGCTCACATTTCACCTACTTTTTCAAATTAGTCTAACAAAACAATACCAAATACCAATAAAGATATTCTTCATACGTTATTCTTCAAAATTACGTGAATAGGATTTTAAGAAAATATAAGTACCATATTTACTGAAAATTACACCCTAAAATGATTCGCCAATTCTTGCAGCAGAAGCTTTAAGAGAGGAGCTTCGAATTACCGAACAATTTCGTTTGAATTTGCACGGCCAACTTTCAATCCTAGGCGCTATCAACCGAAAACCAGGGTTTTCACTCGCCGCTCGCCGCCACCGAACAACGTGTTACGTTTGCACCGCAGCGCCCGCAATGTCCTGCCCTCCCGTCGCCACCTCCGCCGCACTCGCCGTTGACCCCACCGCCCACACCCCTGCCCCCACCCGCACCGCTGGCCACACCACCCACGTCACCGCCTCGCTGCTCCCTCCCCCCTGCCGTCACCGCCACACACATGCCAGCCACCACCACTATCGCTACCACCGCTCCGACCCTCCCAGCACTACCACCTCTCCCGTTGCCACTCCCCCTCTCACTTGGTGCACGCTACTGCCGCCGCGCCCCACCATTCCTCCTCCATTCCTTGCCGCTCTCCCAGTACCACAACCACCACCACCACCACCATCATAGCTGCGCCCCCGCCAAAAACGCTCCCACCACCGCCGCCTCCGCTCCCTCACACCTTGCCGCCATACTCCCGCAGCCTTCACACCAACCGCGCCAGGCGGACCCCGCTCGCACGTCTTCCTTCGGCCCACCCCTCCCCGCCCAGCCGGTGAGGGCCTATCTCGAAATATTAATACGACGAGCGGCAGCGCGCAGGTAGAGTAAATATTGGAACGTGGCGCCATCGGCGGCGGCGGCGGCGGCGGCGGCGGCGGTGTGGGCGCCCTCGCGTCCCCCGCACCCGCCACAATAAAACGCAGCAAAAGAACTGCCACGGCGGCTCGGAGCGCGGGAGGAAAATAAAGCGGAAATAATTCCCTTCCTGCACGAGTGGGCGGTGCTGTCGCCCACGAGCGCGCTCAGTGGAACACCCCCAACCACTCCGTAGCCCACCCCCGAACGACATGGCCGCCCGCCCATCCAACCACCCGCCTTCTCCCCCGCCTACCCAACCACTCGGCCGTCCGTCCACCCACCCACCCAGCCGGCCGGCCGGCCGCCCACTCACCCAACCACTCTGCCGTCCGCCCGCCTGGACCGACCGTCCACCCAACCATCCGGCCGTCCACCCAACCATCCGGCCGTCCACCCAACCATCCGGCCGTCCACCCAACCATCCGGCCGTCCACCCAACCATCCGGCCGTCCACCCAACCATCCGGCCGTCCACCCTCTCCTCCCATTCCCGCGATCGTCCGTTCTCCCGACGCCCATCCACCCGCACCCCCATCTAAACACCCGATCACTCCCAAGACCATCCTACTGGCCGCCCACGTAACCACACGATCGTCCACCCATCCGGCACCCATCCACCCGGCGGCTCGCCAGCAAGGCGACCCCCACCGCCACCCACGCAACCGCTGCGCACCCAACCAAGCGACTGAGTGCGCGTCCGCACACGCGCTCGGCCGTTTCCCGGCTTCCACCGACCGACCGACCGCCCAACTAACGAACCGATCAACCGACCGATTTCCAGACCAACCGGCGGCGCCCCCACGCCCTCGCATGCACCTCGCCCCGCCCGACAAATGACTGACCAACGCCCACGCGCTTGGGGCTTCAAATTCGGCCTTTGAATGACAATGAGATTCTTTTGACGGTAGCATTAGTATGGTATAAAATTGTTGAAAATTACTGTGTTTGTCACTAAACGATTGTGTCCATTCAAATAATCTGTACTATTTGATAATCAATGCTTTTCAGGTGCTATTGTGCACACTCCATTCCAGTTCATGATACTGTCAATTTTGCTAGCAATATTCACTTAACTTTTTTAACCCTCCGCATACCAAAGCTTCTAGGTCCAGAATTTTATAGGAGAGAAGAAAAAAATCTGAAACTATTATTGGAAGTTATACGGGAGGCATCAGAGTTCGTAAATTATTGTTAATATTATAATTTTACAATTAATATGACCTGTTAATGACAATTAAGATATAGGAGTTGTCCACCTTTCTCGTAATAAGTAATAACAATAATGATAATAACATTAATAATAATAATTACATTTTTAATATATAATTAATTTATAATAGGGTTCGAGTCCAGCGTAGGCATGGTCGTATTTCTGAATGTTCCTACACCCCTTATCATCATCTTATCATCTCGTAATTCACTTCAAGGTGTAACATCCTTGACGTACCGAGAGTTACAGCTGAAAATCTGATGCTTAAAGTTACACATGTGGTCAGAAATGGCCGATACACCAATAATAATAATAATAATAATAATGACAACAACAAAAATAATGTCTTGTGACATTATTATATGACAACAGTAATAATGTCTTTTGTAAACATACTCTGACTCATACGAGCTTCCTAAATTTCCTTGCAGAGGTGTAGGAGATGTCGACAAAACTACCGTCATTAAATCCAAATTTCTCTGATTTTTTCATTATAATACAAAAGCTGTAGAAAGGGAAGTTATCGGACTTTAAAAGAAAAGGAACGATATTATTCGTTTTACAGGATCCGGCACTCTTTTTTCCAATTTCTCCTTATTTGCTTCCTATTGTCTGCCTAATATAGACAACACATGAAAATCAATGAAAATATATCTAATCTGGACGACCCGGGCCTTGTAATAAGCGGAGAGAATGTCTCAGTGAAGATGAACTTCCGTGGATGATCAACATCCAAGAATATGATCAATTCAAAAAAGGTATGAGGAGTGGTTAAATCCAAGTGTGGAAATAAAACATGTGCCTTGGCTGTATGGAATCTTTCTGATCGATATGTATCAGATGAAGCGTGAAGAGGAGATTGGTGGAAATTGGAAATTAATGAACTTTTTTTGCAATCACTAGGACAGAGATTTGTGTTAGAAATCTGACAAATAGGCGTCAAATCGATCAAAATTAGAGAATACAAAATCACATCAAGGTAGAAAATAACTAACCGTATGCAATAGAAACAACAGATATACGTACATTGTACGTATTTCCAGAGAAATGAACAGAAATCAGGGGGAAAGTGGAAAAAATACTTGCACACAGAAAAGGTCGTTTATAATGCTGGAATACAAAAAAAAATATTTATGGACCAAGATTAATTACAACACAAACGTCTAGTCACAAAAGAGCCCGTTTTTCCAATTTCAATTCTATACCTTAATTTGTCCGGTGGTTGACTTAACAAATAGAGATGCGGGAGCGTGACAGGGAAGTAGGAGATGTTGGGAAAGCCAGCGAGAGCGCGTGGGCGAAAGGGCGGGGGCGTTGGGGTGAGGGTGGGGGTGGAGGTTGAGCGTGGAGGCTGCGCACCAACTGGAGCGGAGCGGCGCGGGCGGCGCAAATGGAAAGATAGCGGCGAGGAATTAATCCCTTCAGCCGAGAAGCTCCGCAGCTCGGCAACCGCTCACCGCCCCTATCGGTCGGTTCGCACCCAGGTGCGCCGCGATCCACTCAACGCCTCCCCAGGGGAGGGGCTAGGTGCTCGGAGGCCCCGGAGCAGGGATTCGAGATACAAGAGGCCTCTAACAGTCATTGCCAAATAAGCAGTTTTATTACTAATTAGAATAATGCAGTTAAATAAGCAGTTTTTATTCCAACTGATGTAGGCTTAGGCACACGTTTTATTACTAATTAGAGTTCGTCAAAAGAAAAATAACCATTTATAAATAATTATGATTTTGTATTTGACATGTGCCTCTTGGATGGTTCATGGGCAGCGTATTAGCTTCCCGTAGTATGGTCAAGGGTTCCCGGTCGAGGCAAAAATGGAATTGTAGCTTTCCTTTAAAATCGTCCCAGTTTCTGTAGCTGAGTGATGAAAAACTCAGACAGGCGGATCTTGCTAGTTACGGTAAAGTGAATATGATAACCATGGAGGACACCATTAACTGGTCCGAAAAGTCGGATTATCTACCAAAAATGCCTAATATATGTTTGATATATGATAATAAAGAGCATATTTGTGATGATCAATAATTGTATAACTTTCATATGAATACACGATTTTACAGATTTTTAAAGAACAATGAAAAACAATGAGATAATTTTTCTTTGAGTTTGCGTTTCGCTTGTCTTGAGAATTAGGTCACTTATCGTCACGAATAGAAGATCGACAAGCTGAATATGGTGAATAATAAAGGCAAAGAAATTCGATATTGTGGTGGGCAGGTCGTGCCTTAAAATTTGGTGTATCTACGAAACACTAATGCAAGATGAGATTCTTTCAACCGATACTTCTTAACGTCGCAGATCTATAACGTTTCGATGGCTTTGGTGGTGTAATGGATAGCGTGTAATGGATATCCAAGTTCGCAGTCTCAAATTCAAATGAAGCCGTAAGGGCGAAAAAAATTCTTCGTATGCTTTCCTTCGGAGGAGAACTAAGGGCGGCTGTTCCATGTTGTAGATTTACTGTACGTAAAAGATCCTCGATGAAAGATCCTTAAAGAAGTCTCTGATCTAAATTCAAATCGCATGACTGGTTGTCCGAATGATGCTTTCTTTCTCTGCTAGATGGCGAATGGAACTTGGCAATTTAGAATGGCTAGGCGGAAGAGATCGTCCAATCCTCATCAAGTAAAGTAAGCCACCACTGATTTATTATAGATTTAAGGTTTACTTCATTAATTGTGCAAATTAAATATTACAATTCAGTTATTTGCTCGGCATCTACCGTCAGAACCCACTACAATACTGACCATTTTTTATTATAGAAGGCCACAAATTACTTACACATTTGCTTTTTTTGGTAACGGAGAAGTATCATTGGAAAAATGTAATATTAATTTCAGCTAAAACGCTACAAAAACTAGCATGATAACAATATTTTGTTTCAGCACGACACCGGTGAAGAATACTCCTAAATAAAATATATCCTCGTTTCATAAAATATTTACAGGATGCATAACAGATGACTGACAGGTACTTGTAATAAACGGAAAAAGCATGAATTTGAGAAAGAACACACGCACAACTGCGTTGCTATTTGGCAAACATTACTCTCCATAGGGAATAGTGTGTACAACCTAGTTTTCCAATTGAAAATATTCTTTCAATGACCGCCTTTTAGAAAGTTTCTCTTGTGTTAACGTATATTCCAAATATTTTCCTGTCATGGATGCTTTATTGAACGCGTTCAGATGCAAATATTTACCTTCGCGTCACTAAAATTTTATGTATACGTAAGCATTTTAAAAATTCCACTCACAATCCTCGGAAGTTTAAACAGAGCGCATCAAAAAGTAGCCACGTTCAAGGCGGGCAGAAGAAAACGAAGCTTTGTCCACAGACGAAAACAAACGAGGGAATTAAAAATATGAAAATGTCTGGGCACGGGATGAGGGCCAGGTGTTGAGTGGCGGTTAGTTGCTGTAGCGATGGAGCCAAGCAGCAGGAGGAATCTCGCGTGAGGCTAGTGCTAAGAAATTCTCTTGTCCTTATCTAATAGGACAGGAGGGGAAGTAGAGGAACATTCGATGAAATACTCCGTGACGTCATGAGAGAGTAGGAGGGGGTAGAGGAGAAGAATAAGTAAGAAAAAGAAGAGGAGAAGAAGAAGAAATTTTAATAAGACGAAACAAAATAATACTGGAATAAGAATTAGAAGTAGAAAAAAAGGAATAATAAGATGAAACAGACGAACAATGTAATGAGATCGGAATAACAGTAGAATAAGGAGACAAATGAGAAGTAAAATATGGAAAAAATGGTGTGTGGTATACAATTATAAATGTTTTTGACGTAATACGTGATTTGATTTCTTTTCAACAAAGAACAGTAACAACTGGGACGTATGTGGGAGAAAATAGTATTTGGACACGTTTCTTTGAGTTCCAAAATCTCTTCCCCAAACTTTCACTATATGAAGGTACATAGTTGAATGTTGAATGAAAGCACAAAAAATCCAGTTTAGAAACATTAAAAAAACTAGACATTTTTGCTCCCGAATTGTAGAAATCATATGATCATATATTTTCTATATTATAATATTCTTCTATATACAGAGCATTGCTAACAAAAGTATATATTTCATTGTTGCTAACATAATAGAAACCCACACCTTCGCCTCTATTCCTACCTCAACTAGCAAAAGGATAACTCCAAAAACATGCGACTAGCAAAACTACAAATCATTTAATTGTATCATATCATTTTGTTTTATATGACACAGAGTTTTTTGATTTTTGTGAACTTTTCTTGTGATTTGTAAATAATGAAGGGAACACTGCCATTTTTTGAACAGAAGCAAGGGACTGAGCTGAAAATGAGTATGGTGTATATTTAACCTTTCCCACATTTGCTTTCAATTTGAAGTAAAAATATGTAATACAAGTGTTAGCAAACCTTCTCACCAAAAAATCTAAATACGGAAAAGGGCAATAACTCGTCGGTTGTAGAACAATGTAACAGCGCGCAGAACGGCAGTCTTATTCCACGCCCAAAGGCAAAGTGGAAAGGCTGCCCGTCAGCGCCAGGAAAAAGGCAGCGCGCTTCCCTTCGCGCGGCTTCCGAGAACGGCCTGGCGCGGGCGGCGCGGGCGGCAGCGATCAAACGCCCGGGGCGGCATATTAATGCGCAGGCTGCCGCTGCGCGACTTTAAGGAGGGGGTGGGGCGGGGTCAAGTGGGTTGGCGGGGAGAGGCGAGCTGGACAAAGACCCGGGGCGTGGAGTCGGGGAGGAAGTGGGGCAAGGAAGCGGGGCTACGAGGCGGGGTTGTAATACAGGGCGAGGAGGTGAGGCAAAGAGGCGCTGCTAGGAATGGGAGTAAGGAAGATGGAAAAGGAAATGTGGCTGGGAGGCGAGGTAAGGAGGCGGGGCAAGGAGGCGAGGCAAGGGAGCGAGGCAAGGAGGCGAGGCCAGGCCAGGCGGCGAGGTAAGGCGACGAGGCAAGGCGACGAGGCAAGGCGGCGAGGCAAGGCGGAGAGGCAAGGCGGCGAGGCAAGGTGGCGAGGCAAGGCGGCGAGGCAAGGCGGCGAGGCAAGGCGGCGAGGCAAGGACGGCGAGGCAAGGCGGCGAGGCAAGGCGGCGAGGCAAGGCGGCGAGGCAAGGCGGCGAGGCAAGGAGGCGAGGCAAGGCGGCGAGGCAAGGAGGCGAGGCAAGGAGGCGGGGTCAGGAGGTGGGCAAGGAGGCGAGCAAGAAGACGAGCAAGAAGACGAGCAAGAACGAGAAAGAGGCGCGCGGGGACACAGGCAAGGAGGCAGGCAGGAAGTAGAGGAAAATGGCGAGAATGTAGGCGAGGAAGCAAACCAGAAACTGGGATAAGGAAGGAAGCAAGAAAGAGGCGAAAGCGGCGGGACGGAGAGGGCCGAAGAGGTAACGTTTTACAGAATTCGGAGCCCGGGGGGATGTGGGGGCGGGTGGGAGGCCCTCAGACGGGCTGACACGCGGGCAAAGCGACTCGACGCGCGACGTCTCTTGGGTTCCTTTGTGGCTGAGCGCGGCGGCGGCGCGTATTTTAAGGCGAGACGAACGCGTGTTCGTCCTCGCCAGCGAGGAAAGCCGCCCAACTAGTGTGGCCGCCACTCCGTTTGTCGCTTCGCTTTGGGCTCAAACCTACGCGCTGCCGACAGCAGCCTCTAAAATGTGTCCTGCGAATACGTTGAAAGATGTATTCCTAAGAAACCGTAAGTTCTCATAATCAGACTGTCATTCGACGACAGAAAAAATTGGATGTGATATCAAAACCGACTAAGTTCATAGTCGTACTCACATCACCATCTCTCCCATCCACGTCGGCCGTTGATTATGTAACTGAGTTAAACAACATCATTCTTATTCAACAAGATCGGCAGCATTCGAATGTACTGACTTCATTATCAGCTCTTATGGTAGGAAGTCGATCTACAAATTATCTACTACCGCTAATGTAAGTTTCGAAAGTTTTCGAATAATAAAAAAATCCGTAATTTGTACAAGGAAGTTAGGATAAGCCGGTGCCCACACAAAACATTTCCAGAGATATTTCACGATTCATTAACTCGCCAAATTTGTTGGTTGGTCATCATCCTGCCTAAGTCAGAACATTTATTTTATTTGAGTCCCTTCAACTAGAACATCCTCGAATACAACTATACCGCACTGTACAGACTTTTCTTTTAGTTACTTTTTTCTCTTGCACACGTTCCCATTTCCACCCGCAATTTTAAACAAAAATAAGCGTGTTGTGTGTTGCACAAAGAACGGTGTAAAAAACGAAACACTACCAAACATGCTTTCACAAATCATTTCGCGGTAACTCTGCCACCGCAGGACTTGAATCACCAGGCAGGGAATTAGCATGTATATATCACTGCGCCCTCCAGTGCCAGAATTCACAAAAATAAATGAAAAGTCTTTAATTAAAATTCCCATACGAATAAATTCATTGAATATGGAAATACTCCTAGTTATTTTTCGATGTGGGGTAATATTTTAGAAACTCGTTTTTCTCTCACTGAGTGTCAATACATTATTTGATGGTGAAACGAAGATTCATGGGATTCTGAAATATCAAAACAAATTCAATGTGCTAAAGGAAACTACTCGCCGTTTAATTCACTTGACCACGCTGTTGTACGAAGATAAAGTGGAAGACTAAGAATATATATATAATTACTATTAAATATACCAAACTAGGTAGTAAATAATAAACAGAATATTCAAAACTTGGAAAGAAATTAGTTTTGTATATCGTACACTTTTCATTTTTGAAAATAAAATTTTGCACTGCACTCAATTCCTCTTCTAGCATGAGAATTTCAATGAAAGAGATCTTTAGGATGTATGAGAAAACCTAAACCAAATCATATGTTTATTTCACAAGGTTTGTCATATAATATTGTGATATACAAAACATGGCGTAGATGAAAGTTAACGGGAAATGCTGGAACAAGCATTGAAATGTGATGTGTACGCGGTTACTAGGGAGGTTGTTATGGTGTCATACAAGCAGGAAGCAGGAATACAGGGCCGAATATTTGTTACCGGTTGAGAGTCCGCGTTTGCTAGGGTGGTTGCTATGGTGCAGGGTGGGTAAATAAAACAATTTGATAGCACGTTAAGAAAGGGAACTAGTGGTCGACGCGTGATATGAACTCATTTGAGGGGATAGGTTATAAGTCGCAAACCGGAAGAGTTAGGAATCACGGGAAAGTAAAACAATTGGCAAGTAACTTCCACCTACGAAGTGACGTGTAGAACATCACTCTCTTTCATCTGCTAGACAATGAAGGGTAGGGATCGCTCGTGAGTAACGGGGAAAGTCATTGTGAATTATAGGTATTCCACAGTGTGGTAGTGGACTCGGGTGCAGTGGTTAAAAATATTTATTGCATATTCGGAAGAAATTTAAATAGCAGTCGCAAGTCGTTTAAATAGTAGTAATTTAAATAGTAGTCGGGCAGAATTTAAGTCGACCGACGGAACATTTATTACATTGTTAACGGCGATGTGGAATTCAAAGGACAGTTCGCAGTGTCGCGGCGAAGCTAAGTTCATATGCCGTTTGTCAATACGAATGAGAACTTCTGATACGGTGACGCGAATACCAGAAGATTTTGTTAATTCGGTGAAGGGGACAAACCACAGAAAGTAGTAGAATCCTTTACATGGCAGGACATTGTTAATTTTCTTGTTTGATCGTACACAGTTCGCGAGTAGGCGCCCATCATTGGACGCAGAGTAGGGCCAGTCATTTCGATGTCAGTTAGATTTAGGTGATAAGAGGAAAACGCCTTTTTTATCAAGAAAGAAACAGAGATACTAGGTCCCGGTCGGCAATTTGGGATTAATATAGTAGAAAACTTTACTATATTAAAACACACAATTTAATAGAAAATTACAAAACTGAAATAACATTTCTGTTAAGAAAAAATGTGTTAACTACTGTTTCTTGCAATACAACTGAATTTAACACAAATCAATTTTCGTCCAGTTTTCAAGAGTATCTTTCTGTTCAAATTATACAATAATAATTAATCGTGTTAGTGTTAAGAAACACAAATATTTGAATTAAATCCCCGCATTTTTTACTAATTCGCGGGAAAACAAAGTCATTGAAGAGTGTTTACAATCGGAAATATAAAATATTCTACTAAATATTAGAATTATTAAGCAACTCACCAAGCATAGATGCTCGTGACAAATCATGAATACTGACCTGAAACAAAAAAAAAGTCATTATAATATCTATTTCTTCAAAAGCTCACATTATATTTTTCGTCTTGTGTGTCAGCAAATACGATTAAAGTACAAATAGAATCAACTTGTAAATTCAATTATTTATTTTAATACAGTACTAATAGAAAACACTCTACCACAACTGCAATCATCATAACCATTCACTTTCCATGGAATCGCCATATATATTGTTTTTATTACCAAACCTAAAAAGATAATCTTCACTCTTCACCGTACAATATCGTCCATTCTTTGCCAATATTATTTCTTTCTTCTTTTTGACGAAGAACATTAAAATATGTAAAAGCTTTCTCTGTCGATTATAGTTCGACTTAGTTCACGGCCTCCTGCACCAAGGCTTGTGATATAGATGGTACTAGTAATTTCGATGAGCGCCGGACCAGAAAAATGTAATTGAATATCTCGAAATATGCCATTTTAAAGATTACAATGTGGGAAACAATTCTTTGAGGCTCTTGGCCTCAAAATTTCAAGTTATAAAGCCCTAAAACGCATCGTTTAGGAGTTATTTAACTGTACAGATGTTGACAATACGGTCGTGTGCTGCGGGTTGCATTGAAAATGAACATTTAGCTGCGTTTTTTTCAACAAATCCTTCAAATATTTAAAGTCAAAGTGCAATTCGTCAAGTCTCTGTGAAATTATCTGTGAATATATTAATTATTTATAAATATATTAATTATTTATAAATGTATTAATTATTTATAAATATATTAATTATGTATAAATATATTAATTATGTATAAATATATTAATTATTTATAAATACATTAATATTTATATATTAATACACATAAATATGATTATTTATAAATTCAATCATGAAGTTTCACCACTTCAAGAAGTACTTAATTTACAGCTTCATCCAAAGAAACCGACGAGCAGTAACGCAAAAAACGTGTCTATTGCAACAATCTATTACACACTGGTTCGTAAAATATTCATATCTTTTGAAGTTACTGAGATCCCACTTTGATTTTTTCTGGACTTATTATCAATACTCTAGATGCGTTTATAATATTTTTTTTTAAATTTTTAGCTCATCGAGTTTACAAAAAATATTCTATTTTCATAATTTCAGTTTTTTAAAACAAATTGAAAATTCAAAAAATTAAATATTTTGCAAAACCTTAAAAATTAAACATGTTTTTAAGTTTCGAATGGAATTTGAACGGAATTTCTATAATTGGTGTATTAAAATATATGATATTTTTAAGTTAGTGATACGCGTCATTTTTAGCAAATTTCATTATACAGTATTTCCGAAAATAATAAAGTTAGAAAAAAATAAAAATGCACATGTTCACTTATTTGATCCATATAACAAATAGAAAAAATTAGAAAATAAATAAAAATATGAAGGTCAAATTTTTCTCTTTTTTGTGCGATTTGACGTGGAATGGCTATATACGTGTGTATGTATGTGTTTGTGTGTGTGTGTGTGAAAGCGAGTGGAGGCAACAAGGATGAGGAAGGAAAGATCGCCCATGGGCCGGTTGGTTACTTTTCGTATCGCATCACCATTTACATACTATTGATCGGGAAAAATATCGATCAGTGCAGACGGGCGCTAGAATTTTCCTCTAGACTACGACTGAATTGGACCTAGTGTGTGGCTAGTATCGAAACGTCGGCTCCAATCCCAAGACTCCGCAGTGGCAACAGCAGATGAGTATCTCTTGAACGAGTATCTCCAGAGGCCCAATTTGTTTGATTTTGATTCAATGATTTTTAATTTCCAAAAGTGGAAATCCAAAATGAAGCACCTATAAATGAATTGTGTTCCTGACACTCACAAATCAATACTTTTCCAACAAGGGACTAAAAAGCTCTGAGGAGTCACCATCGTCAGCATCATCCCCTCCTCCGCCAATCCGCACCCTAGATGCTAACCACAAAACGCGCCGCGATTTTCTCTCGGCCGTCGCCGGCATCTCCTCGCGTCCCCGGCGGAGCGGCCCGCCGCCACACAACAGCAATACACTAAATTAAATCCTGACGCCGGACATGCCACCGGGCGCTTCCGGGGGCCCCAAATCGCTTAATTTCATTACGTCGGGTCATCCGTCAAGCGGTGGCGCGGGGGCCGTCGGCGGGCGGCGCCTTGGGAGCGGCCGCGCGGGGAGCGCAGGGCTGCCAACCCCGCGGCCACCAACGCGCCAGGTCGTCTTAGCCTTGATGACCCTGCCGCGGAAATCGGGACGACGCGTTTCAGAAGGATGACTTGGAAATAATATTTTTGCAGGGTTTGTTTCTAATTTCAAGCAAATTCACTTATTTTGGGGTAGTGATAATTGGGGATGCGTTACGGTCTTGAGATGGTCGACTTGAGATAGTGGCAAGCCTCTCTAACTGGTTTTACTACTTTCTCCTTACGCTGTAGAGGGAAAATTATGAAATGTGCGAAATAACGGTGAAATTTCGGCAGAAAACTCTTATTACAGGGCCCTGGCAATGAAAAAGTGGATTAATCCAGTTGCTAAATTTAGAAAAAAAACTCTATGACGTTTTGTAGCCAAGAATCTATGTTTTGTGGTCCTTAATACCGAAAAATCGAAGACAGCAGAACTCCTGTCCGTCTGTCTGTCTGTGAACAACACTAGTGGCTAAAGCGTCCCGCCGATTTTCTCTAAAATTGATACTTCCCCAATCGATTTGGCTGATGTCACGGTCCCTGGAATTTGAAACAGATATTTCAATTATGGGGGCACTTTACATGAAGAAACACCTTGGGTATTTTTCAGATTTTCGAAAAAGTGGCTCCATCGTTTTTGAATAGTTTTGTTGTTGGATAGTATGAATATCGTTTAAGAGAATGGAGCAAGTCACATGCTCGTTTGAAACCCTAATTTTTAGAAAATTGCAAAAGTTCAAAATGTTATCAGAGTCTTCCTACAACGAAAATATTAAAGGTAGAGACTTTTCCTTTATTAAAATCTGTTTCTTAAAGATAGATTTTTAAATAAGGCCATGTACAATTTTTCGAAAATTTGAGTACTTTTCGCATTATTTTGCGTAAAGTACGCGCTGTTTTAGCACCGCTAGTTTTTTATTGCCAACTTCCGATAGTTTCTCACAATCTTTCAATAACGCAAACGTAACATCCTTCAGTAACGTCCTTGTATGGTGGAAATTGTGACAGGGGGGTTATTGTGTTGAGGTACTTGACTTAAAGAACTTGTACTTGTACTGGACTTGATATTCGATTAAATTATTTCTACTGTTTCCTTTCAAAGATGAGAGTTGGGCAAGCAGAGAAGGAGAATAATGGAAAGTGAAAGAAGAAAATGAGGGACAATAAGACATGGAACAAACAGAAGAAAATGAGAAAGAAGAAAAACAAATAACAGATGGAATCGAAGAATGAAACGAAGATGAAAAACAGATGAACCAGAAGAAGATAAATGAGGTGAAGCATACGCACAGTAGAAGAAGGAAGCTGAGGAGGAGATGGAGGAACAGTTGAGAAAAAGTTGAAAAGAGCAGAGAGATGTAAAACACAAGGGATATGAGAAAAGAAAAAAATGAGGTAAAAAGAACGTTAAGGAAAATAAGTAGTGGAAGAAGACAAAAAAGAGGAAAGAAGAGGAGATGAAAAGGAACGGAAAGAGAAAATAAAGAGTGGAGGTGAAACACAAATAAGAGGAGGAAGAAGAAGAGGAAAGAGGAAGGCGAAGAGGAAAGAAGAGGAAGGCGAAAAGGAAAGAAAAAGAAGAAAAGGGAAGGAGAAGCGAAAAGAAGAAGAGGATGAAGAGAAAAGAAGATGTGTAGAGGCAGAGGAAAGAGAAGACAAGTAGATCCCAACATGAACAGCCCACTAGTCCAACGCGAGCGAGCGTGGTGTAGGCCGGCCGCGAGGTTGGCGTCCCCTGCGCGGGATTCCCTTCCGTCGGGCAGGGGCGCTAATGGCGGGAATCTGGGGGCGCCGTGGGGCTGATATCCCCGTGGCACGCCACCCAGCTGGTGCGCCGCGCCGCGCCGCGCCCCCACACCCTCCCTCCACCCCGCCCGCATACATCAATTAGAAGTCATTAGCCACAAATGGCGGCGCGCTGTACAGAAACGCAATATTTTTGAACCGGTGTTAATGGACTCGTGACGGACCGTTGCAACGCGCGTTTACAAGGCAACACTGAGTTGCGGGAAAGCGACACGAGACTGCCCGCTGCGGCGCGGCGCGGCGTTTCAGGGAAAGGTTAACGGCGCGAACGAAACGCAATTAAGTCCACTTGGGACGTACGCGAAGTTTCGCTCGTTTTCTAGAAAAGGCTGCACCTTTAGATCTCAATTTAGAGAATGAAATACTGAGAAATGAATGTAATAAAATTAACTCCCAAAAGAGGATTTAATTTTTATGATGTTAAAAGAAATAGTGAACGACGAAGTGAATGTAAATATTATTTTAGGGCTGAGTCTCCCTTTTATGTTGTTTTAACAATTGGATATTCCAAAAATCTAAAAGAATGTGATGTCTCTACCATGGAAAACACATTTAAATATAAACTTAAATAAAAACGATGACGAAAATGTTATAAATTAACTACCAATGAATTTAACTTTCGACCTGTTAAAGGAAATATTCAAAGAAAACATCTCAATACTCTGCCAAGAAACGTCTCTTTTGTGTTATTTGAAAATTTGGAGTTTTAAAAACCAAGAAGTCGGTGAATGGAGTCATGAGAGTATTATGAGTAAACACAAAATAAATTGGCAAGCAGTCTCTTCTTTGTAACAAAATCCTATTTCAAAGTATCTCATAAAAAAGAAATCGAGAGAAAAAAGATTTAATTACGTTTCGCAACTGAATTAATTTATACTAAAAATGTTGCTGCCCAAGATTTGTTTGTGCTACAAACACGTGGATTTCTATTTGGCAAAAAACTATTTTATACAATCACATTGACAAGGATTCACACTACATACAATATATGTAATAAAAAATATTCATCTGCATTTAAGATAATACATTTTGTGTTTGAAAAATCTAAGCATGAACAGGTGGTCGTAAAATTCTTATAGTTCTAGAAAAAAAATGTTCTACGACAAAATGGCCAGTAGGGTTTCGAAAACACATTACCACTGACACACAAATATTGCCATACATTAAGCTAGAGTAACGCATTGCCAGATCGCTCTCTACATTAGAATCAAACTGACATTAGAAACTTTTCACAGACATGTTCGGAACCATCTTAAATCTTATTTTTAAAAATTATTATGGTTGGGTTCATGGCTCAGTTTTAACCTTTTTCACGTGCTTTTTTAAGCTTTCTATTTTAATGATTACTGATTGATTATTTCTTGTTTCCGGGCGCGACATATGTTTTGGTTATTAGTCCCGAAAGTGTAGTACATGCTTTTGGCGGTGATCTTTCCCCGCTGGATGATTTGTTTCGGAACAGAACCTACACGAGAGCTTGCGGGGTTTCCCCAATCAGGTATCACCAGCATGGCACCGCCCCAGCCGGGACAAGCACTAAGCATCTGACTGGTCTCCAATCATGTGTAGTAGTAAAGTACACGAAAGTGTAAAAGTATGTGCAAGTAAGAAGTTACGAAAGGTCAAGGAAGAGAAAGGAGGGATAGCGTGCTGTCAGGCTCGTTTGTCAGAGGATTCGGCATTCATCACGTTTTGGTCGCAGAAAGTACTGAAATTTTAATTCATGTTTAAATGTAGTCCGGTATTTTCTTATAAATGACACTTAAGTTTTATATCACCTAAAATACAAAAGATCATATTTGTGACCGAGAATAATGAGAAATATCCGTTGTAAGTAAAATATTTTTGATGCAGTAAGTTTTTTTAAAAGTTTATTATTATAAATTTATGTTAACGATATTTATTAGTCCAAATAAACATTAATGCATTAAGTCAAGATTTATAGACATTCCTTACGTCAAACAGCTATTTCAAAAAGAGTTAAGGGCTTGCCTTAAAAGAGGTTTTCGTTTGCATCTGGTTATAACAAATTCAACAGATTTCAGTAACACCAAATATAAATGAGTTATTTGAAAGCAGACAGAATAGTATCGTCGTTGATTTCCAAATAAGCCGGATACACAACTTTACACAGTCGAAGGCCGTCAAAATGGGGCCATGACGACACTTGAGAGTTTAACACAATAGGTGCAAACTCGAACGGGAAAAATCGTGGATGGATCCTTCAAGGAGGAATTCGAACCAAGAGAAATTCACCGACATTTAGAGACCTTCAAAACCCCTTCCACAAACCTTGACTCCAAACCATCATAAAAAAAAATTACGTTCAAAACGAAAAACCGGCACAGCGGGGCTAAGCGTTGCCGATCGTCATCAACGCCTTCCGCCAGAACGAGTGCTATTTCAGCGGACAGCTGAAATGTTTGTCTATCGGCGCGGCGATGGCGGCCTGTTCCGTCGCCTTGTGCGGCATTTGTTTTCGTTGCGGGCGTCTTGCGAGCACGTCGGAGCCATCTGCGCGGATTTTCTCGGAAGCCCCTTCGCCCCCCCCCACCCCCTCCCGCGCCCACGCGCGATGGCGGGCGAGGGAAAGCGCGTCGCGCTGCCCCAATCGCGAAGGACGACGCGGTTCATTACGAAACTATTGCCCCGAGGATCACGCTGATGATGCTGTATGTGAGCAAGGGCCGGATCGAAGCGAGAGGCCACACCGCTGGGTTTCATGTTCTCGTGTCTAATCTTTGGGGAAAGTACGGTTGCGATATCGATGATGATGTTGTCAATTCACGGCTATTTTATTAAAACGTGGAAGTTTTTAATATTTAGAATTATTTTGAAGTAATAAATTCTTCATTATTAAGTTATTTTGCCTTATTTCATATAATCAAAGTTATTATTTCGCAGTAGCGAAGGACGACGGCGGTTCAATACGAAACATTGCCCCGAGGATCACGCTGATGATGCTGTATGTGAGCAAGGGCCGGATCGAAGCGAGAGGCCACACCGCTGGGTTTCATGTTCTCGTGTCTAATCTTTGGGGAGAAGTACGGTTGCGATATCGATGATGATGTTGTCAATTCACGGCTATTTTATTAAAACGTGGAAGTTTTTAACATTTAAATTATTTTGAAGTAATAAATTCTTCATTATTAAGTTATTTTGCCTTATTTCATATAATCAAAGTTATTATTTCGCAGTAGCGAAGGACGACGCGGTTCAATACGAAACATTGCCCCGAGGATCACGCTGATGATGCTGTATGTGAGCAAGGGCCGGATCGAAGCAAGAGGCCACACCGCTGGGTTTCATGTTCTCGTGTCTAATCTTTGGGGAAAGTACGGTTGCGATATCGATGATGATGTTGTCAATTCACGGCTATTTTATTAAAACGTGGAAGTTTTTAACATTTAAAATTATTTTGAAGTTATAAATTCTTCATTATTAAGTTATTTTGCCTTATTTCATATAATCAAAGTTATTATTTCGCAGTAGCGAAGGACGAGGCGTTTCAATACGAAACATTGCCCCGAGGATCACGCTGATGATGCTGTATGTGAGCAAGGGCCGGATCGAAGCAAGAGGCCACACCGCTGGGTTTCATGTTCTCGTGTCTAATCTTTGGGGAAAGTACGGTTGCGATATCGATGATGATGTTGTCAATTCACGGCTATTTTATTAAAACGTGGAAGTTTTAACATTTAAAATTATTTTGAAGTTATAAATTCTTCATTATTAAGTTATTTTGCCTTATTTCATATAATCAAAGTTATTATTTCGCAGTAGCGAAGGACGAGGCGTTTCAATACGAAACATTGCCCCGAGGATCACGCTGATGATGCTGTATGTGAGCAAGGGCCGGATCGAAGCAAGAGGCCACACCGCTGGGTTTCATGTTCTCGTGTCTAATCTTTGGGGAAAGTACGGTTGCGATATCGATGATGATGTTGTCAATTCACGGCTATTTTATTAAAACGCGGAAGTTTTTAACATTTAGAATTATTTTGAAGTAATAAATTCTTCATTATTAAGTTATATTTGCCTTATTTCATATAATCAAAGTTATTATTTCGCAGTAGCGAAGGACGACGCGGTTCAATACGAAACATTGCCCCGAGGATCACGCTGATGATGCTGTATGTGAGCAAGGGTCCGGATCGAAGCAAGAGGCCACACCGCTGGGTTTCATGTTCTCGTGTCTAATCTTTGGGGAAAGTACGGTTGCGATATCGATGATGATGTTGTCAATTCACGGCTATTTTATTAAAACGCGGAAGTTTTTAACATTTAGAATTATTTTGAAGTAATAAATTCTTCATTATTAAGTTATTTTGCCTTATTTCATATAATCAAAGTTATTATTTCGCAGTAGCGAAGGACGACGCGGTTCAATACGAAACATTGCCCCGAGGATCACGCTGATGATGCTGTATGTGAGCAAGGGTCGGATCGAAGCGAGAGGCCACACCGCTGGGTTTCATGTTCTCGTGTCTAATCTTTGGGGAAAGTACGGTTGCGATATCGATGATGTTGTCAATTCACGGCTATTTTATTAAAACGCGGAAGTTTTTAACATTTTAGAATTATTGTGAAGTAATAAATTCTTCATTATTAAGTTATTTTGCCTTATTTCATATAATCAAAGTTATTATTTCGCAGTAGCGAAGGACGACGCGGTTCATACGAAATATTGCCCCGAGGATCACGCTGATGATGCTGTATGTGAGCAAGGGTCGGATCGAAGCGAGAGGCCACACCGCTGGGTTTCATGTTCTCGTGTCTAATCTTTGGGGAAAGTACGGTTGCGATATCGATGATTGTTGTCAATTCACGGCTATTTTATTAAAACGCGGAAGTTTTTAACTTTTAGAATTATTGTGAAGTAATAAATTCTTCATTATTAAGTTATTTTGCCTTATTTCATATAATCAAAGTTATTATTTCGCAGTAGCGAAGGACGACGCGGTTCATTACGAAATATTGCCCCGAGGATCACGCTGATGATGCTGTATGTGAGCAAGGGTCGGATCGAAGCGAGAGGCCACACCGCTGGGTTTCATGTTCTCGTGTCTAATCTTTGGGGAAAGTACGGTTGCGATATCGATGATGTTGTCAATTCACGGCTATTTTATTAAAACGCGGAAGTTTTTAACTTTTAGAATTATTGTGAAGTAATAAATTCTTCATTATTAAGTTATTTTGCCTTATTTCATATAATCAAAGTTATTATTTCGCAGTAGCGAAGGACGACGCGGTTCATTACGAAATATTGCCCCGAGGATCACGCTGATGATGCTGTATGTGAGCAAGGGTCGGATCGAAGCGAGAGGCCACACCGCTGGGTTTCATGTTCTCGTGTCTAATCTTTGGGGAAAGTACGGTTGCGATATCGATGATGTTGTCAATTCACGGCTATTTTATTAAAACGCGGAAGTTTTTAACTTTTAGAATTATTGTGAAGTAATAAATTCTTCATTATTAAGTTATATTGCATTATTTCATATAATCAAAGTTATTATTTCGCAGTAGCAAAGGACGAGGCGGTTCATTACGAAATATTGCCCCGAGGATCACGCTGATGATGCTGTATGTGAGCAAGGGCCGGATCGAAGCGCGAGGCCACACCGCTGGGTTTCATGTTCTCGTGTCTAATCTTTGGGGAAAGTACGGTTGCGATATCGATGATGATGTTGTCAATTCACGGCTATTTTATTAAAACGCGGAAGTTTTTAACATTTTAGAATTATTTTGAAGTAATAAATTCTTCATTATTAAGTTATATTGCATTATTCATATAATCAAAGTTATTATTTCGCAGTAGCAAAGGACGAGGCGGTTCATTACGAAATATTGCCCCGAGGATCACGCTGATGATGCTGTATGTGAGCAAGGGCCGGATTCGAAGCAAGAGGCCACACCGCTGGGTTTCATGTTCTCGTGTCTAATCTTTGGGGAAAGTACGGTTGCGATATCGATGATGATGTTGTCAATTCACGGCTATTTTATTAAAACGCGGAAGTTTTTAACATTTAGAATTATTTTGAAGTAATAAATTCTTCATTATTAAGTTATATTGCATTATTTCATATAATCAAAGTTATTATTTCGCAGTAGCAAAGGACGAGGCGGTTCATTACGAATATTGCCCCGAGGATCACGCTGATGATGCTGTATGTGAGCAAGGGTCGGATCGAAGCGAGAGGCCACACCGCTGGGTTTCATGTTCTCGTGTCTAATCTTTGGGGAAAGTACGGTTGCGATATCGATGATGTTGTCAATTCACGGCTATTTTATTAAAACGCGGAAGTTTTTAACATTTAGAATTATTTTGAAGTAATAAATTCTTCATTATTAAGTTATTTTGCCTTATTTCATATAATCAAAGTATTATTTCGCAGTAGCGAAGGACGAGGCGGTTCAATACGAAATATTGCCCCGAGGATCACGCTGATGATGCTGTATGTGAGCAAGGGTCGGATCGAAGCGAGAGGCCACACCGCTGGGTTTCATGTTCTCGTGTCTAATCTTTGGGGAAAGTACGGTTGCGATATCGATGATGTTGTCAATTCACGGCTATTTTATTAAAACGCGGAAGTTTTTAACATTTAGAATTATTTTGAAGTAATAAATTCTGCATTATTAAGTTATTTTGCCTTATTTCATATAATCAAAGTTATTATTTCGCAGTAGCGAAGGACGAGGCGGTTCAATACGAAATATTGCCCCGAGGATCACGCTGATGATGCTGTATGTGAGCAAGGGTCGGATCGAAGCGAGAGGCCACACCGCTGGGTTTCATGTTCTCGTGTCTAATCTTTGGGGAAAGTACGGTTGCGATATCGATGATGTTGTCAATTCACGGCTATTTTATTAAAACGCGGAAGTTTTTAACATTTAGAATTATTTTGAAGTAATAAATTCTTCATTATTAAGTTATATTGCATTATTTCATATAATCAAAGTTATTATTCGCAGTAGCAAAGGACGAGGCGGTCATACGAAATATTGCCCGAGGATCACGCTGATGATGCTGTATGTGAGCAAGGGCCGGATCGAAGCGCGAGGCCACACCGCTGGGTTCATGTTCTCGTGTCTAATCTTTGCGGAAAGTACGGTTGCGATATCGATGATGATGTGTCAATTCACGGCTATTTTATTAAAACGCGGAAGTTTTTAACTTTTAGAATTATGTGAAGTAATAAATTCTTCATTATTAAGTTATTTTGCATTATTTCATATAATCAAAGTTATTATTTCGCAGTAGCGAAGGACGACGCGGTTCATTACGAAATATTGCCCCGAGGATCACGCTGATGATGCTGTATGTGAGCAAGGGCCGGATCGAAGCGCGAGGCCACACCGCTGGGTTTCATGTTCTCGTGTCTAATCTTTGCGGAAAGTACGGTTGCGATATCGATGATGTGTCAATTCACGGCTATTTTATTAAACGCGGAAGTTTTTAACATTTAGAATTATTTTGAAGTAATAAATTCTTCATTATTAAGTTATATGCATTATTCATATAATCAAGTTATTATTTCGCAGTAGCGAAGGACGACGCGGTTCATTACGAAATATTGCCCCGAGGATCACGCTGATGATGCTGTTATGTGAGCAAGGGCCGGATCGAAGCGCGAGGCCACACCGCTGGGTTTCATGTTCTCGTGTCTAATCTTTGCGGAAAGTACGGTTGCGATATCGATGATGATGTTGTCAATTCACGGCTATTTATTAAAACGCGGAAGTTTTTAACATTTAGAATTATTTTGAAGTAATAAATTCTTCATTATTAAGTTATATTGCATTATTTCATATAATCAAGTTATTATTTCGCAGCAGTAGCGAAGGACGACGCGGTTCATTACGAAATATTGCCCCGAGGATCACGCTGATGATGCTGTATGTGAGCAAGGGCCGGATCGAAAGCGCGAGGCACACACGCTGGGTTTCATGTTCTCGTGTCTTCATCCTTTGCGGAAAGTACGGTTTGCGATATCGATGATGATGTTGTCAATCACGGCTATTTTATTAAAACGCGGAAGTTTTTACATTTAGAATTTATTTTTGAAGTAATAAATTCTTCATTATTAAGTTATATTGCATTATTTCATATAATCAAAGTTATTATTCGCAGTAGCGAAGACGACGCGGTCATTACGAAATATTGCCCGAGGATCACGCTGATGCTGCTGTATGTGAGCAAGGGCCGGATCGAAGCGCGAGGCCACACCGCTGGGTTTCAGTTCTCGTGTCTAACTTGGGGAAAGTACGGTTGCGCATATCGATGATGTTGTCAATTCACGGCTATTTTATTAAAACGCGGAAGTTTTTTAACTTTTAGAATTATTGTTGAAGTAATAAATTCTTCATTATAAGTTATTTTGCATTATTTCATATAATCAAAGTTATTATTTCGCAGTAGCGAAGGACGACGCGGTTCATTACGAAATATTGCCCCGAGGATCACGCTGATGATGCTGTATGTGAGCAAGGGCCGGATCGAAGCGCGAGGCCACACCGCTGGGTTTCATGTTCTCGTGTCTAATCTTTGCGGAAAGTACGGTTGCGATATCGATGATGATGTTGTCAATTCACGGCTATTTTATTAAAACGCGGAAGTTTTTAACTATTTAGAATTATTGTGAAGTAATAATTCTTCATTATTAAGTTATATTTGCATTATTTCATATAATCAAAGTTATTATTTCGCAGTAGCGAAGGACGACGCGGTTCATTACGAAATATTGCCCGAGGATCACGCTGATGATGCTGTATGTGAGCAAGGGCCGGATCGAAGCGCGAGGCCACACCGCTGGGTTTCATGTTCTCGTGTCTAATCTTTGGCGGAAAGTACGGTTGCGATATCGATGATGATGTTGTCAATTCACGGCTATTTTATTAAACGCGGAAGTTTTTAACTTTTAGAATTATTGTGAAGTAATAAATTCTTCATATTAAGTTATTTTGCATTATTTCATATAATCAAAGTTATTATTTCGCAGTAGCGAAGGACGAGGCGGTTCATTACGAAATATTGCCCCGAGGATCACGCTGATGATGCTGTATGTGAGCAAGGGCCGGATCGAACGCGCGAGGCCACACCGCTGGGTTTCATGTTCTCGTGTCTAATCTTTGCGGAAAGTACGGTTGCGATATCGATGATGATGTTGTCAATTCACGGCTATTTTATTAAAACGCGGAAGTTTTTAACTTTTAGAATTATTGTGAAGTAATAAATTCTTCATTATTAAGTTATTTTGCATTATTTCATATAATCAAAGTTATTATTTCGCAGTAGCGAAGGACGACGCGGTTCATTACGAAATATTGCCCCGAGGATCACGCTGATGATGCTGTATGTGAGCAAGGGCCGGATCGAAGCGCGAGGCCACACCGCTGGGTTTCATGTTCTCGTGTCTAATCTTTGCGGAAAGTACGGTTGCGATATCGATGATGATGTTGTCAATTCACGGCTATTTATTAAAACGCGGAAGTTTTTAACTTTTAGAATTATTGTGAAGTAATAAATTCTTCATTATTAAGTTATTTTGCCTTATTTCATATAATCAAAGTTATTATTTCGCAGTAGCGAAGGACGACGCGGTTCATTACGAAATATTGCCCCGAGGATCACGCTGATGATGCTGTATGTGAGCAAGGGCCGGATCGAAGCGCGAGGCCACACCGCTGGGTTTCATGTTCTCGTGTCTAATCTTTGCGGAAAGTACGGTTGCGATATCGATGATGATGTTGTCAATTCACGGCTATTTTATTAAAACGCGGAGTTTTTAACTTTTAGAATTATTGTGAAGTAATAAATTCTTCATTATTAAGTTATTTTGCCTTATTTCATATAATCAAAGTTATTATTTCGCAGTAGCGAAGGACGACGCGGTTCATTACGAAATATTGCCCCGAGGATCACGCTGATGATGCTGTATGTGAGCAAGGGCCGGATCGAAGCGCGAGGCCACACCGCTGGGTTTCATGTTCTCGTGTCTAATCTTTGCGGAAAGTACGGTTGCGATATCGATGATGATGTTGTCAATTCACGGCTATTTTATTAAAACGCGGAAGTTTTTAACTTTTAGAATTATTGTGAAGTAATAAATTCTTCATTATTAAGTTATTTTGCATTATTTCATATAATCAAAGTTATTATTTCGCAGTAGCGAAGGACGAGGCGGTTCATTACGAAATATTGCCCCGAGGATCACGCTGATGATGCTGTATGTGAGCAAGGGCCGGATCGAAGCGCGAGGCCACACCGCTGGGTTTCATGTTCTCGTGTCTAATCTTTGCGGAAAGTACGGTTGCGATATCGATGATGATGTTGTCAATTCACGGCTATTTTATTAAAACGCGGAAGTTTTTAACTTTTAGAATTATTGTGAAGTAATAAATTCTTCATTATTAAGTTATTTTTGCATTATTTCATATAATCAAAGTTATTATTTCGCAGAGTTAGCGAAGACGACGAGCGCGGGTTCATACGAACATATTGCCCCGAGGATCACGCTGATGATGCTGTATGTGAGCAAGGGCGGCAGATCGAAGCGCAGAGGCCACACCGCTGGGTTTCATGTTCTCGTGTCTAATCTTTGGGAAAAGTACGGTTGCGATATCGATGATGATGTTGTCAATTCACGGCTATTTTATTAAAACGCGGAAGTTTTTAACTTTAGAATTATTGTGAAGTAATAAATTCTTCATTATTAAGTTATTTTGCCATTATTTCATATAATCAAAGTTATTATTTCGCAGTAGCGAAGGACGAGGCGGTCAATACGAAATATTGCCCCGAGGATCACGCTGATGATGCTGTATGTGAGCAAGGGCCGGATCGAAGCGCGAGGCCACACCGCTGGGTTTCATGTTCTCGTGTCTAATCTTTGGGGAAAGTACGGTTGCGATATCGATGATGATGTTGTCAATTCACGGCTATTTTATTAAAACGCGGAAGTTTTTAACTTTTAGAATTATTGTGAAGTAATAAATTCTTCATTATTAAGTTATTTTGCATTATTTCATATAATCAAAGTTATTATTTCGCAGTAGCGAAGGACGAGGCGGTTCATTACGAAATATTGCCCCGAGGATCACGCTGATGATGCTGTATGTGAGCAAGGGCCGGATCGAAGCGCGAGGCCACACCGCTGGGTTTCATGTTCTCGTGTCTAATCTTTGCGGAAAGTACGGTTGCGATATCGATGATGATGTTGTCAATTCACGGCTATTTTATTAAAACGCGGAAGTTTTTAACTTTTAGAATTATTGTGAAGTAATAAATTCTTCATTATTAAGTTATTTTGCATTATTTCATATAATCAAAGTTATTATTTCGCAGTAGCGAAGGACGAGGCGGTTCATTACGAAATATTGCCCCGAGGATCACGCTGATGATGCTGTATGTGAGCAAGGGCCGGATCGAAGCGCGAGGCCACACCGCTGGGTTTCATGTTCTCGTGTCTAATCTTTGCGGAAAGTACGGTTGCGATATCGATGATGATGTTGTCAATTCACGGCTATTTTATTAAACGCGGAAGTTTTTAACTTTTAGAATTATTGTGAAGTAATAAATTCTTCATTATTAAGTTATTTTGCATTATTTCATATAATCAAAGTTATTATTTCGCAGTAGCGAAGGACGAGGCGGTTCATTACGAACTATTGCCCCGAGGATCACGCTGATGATGCTGTATGTGAGCAAGGGCCGGATCGAAGCGCGAGGCCACACCGCTGGGTTTCATGTTCTCGTGTCTAATCTTTGCGGAAAGTACGGTTGCGATACTCGATGATGATGTTGTCAATTCACGGCTATTTTATTAAAACGCGGAAGTTTTTAACTTTTAGAATTATTGTGAAGTAATAAATTCTTCATTATTAAGTTATTTTGCATTATTTCATATAATCAAAGTTATTATTTCGCAGTAGCGAAGGACGACGCGGTTCATTACGAAATATTGCCCCGAGGATCACGCTGATGATGCTGTATGTGAGCAAGGGCCGGATCGAAGCGCGAGGCACACCGCTGGGTTTCATGTTCTCGTGTCTAATCTTTGCGGAAAGTACGGTTGCGATATCGATGATGATGTTGTCAATTCACGGCTATTTTATTAAAACGCGGAAGTTTTTAACTTTTAGAATTATTGTGAAGTAATAAATTCTTCATTATTAAGTTATTTGCATTATTTCATATAATCAAAGTTATTATTTCGCAGTAGCGAAGGACGAGGCGGTTCATTACGAAATATTGCCCGAGGATCACGCTGATGATGCTGTATGTGAGCAAGGGTCGGATCGAAGCGCGAGGCCACACCGCTGGGTTTCATGTTCTCGTGTCTAATCTTTGGGGAAAGTACGGTTGCGATATCGATGATGATGTTGTCAATTCACGGCTATTTTATTAAAACGCGGAAGTTTTTAACTTTTAGAATTATTGTGAAGTAATAAATTCTACATTATTAAGTTATTTTGCATTATTTCATATAATCAAAGTTATTATTTCGCAGTAGCGAAGGACGACGCGGTTCATTACGAAATATTGCCCCGAGGATCACGCTGATGATGCTGTATGTGAGCAAGGGCCGGATCGAAGCGCGAGGCCACACCGCTGGGTTTCATGTTCTCGTGTCTAATCTTTGGGGAAAGTACGGTTGCGATATCGATGATGATGTTGTCAATTCACGGCTATTTTATTAAAACGTCGAAGTTTTTAACATTTAAAATTATTTTGAAGTTATAAATTCTTCATTTTTATGTTGTTTTATATAATCAAAGTTGTTTCCTATCAATAGCGAAGACGTGGTCGTTCATTACGAAGTATTACCTCGACGATCACGCTGTTATCATGAAGTTATATGTGAGCAAGGGCCGGTTCGTAGCGACATCACACCACTATGTTTCCGCGTTTGGCATTCTGTATGTTCACAGTGCGAAAGTAGGAATGCAACATCGAGTTCGACGTTTTCAAAACGTATATTTTTAAATAGACATGGATATTTTTAAAATAATTTAGAATTGTTTATTCAAAGTTGGTTTTCCAAATTCTTTACTATTAATTTAGCAAGTTATTATTTAATAACGTTCAATGTTATTTTCCAACCGCGAGGGACGAGATAGAACGTTCTCAGGATCATGTTTATGCACATGTTTGTGGGCTAAGGGGACAAACGGTACTTGTGTGGCGTAGTGGTATAAGTGGCGGCACGTTAACTTTGACGATCTGATTTCGGTCTCGGAGCGGAAAAAAATGCTGGTTGGTAACCTTTTCGCTGTTTTATTGCGGGACATTTAGAAACTGCAATAAAATATGCGCATTGGCAGCATCACTAGTTTACAAAGAATTTTCTTAATATTCCATTCATCATTACCCCCTCCCTGATTGACAACCCGTTTGAAATTTTAGTGGTCGCGATTTCGGACAAATCGTTTGCAGAATTAAAATTACGATGAAAATCCTATTAATGGGTAGACGTGAGTGTTGGACGGACTTCCGTCAAAATATCGATTTTTTTGCCGAATAATGTACTCGTAACATTCTCTACGCGTATTGTGTAAACTACGTGTAGAACTTTTCGCTCCGTAAAAAAATGTTAAGCGAAAATAATTCGCAATGAATAATATTTGATTATACACATTTTAATATTTGCTCAATTGTTAAAAATTTACAATCTTTATTGTTCTCCAATGTTGAGACAAAATTGAGTTGTTTAGTTGGGAATTGCTGCAGGCTAAGTCATGTCAACCGCCTAAACAACTTATAACCCACAAACTCAGCTAGTGACTTTTCAGCATAAAAGATTTCGTTTGTGTAATGCGTCGTTAGGAGTCCAAATAACAAAGTATAAATACTTATAAGGAAAATTATTCTGCAATTATTAACAAATGTTTCACGCACAATGCGGAAAGGCAAAGAATTGCGACTTAGCGGTTTGGATGGCGTCCTATAGATTAGAAGTGATTTTTACTGAAGTACAACACACTGACTTATTCTAATATTCAATATTCGTCATGTTCATAGAAGCGAGCACTTACCAAAATTTAGGTAAATGTTTTGAACTGTAACGAAATTAAAATACACAGATTAGAATCTACAATAAGCTTGGAAAGTAATAGTTCCCAGCATTACAAAAAAACTGGATATTTTAAACTGCCATTTTTTGTATGTACAGTACAGGCGACAATAGGATATCACATGTCAGGAAAAAAATATAGAGGAAAAACTTTAGCAACAGATCTATTTATTTTCCATTAATTTGTCGTATTAAAAAAAACCTCTCAAGGCCATTGACAAACGCCTTTTAATTCGATGAAGGGATTACCAACGACTGCACACACGTGCGCCAGTTAAGTAATATCTACACGTTTCCAACGCGGGACCTCCAATATTCATAAGCGGCCCAGAATAAATTCCGGCGGTTCCAAAACATTCGCCAGGCGGGCGCGCGGCGCGGAGCGGCGCGGCGCGTCGCGAGGCGTCGCGAGGGAGCGTGCCGCAACCCCGCAGATTTACGGATATTAATTCGGCCAGCGCCCACTGGCGGAGGCTCAAGGCCCGCGCGGCGGTCGCGCAGTGGGCGGGAATTGCGGCGGCGGGGTCGAAACGAATGCCGCCGCATTGAATTATTATTATTATTATTATTATTATTATTATTATTATTATTATTATTATTATTATTATTATTTTTACTACACCACGACTAAAGATGTTATGTGTCGGCTGAATATAAAATCTACTCCAGGTTGCAACCAGCTACCTAAGGAGCAGATCTAGGGACTGTCGGTGCCTTTATAATACTTTGCGCAAAATGTGGGCTGTTCCAAATAAAGCAATTTCTTGCACTTCCCAGTCTTTTGAATTACCAGGGAGTTTAAAACAAGTTCTTTCTCAAATTTTGCGGAATTATTATTATTATTATTATTATTATTATTATTATTATTTTGTTATTTAAGATCGCATCAACTTCTAGGTCAGAGCTTTCCAACTGGTGGCCCGCGAGCCGCATGCGGCCCCCCCGGATCTTTTTGTGCGGCCCGCGACTGCTTTGAAAAATTGTATTATACCAACAAAATTCAATACAATTGCACAATTCATATTATTTTTATTTAATGATGTGTTAATTTTCTCGTTGTAGGTACATTAATCATTAAGTATGTTGAATGAAAGTCGTATCTAATATATATTTTTTTCAGTATAATCTCAGTAGTTAGGGTAAAAAACATCGTAAATTTTGGTGCGGCCCGCGGCTTAACTAGAATTTGATATGACGCCCATAAGCCCTTAAGTTGGACAGCCCTGTGCTAGGTCATAAGCGACCAGTATTAATGTAATGGTATGTATGAGGATGAAACGAAATGGTGACGATAGGGAGTGAAAGGACAAACACATACAACCACGGCCAAGGCGGAACTCGAACTCACGACCCTTCGGACCGAGATCACTATGCACCACTGCTTTAGCGATCCCGGCCACCGGACCGGCGACTTATTTATTGTTTCAGGACGTTCCAACTACTAAGGACGTTATTCCCATAAGTACAGTGAATGTTTTTTTCCTTCGGAGGTGGCAGTCACTGGATAGTGTGATCTGGCCCCGATCTGTATGACGGCTAGCGGGGATTTCTCCAACCAGATATCTCCCACCAGCTGGACACCGCACCAGCCGGGACAAGCTCTAAGCTTCCGACTGGTCTCCAGACAAGTGTGGTAGTACAGCACATTAAGTATGTGTGTGTGTGTGTGTGTGTGTGTGTGTGAGTGTGTGTGTGTGTGAGTGTGTGTGTGTGTGAGTGTGTGTGAGTGTGTGTGTGTGAAAATAATAGTGAGGATAGGACAAGGAAGGTGAAGGAAAGTGGCGCGGCCCATGGCCCGTTTGTTAGGGTACTGCTCCGACATTCACATAGCAGATGAGTGTTATCTTCATATACAGAATGGTTTAGAATAAATGTTGCAAACGTCTACGTTACGTAGAGAGATTGAAGATGTTCAAGTTTTACCAATGAATTTGGGGTGGGGAGTCTCATACAAGAAACTTACACATGTAACATTTGCTGTAGGTGAGTGCAAAACCTACTATGCAATGGTTTTGACGGTGGAACGAATTCTCTTTGCGTAGGGACGTGACTTGTTAAACGCCAGTGCATGATGAGATCACGGGTAAATGTCACGTAACTCAGTTCCATGAAATTCCTCAGCTCCTTTTCCTTGGCAAAAGAATGTCTTCGACCCGTCTACATATTCTAGAAGTTTGTAACATTTATTCATGAGCAGAGTGGATAGGTATAAATTTTATAAACTTCTACTGCATGCAGGGATGAGAGATGATCACGTTTTGCCAAGTACAATGTTTTGAGAAGTCTCATAAAGATGTAAATATCCGACATTTTCAACATCGCTTCCCTATATGATAGAGAACTAATCCTTATCTAATGTTCGGATGATATATGATCTCTCATAAGAACCAATAATACTGCTATCCCCTAATAATGACATTTTTTAGTTTTTTATTAATCATATTTTACCTAAAAATCGCAATGTGACGACCATGAGGTTGAATGTACGCGATAGCGAATTGAAAGCTTCAAGCCAAAATTTGAATATGAAAGAAAACCCACAAAATTTCCAACTACATGCAATTTGATTCAACCCGAAAGCACAATTAGACTCTGTTTAATTCAAAAGTGAAAGATCCGAATTCGTTCAGATCCGCTTCTTCCTGCAATATCTTCACGGGCCGGTAATCACGCGAAGTCATTCATTTTCTGGCAATCCACTATGCACTCAGCACATCACACTATCCACTACTACGGCAGGGTTGGGTTGAGAGGGAGGGGTGAATAGGCCGTGACCGGGTTCAGATACGTTGCGTAGTATGAGGTAGGTATGTAAATAAATTACTTCTATTTTAAACTAGCGATAAAATTAATTCCTTTTTTCGACTAATAGAGGCCTGGGATAAATAAACACCCACGCAACGCGCGTTTACTTCAATTACATTTGCAGGTGAGCCATTTTAGGAGTAAAACAACATGTTCAATTTGTTCAACATGTTCATTTTGTTATTCATTGATTTGTAATTTTATGAATATTAAACGTGCATTCACTTTCAATCTCTACTATAATATTTCAATTAAGTATTGTGATCAGGAAGTACGAATGATAGAGACAAAAGAATGTTACAAATTGTGTTAGTAGGAATCCTGGATGGTATGGTCGCAAATCAAACTAAGTCACTAGTTGAGTCTTCATTGTTTTAACAGACTTAAAATAATAGGAAATTTATCGAAAGCTCCTATTCATATTATATAAATTTACGTTGTCAAAAATAACACGACAATCATCTTCTTAGCATGAGATTATCTTTATATCAACTTCAGTAGACTTTTCGCCCATATCGGAAATAAATAATTTGATAGGTACATGAAGATTGGTGATGTTAGGATTTGAATTATAGTTTTGGCAGAATGAGGTAGGAGGACCGGGAATGCCGTTTACAAACAGTCATCTACCACAAATCCCCCAGAGGTTGAAGACCGAGTGGTTTGAATACACCACTGAGTGCCCTCCCAACGTAAGCACAACGTCCATAACTTTTGTAGAAGGGAAGACGCAGGTGTAAGGTTCACAGGCAGCCCAGGATACGTGGGGCAGTGACCGCCACTCCTACTGCAGTCTACACGTGTGGTGAAGCTATCCAAGACCATCTACCGACATTCAACAAAGTGATAAGGAAAATAACGACGACTATGTCTTTATTTTCATAGCTTTCATATCATGAATAGTTTGATGAATTGGAGATGGATGAATAAGATTCGAATTACGTGGCAATTCTGCAATGAAAAACGCGTGAAACCCAAGAAGAATGAGCGAACTCTCTTTGTCCACCACAAATTCCCCAGGGCTTGAAGGCGAGGTCAGACTGTCATCACTGATCGCCCATCCGGTACGGGATAGGCGAGTCTAATCCTCCAAGCCACCTGCGACCCAGACGTTTCGGGAAAGCAGTCGAAATCCTACTAACGATATGAAACAAATTTACGTTGACCACTGGCGCAACAAATATGCTCAATAGGGAGGAAGCCGTAAATGCAAGTCACCCATGCCATTTAGCACTTCCTCCGCCACGCCATCTGCGGTTAAGAAGAGCGAAAAACTGTCAACGGCTGACTATCGATATTACATACGTTTACGTCGACCAGTGACTCAACTTTTCAAGGGGAAACCATAGACACTTGTAGCCACAGATGTAAGTCACTCGCGTAGCATTGGATTTGTAACGCGGCGCCCGCCACACCAGGCCACGTCCAGTCAAGATCAGCAGGATAATTGTGAAAGGCTAGTCTATCAATATTAAATAGTTTACTCAACTAGCACAAACCACAGACGCATGAAACAACAAATGTAAGTCACTCGCGTAGCATTGGATATGTGGCGCGCTGTCCACCATTCCAGGCCACCTGCGGTTAAAACGAGCGGGAAAACTGCCAAAGGCTGACTATCAATATTAAATAGTTCACTCAACCAGCACTCTTCCAAGGGGAAACCATAGACGCATGTAGCAACATATGTAAGTCACTCGCGTAGCATTGGATATGTGGCGCGCTGTCCACCATACCAGACCACCTGCGGTTAAAACGAGCGGGAAAACTGTCAAAAGCTGACTATCGATATTACATAGTTCACTCAACCAGCACTTTTCCAAGGAAAAACCATAGACGCATGTAGCCACCATTGAAGTATGTAGCTCGATTTCCATGAAGGCACCACCACGCATGTAGCTCGCTTTCCATTCAATATGTGGTTTGCCGCCCTTCACACCACGCCACCTGCGGTCCAGAAGCGCGGCGCGGCGCGGCGCGACGGAGGGTTTTTGTCCAGGTCGCTTGGCAGCGGCGCCACCGCGCGTGGGTCGACGGCGGCGGCGGCGGCGGTGGGCGGCGCTTGCGCATCCGCGGGCCGCATTACACGGCCGCGGGCCGCGAGGCCAGGCGTGTAAGCGGCGCGCCCACCCACACGCCCACCCGCCCGCCGCCTCCGAACCACCAGTGCTGCGTCATCCACACATTTCCGCATCGGCACCACGAGCCGTTGCCAGTTTCTGTGGCCGCGGCTGCGCACGTTGGGGTCGAGATGGCAAAGCGTTCTCATTCCCTTCGGCCTTGTAATCGTATATCGTTGCTCCGTTTTACCTGCAGGAATCCGTCGTTCTGGCTCATTACCACTCATAACACGGACGGCAGTGAAATTAACATTTTAAACAATCATCGCCATCACACGTATGACAGCAGCTTTCCTTGCCAGATGATTTTCGCCGCTACGCCAAAACTGTCTTGGGGCTATTTCATTCAGAGATATCGCGACAGCACGAGCGCTATTACCCTATTCCATTAGCAGTGTCGTTGCGCCGTTACGTAGATGGCTCCACACGAAAGGAAAGACCAAGAGATTTGAGAGCAGACCACCTCATGGAGTCAACCCCGTTATCAGCAAATTTTTGATGCATCTCAGTTATAGAAATCCGTCATTGGAGTCGTGACTGTAGAACAACATCAGCGGACTTGACCAAAACTGAAATCAATTGAAGTGGCACTGTCATCACACGTACAGTAATCGCTTTCCTAACCAGTTGTTCATCGCCACTACTTCATAACCGCCTTCAGGCTACGCTATTCAGATATTGATGCACCGTCGCCAAGACGTATCGTCACCATGACGCACTGTCATTATGCATGGAGGTCTCTGCGGCAGGAACCGTGAACGTGGCGTTGTTTGTACGAAGAGAGAAAGGGTGAGATGGGAGAACGTAATGCAGTCGCTTTCCAGGGCTAGTTACTCATCTCTTACTCTATCAGAAAGCTCTTGAAGGAAAAGTCATTTCGACACTTTGACAAAGGCACGAGCAACCGTTGCCAGTTTCTGTTGCAGCGGGTGCGGCCGCGACATTTTGAAAAATCTCTGCATGATAGATAAAGCCGTGAAATGCGAGAGTGGATCTCCTTATACCTACAACTGTTATCGTAAATTGTTGGTTCATCTCAATTGTAGAAATTCGTCATCACCGTCGTTGACAAGTTGCTTTTAGCCAGAACCTCGTAACTAACATTGACGCTACGACATTCAGAAATTGTACGCATCATCACGAGCAGTGGTCGATTCCTGCGGCCGCACTCACGAAAGTTGTATTGGCGAAGACGCGAGATCGGAGAGAGGTAACCGTGAAACCGTCAACCTTATTAACCGACTACCTCTGTTCCTTGTTAGCTTTACGTACGCAACTGTCAAAAGTCGTTTACCACCCAAATACTCAGTAGCAGTCGCAAAGTTTCAAACGTCTTCCTGGCACATCCCATCTACAATCGACTGCCTCATTGCTGTACTGCGACTTATTCAACTCTGTCTCTGTTAGGTATAAGCTGTTGACGGTTTCATCCAATAGGGAATTTGAACGTCACCATAGTGACGTCACTGTGGCGACATATAAGCTTCCGATTGGATGAAGCCATCAACAGGTGATGCCTGCCAGAGGCACGGTTAGAAAAATCGCCCTTTAAAACCTCATAATAGTCTTGCAGCTGGGTCTCATTCCACATCAACATCGGTGATTGTTCTCTGTGCAGTATCTTTTATCGCTGCCTCTTTTATCATCTTGCATTCAACCTTTAGCGCATAACCATCGTACCTTAACATGCAATCAATATCAGACGCAAAACCGTCAATATTCCGTTATTATCTTCACAACTCCCACTATGTATTTTGAAACCTACGGAGTCGTGTCATTATCGTTCCGTCCTTCCTCGTAAGTTATCTCCACATCTGAATCTCCTGACTTCCAAAAACATCTCTCTCTGCCATCTTGGACCATCTCCCTGGTCCGATGCCATCTCTAACACCGCAACAGCTGATGAAGCGGCTCCTCCCCGCCCAGTCCCGCTCTGCCGGACTCACCTCCGCCCCGCACCGTGCGGACCCACTTCGCTCCGCCCCTTCTACCTCTCTACCCACTCGGCACCACGCTTTATCGCCACGATTCTCTTGTCTCGTGTGTTTTGCACTTCGTCCTACGTACCTCGCCTCCGTCACAATCCCGCCCGCTCCATCCGCATTGCCCTGCTCCACTCCTAACACCTTGTTCTTCTCCTTCCACCTCAGCCCCACTCGTCCCACTACCCTTCACCCCCACTCCTGCCAACTGCATCACACTCCCCTCTTACCCTGCACACTTATTTCCGTCATCACCACCGTGTCCCGATCGTTCCTGTCCTGCGGCCAGCCCCTCTCTCGTCCTCTTCCACCAATTTCGTCCCTCCCCTCCCCACCCCAATTCCTCTCATCTCTTTTCTATTCCTCCCCTCCAACCAACTCCCTCTTCTCCTCTCCACTCCTCCCCTCTAACTGCGCATTTCCCTCATCCCACCACCCGCACTTCCTCCTCCTCCTCTGTCCCCTCTCCAGCTCTCAGTCTCTTCGCATCTCTCCTCCCATTCCCGCCACGCCCCTCCCTGGCCCCGATCCCCACCTTCCCACCTGGATCCTCTCCACCCCGCACCTCTCCTCCGAGCCCCACACCCCGCCCGCCCGCGCCCTGCCGCGTATTAATAGAATGTCAAACGAGGGCGGGCGGGCGCGCTCGCGGCCGGATTGTGCGCCGCGACAGGTGATATTTCGGCGCGCGCGTCCGCAGCCGCAGTCGCGTCGCGTCGGTTGGGCCGCCGGCCACCGCGGCGGGATCAAAGTCCGCGGACGGCGGCGGCGGCGCAGTGGGCGGGCGGACGCGCGGTTGGGGCGGAAGAGCGAACAGAGGACGCGACCCTCACCAAGTCAGAGGAAGTGAACAAGAAGCAGAAAGAAAATGGTAATATGAGCGTTACAAAAAAAAAAAACCACCACGAAAGCGGCGGAACTCATTTGTAGCGTTTTCGCAATAACACACTTCTTTAATTTAATTTTATGAAACTATAAATATACTGCAGAATGGTAAAAATATGGAATGCAGAAAAAACACGAAACAAATTTGCAAGGAGTCTTTGCTCTTCATTTTGAGTGGGCGTTGTTGAGACATGAAATTGTTCCTGGCCAAAATGTGTTCATCTCTTTGACAGATCGTATCTCATCTAAAACAAATTAGCATTTCTGGTTCGATGTTAAGAGTGAGGAGGATCGAATATAAAAAAATGATGAGCGGCGTATTGATGGGGAAATAGAGCGGCGCCTGTGGAATGAGGCGTTTTACTATTTGATATGTTAATTTCAAATTTTATCATATTAAACGGACCAGCGATCTGGTGTAAATCGGTAGAGCAAAGAGAGAGAAAAGTAAAAAGACGACGGCGACTCACAGAATGTCAGAGAAAGTGAATAAAGAACAAAAAGAATATTTTACACGAACTTTAGTCACGGCAAGAAAGAGACGTATTAAGTGAGGAGAAGAAGAGTATGGGAAGAAAAGCGCAGAATGTAATGTTTCTTTCTTGAAGTTCTTTCCAGCGAATTCCTTCTCTCTCAAAGAACATAATAATTACTGTTATTACAGCATCAAACACAGTGTACTTTATTCATTAAGTATACAAAAAAAAACAACTTAATGTATTTTAATAAAATGAAAAGATGATTGTGTACAATAGTAATCTACTTGTTAGTGTCTCCCTTTCAGTGTGTACTTTTAGGCTTGGACAGGTTTCTAAATTAACTTATAAATAATAATGTAGTTTCTCATTGACAAAACTGCCAGCTAATTAATGCAAACGAGGCATACTGGTAGGAATTCCGATAGTAAGTAAGGCGGAACGAAAAATTAAATGTGAAAAATGTAGTCAGTAATGAGAAAATGTGCGTTTTCATTTATTCCTCTCCAAGCAATATTTTACATTCTCTCAGCGACGAAATAAAATCATCATCAGAAGTATTTGGCTCTAAAAGATATAAACCCTACATAACTAGTTATTTAATTACTTTTGGTATCCTTTTGCAAGAATATGTACCTCATAAATAATGACGACACTTACAAAAACAATTTTACTCCTGTTATGAACTGGTCTTCAATTAGTTTCGCTAGCAGTTTATTTTCATGCTGGAAAAAAGATCAAGAATGTTCGTCACTGACGAGCACAACGTAGTGACGACAGGGATATGGAAGGCTGACCGAAGGTTAACGAAAGGCTACCGGAATGCTAACGGAGGGCTGACGGAAAGATGGCGGAAGGATGACGGAACAATGGAAGGGTGATGGAAGGCTGACAGAAAGTTGACAGAAGACTGACACTAAGCGATGGCTGGCTGAAGGCTGACACGGCAGGGCAACAGAGTAGCGTGAAACGCGACGAAAAAATCTGAAGAGACTTTGATGCATCAAAGATGTTGGAAGACGTCTTTGTGCGTGTGTGTGGGGGGGGAGGTCCACCTTCGACCTCCAGTGAAGGATGAGGGCGACTGTGCTCCTGCCAAAGTTGCCCAGTCGACCTCCTGGTTCGCGGCAGCGACCGTCATCTGCGCAGGCGCAGTTTAACTCGTGCGGGGGCGTCCCTCATACCCAAACACTTTGCACCGAGACACAGTGGATTTAATGTACCGTTCTTACAAAGTGCGCCGAACAAAGGACGCATTGTGTGGCCACAGATGTGGCAACACAGGAAGCCGCTTTTGATGGAGGAGTAATACGACATGATGGGAAGCCAAGCAACGAAGCGTTTCGTGACATTTAATTACCGGCACATTTCAATTCGAGCGTATTATCCTCAGGGAAATTATGACAAACATTGTTTTCATGATGCAATTTACTTTATTAATTATGTTTATCATTTTTATTATCTTCGTTTGTTTATCACAACTATAGCAGTAATTGCTTCAGTTTTCTAGAATTGACAGTTTCGGATTGGGCTGCCTAAGCTAGTAGTTTTCACTCTGAAACGAGGCAACCACATGTGCGTATGTGTGAGGGTATTTAATTGAGTTTATTGCATATAAATTTTTGTTTTAAAAGTTTAAAGTATTAGATGTGTTTGTGATGTATTGATTGTGTTTTCGAAGTTTACTGTATGTAAATTAATAAATATCTATAAGAAATACTAACCATCTAACACTAGCCACTTTAATAACTATGTAAAGACATTGTTATTAAGGAATCTAATTCTTACGAAATCTGACATTAACATGGGAAACTAATTTTGTACGAAAATATGAACGTATGTATTGTAATAGTATCCAAAGATATCTAGATATTCCTTAAGAAAATATTCCAAATAAGTATTAATGCTATTGTCTATTGCGGTTAAACTTTAAATGTTTATTTCAAGTAGTACAAAATTCTGTACACCTTTATAATTTCTAGAACATGTGGATTTGAATAAACATTATGATTACTTAGCATAAAATTACTTATTCTTAGTAAAGATCAGAAACATAATTTGTTAATTGTTTTAGCCTCTCAAACTTCAGCCCTGTATCTTCTTCTCTTATTCACTTTAGCCATCCTGTTTCTCATCTTCATTTAGGTTATTTATTGTATCATCATTCCAACTTGTCTTTGGCATTCCATTATCTCTGGGTATTATTGCCCAAATACCAATTAAATGAGCCAAATATCCTTCTCAAATTTCTTCAAAAATCTAATTATTTTGCCTTTAAACATAAAGTTCTTTAAGAACTCACATTTCTGCTGCATGTGCGATTACAGACCACATTACTGGCATTTAGTCTTAAATTTGCACTTTTAGATGTCATCTTGCTTTGAAGAATAACACGCTCTCAAATAATGCTTTTATAACCTGGTGTTATTGTTCTTTAACTTCCTTTTCGACTTGATTATGGTTATTTGAATAAAAATCACACCATTATATAATATAAATGAAAACATTGTGTCTTGTGTATAGAGTTTCGCGAGACTCGCCCAGTTCATAAACAGTCCTCCATTCAGGAATGTCATATTCACAGCTGCCACCCTGTCACAAGTATCGGAGAGTGCCACGTACTACACAAATCACACGAGTAGAGAGTTCACATTTCGACCGCATGTCAAACAAGTGACCACAGAAATACCGATCGCAATGGCAAGAAACCGTCGGCAGCAAACTGTAATTGCGGAACAGCAATTACGTGTTTTACTGGACCCTATCTCTGAAAACATACTTTTTGCGGAAACACAAATTTGTACTAAAGTCACTAAAGCAAAAATTAAATAAAAATTTAATATTTACATTAGTTTTCAAATAATTTTGATTCACTTACAAAATTTATATTGTGGTCTGAACATGTTCTAATCCTATGTGCCGTAGAAATTTACGGCTTTCATGAAATAGTTCACATAGACACTCGAACATGCCGCAGAACTATTAATTTCTTAGACCAGATCAGTATCTAAAGTTGAGAAAGGCCAGTTGACGAGTACAAGATGAAACATTGATATGTTGAAGAATGAAAAATTGCTGTAATAGGGCTCTTGTAATAACTCAAATAGGACTCTTGTAATAACTAAGTCGTTCCTAAATAAAATAAATTTGCTCGCAAATAAAATACTCAATTTGGATATTAGAAAGAAATTTCAGAAAACTTATATCTGGAGTGTACTACTATACGGATAAGAAAAATTGACACTTTTACAAACGGACTGGAGTCGTTTAGAAGCTTGTGTGATGTGGTTGTGGCGAAAAATATTGAAGGTTTCCTGGACAGAAAAAAATTTAATTACGTGAGGTTCGAAAAAGAGAAAGAGAAGAGACCCCTAACAAAAACCATTTGGAACAGCAAGACAAAATTCTTTGGACACATTTTCAGTCATAGCCAATTGTCAAGCACAATTTTGGACGGGAAAATAAATGGAAAAAGAGGGGGTGGAGACCTAAACAAAAATTTTAGAACAACTGCAAACCCAACTACATTTCAGAAACTATGCACAGATGCAGAGGACAGCGGAGGACAGAATGTCATAACGGCAGCGGCAAGGCTCTTTTTTCCCTCGAGGATGATGATGAATTACCCAATGTAAATAGCTGTTTTAAACCGGTTATTGTGTTTCCTCCCACCATCCTCGGTTACCTTCTCCCTCCCTTTCCGAATGGCACCCCGCGTAAAGCAATCCCGTTCGCGGTCAAGAGCGCCACTGAGGGCGGCGGATGGCGTCGTTTCGCGCCGTCTGACGTCTTGTAGAGACGTAAGACGCTCCTCCGCCACGGAGCTTTTACAAGCTCATTGAGAGGCGAGACGCGTCTGCGGGGAAGCAGGAGCGGGCGCGAGAATCTCGCTTGCTCGCGCGCCTCGACCCCCCACCGGAAGCCACGCCCCCCCTCACACTCTGCCGCCGGGCCCGCCACCTCCGCAGCATCAGTCGCCACCCCGCCCCCATCTCCACGATATCCCAAGCCCCTTCCGTCTACCTTGTTCCCGCCAACCCCGGTCTCCCCAAACCACTTCCCTAACCGGGTTCCCATTTCCCTCATCTGCTGGCACCCCGCCTCATCCCCGTGTCATCATCCCTCCCTCCCCCTTTCTCAGTCTTCCTGAATGCCTTCTCCCAGCCCTCCCCGCCCACTCCCGCTCCCACCCCCCCCGTCTCCCCATCCCCGTTCCCACCAAACTTATTCTCAGCCCCCAACCCCGCTCCCGCCAGCCAGCCCCCAATTCTGCCAAAGAAAAAAAACTTCCCGTCAATCAAGTCCCATTCCTGCCAATGCCGTTCCACCTCCGCTCCCCCTCCCACAGTCTCGTCACCGCCGACCCTCTGGCCCGCTTTTGTCCTGCACGGCTCTCTGCCTACCTCCTTCCCCCGCCGCGGTCGTCGATTCTCCCACACACCCCCCACCGCCGCAGCCGCGGATTCTCCCACAGCCATCCGCCACTACTACTGCCACAGATTCTCCCACATCCTCACCCCTCCGCCACTGCCGTGGATTTATTCCCCCACACCCCCACAGCTACGCCGTTTCACGGATTGCGCCTCGCGCCTTCCACACTACCCTTCCCCCGCAACTCCTCACGTCGACAGTGGGGGCGTTCTGCGTTCACCTCGCAGCCCCGAGGGCGTCACGCATGCAGCACAGCGATTCCAGGGCTCGGGTCCGCGAGTTTCTCACTGGCACTAACTCCTCCCACTCGTTCCTTTCCGCCGCCCGCGCCCTCGTTCACGAGGCCTCTCGACTCCCCGCCCGCAGCCCGCTCTCCACCCCGCCTTCGCTCGCGCAGGGCGGACCACACCGTCCCGGCACAGCGCGGCGCGCCGTCTCCCCGCGATCGTGTCCCGCGACGGCATCCCCGGCGCCACCCCGCGCGCCCGCCCCGCACCCCGCCTTGCTCCCTCTCCTCCTCCCCGTCCCGCTCCCCGTCCCGCTCCTCGACCCGCTCCCCGACCCGCTCGCCGACCCGCTCGCCGACCCGCTCCCCGACCCGCTCCCCGACCCGCTCCCCGACCCGCTCCCCGACCCGCTCCCGTCCCGCTCCCCGTCCCGCTCCCCGTCCCGCTCCCCGACCCGCTCCCCGACCCGCTCCCCGTCCCGCTCCCCGTCCCGCTCCCCGTCCCGCTCCCCGACCCGCTCCCCGACCCGCTCCCCGACCCGCTCCCCGACCCGCTCCCCGACCCGCTCCCCGACCCGCTCCCCGACCCGCTCCCCGACCCGCTCCCCGACCCGCTCCCCGACCCGCTCCCCGACCCGCTCCCCGACCCGCTCCCCGACCCGCTCCCCGACCCGCTCCCCGCCCTGTTTCCCGTCCCGTTCCCCTCCGAGGGCCAGCCCCGCTCCCCGCCTCGCTCCCCTCCTCGCTCCTTGCACCGCGCGCCCACCCTGCTCCCCACCCCGTGCGCCCGCCCCGCTCCCCGTCCCGCGCGCCCGCCCACCCGGCCGGCCGGCACTTTCAATTTAGACATTCATTCGCGTCGCTGGTTCGAGGCCCGCGGCGGAACCGCCCCTCCGCGATTGATGGCGTCGTAAAGCGGGCCGCGCGCCGCCGGGGCGAAGGCGGGGGTGGGGGCGCGGGTTGGGGGTGGAGCGAAGGCGTGGCCGGGAAGTCGGCGGGACGCAGTGGAAAAGAAAGCGGCGAGTCTGGGGAGCTTGGTGGACATGGGCGCCTGGGAAGATGTTGGGGGAGGAGGCAAGAACGGGGTCGGGCCGGGAGGGTGGGAGCGGGAGTGGGCAGGGAGGGTGGGAGCGGGAGTGGGTGGGGAGGTGGGATCGTGAGTGGGTGGGGAGGGGTGGGAGAAGATATTCGGGAAGACAGTGAGAATGGAGGAGAGACAAAGTGACGGTGGTGCAGGGGCGAGAGCGGGGAAGGGAGGTGGGGTCCCGGTATGGCGGAACGGGGTGGAGTGGGGCTGAGGGCAAGGCGGTTCAGGGACGGAGTGGCCAGACAGACTACGGGGAGCCGAGGCAGATGGCGAGCGGTGGGGTCGGTAACGGGGAGATCCCAGACGACGAAACTGCTTCACATGAAGAGGAAGCAAAAAAAACGAGCGAGCAATGCCTACGAAAGTAAACTATGTCCGCCAAGTGCTTTGCCTAGTGTCAAAACGCCAAGTGGTTTCATTGACAGTGCGGTAGTAATTTCTAAAGAGTCAAGTTTACATCTTTACTGAAGTATAATAAAGTTTGATTTCTTAACATTTACAACTGAGATTCTGCTCGCAGGTCATATTATACCGCGGTTTTTTAATTTATATATTTAATTATTTCTGTTGTTTGCCCAACGGTAAATGTCAACGGTTTTCTACGGTATCTCATCACTTCTATGAGTTTCGACAGAAAATAGTTACAAAAGTTTCAATATAAGTACGCACAGTTCGTATAAAATACACATTTTAGAATCGAGACAAATTCAACTTTTCAGGCTATATGCAAATGCGTTGAATAATAATTGATAAATAAGGTGTGTAATAAAACAAGTAAAATCTCACTTTAAGGCAGTTTAAGAAAACAAATTCATATTCTAAATATGCTAGAATTGTACAACTCAATGCTAATTAAGTTTAAGAGATGAAACAAAGAGGGTGAGACATTGATGGTAAAGATGTATAGAAATATAACGAGCGCGAAGAGAAACTTAATTGTTAGACGGTTCATATACACGTGCTTTTGAACATAAATTCTTTACGTACAGAGACAGAAACCACAGAGTAAACTGTAAAAGACGAAGAATTTGATGAAGGTGTGTTAAGGGTAAAAAAGAAATTTAAAAAAAAAAGAATAACAGTTGTCGGATGCGGAATTACGTAATAAAATAAAATAGTTCAGCAAATTAAGAGACGAATAAAAGTGAAAACAAGAAAGCAGTAATAAGAAATTTGGTTCCATAAAAACACCAGGAAAGGAAATAGGACGTCGCGAGAAATGACGTAAAAATACGAAGAAATATAAAAATAATACAAATTAATGAAAGGAAAGAGAACTCGAGTGAAACGACCGGGACTGTGTAAGTGCACCTGCAGTCTGGCGCAGCGAGAAGCAAAGGCAGCCCATCACAAAAACCGGCGCGGAACGAGGAGATAGAGGCAATTTCTTCACCCCAGACATTCATTGGAATATTCGCAGTTCTTTTGGGGCCGTCTTGCGAGAGGCAGCAACGGCGTTAGTGGCGGCAGCGCCTAGAAATAGTTCCGTTTTATGGCGGGCGAGACTCCATGCCGCGGATGTTGTTACTGCACACGCCTGCGACGTGCAAAGTCAAGTGCTTGTACTGACACGTGCGGGGCCTAATATAGAGCCCGCAAGTCGACACAAAGGGTCTCAATATACATTGTTCGTGTGCTGCAAGATGTGAGGCAGAGGTCAGCGAGGTCGCAATTTACGGCCCTTGAGGAGACGGGTTTTGTGAAATGGAGATAAAATGCAGGTCTCGCAATTATTGAAAAAATATGCTTGCAATACGCAGTGAAATAGTTAATTTGTGTTACTGTATCTGTCCCATAGAAAAGAAAGGCATACAAATGAAACCAAATCTCTAATGTTGAATGTATTAATAAGTGAATCGAATACGCAGTTACGTGTTCACAAAAGCCAGAGGGAACTGAAAATCTGTTTGGGACGTTTATTCACTCACTGCCAGTACGCAGAATACACGCAGGGGGCGAGGGCGGCGAGGGCGGCGAGGGCGGCGAGGGCGGCGAGGGCGGCGAGGGCGGCGAGGGCGGCGAGGGCGGCGAGGGCGGCGAGGGCGGCGAGGGCGGCGAGGGCGGCGAGGGCGGCGAGGGCGGCGAGGGCGGCGAGGGCGGCGAGGGCGGCGAGGGCGGCGAGGGCGGCGAGGGCGGCGAGGGCGGCGAGGGCGGGCGAGGGCGGCGAGGGCGGCGAGGGCGGCGAGGGCGGCGAGGGCGGCGAGGGCGGCGAGGGCGGCGAGGGCGGCGTGGGCGGCGAGGGCGGCGAGGGCGGGCGAGGGCGGCGTCGGTGGCTGGGATGGCGGGGGCGGCGCTGCAGAGACGCCGGGCCGCGTGGCGACGCCCGGGGCGCGAGCCCTCCCGGGGGCCCCAGCGCCGAGGGACGCCCGTGAATATTTGATAGAATCGAACGCGGTGTTCATTGCGAACTTTGGCCCGCAGAGGGCTCGGGGCGCTCCCAGGAACTGCCTAACTACTCCTAATAGGCGGGAGGGGCTCTGCACCGAGCGGCGCGGCGCGGCGCGCTGCGGCGGGGCGGAGAGGGACGGAGCGGCGCGGAGCCGGATGGTGCGCGGCAGAGCGGGTTTAAGCGGAATGGGGCGGGGTGAAGTTGTAGAGCAGGGTAGAGTGGGGCGGGTGAAGTTGGTGAGGCAGGGCACAGTGTGGCGGAGATGGATGTCTCGTATTGGTTCGGAGTGAATGCGAGTGTAGCTGGTGAAGTTGATGGGGTAGAGTAGAGCTGGATCAAGCGGAGCGGGGCGGGCGGGGTGAACGCGAGTCGGGCGGGTGAAGTTGGTGAAGCAGGGCAGCATAAGGTGAATCTGGATGAAGCGGAGCGGAGAGAGGCAGAATGAGATGAATTTGATGGAGTGGGTAGGGTCGGAGCGAGGTAGAATGGTAGACGGAAGGGAACGGTGTGAAGTGGGACTGAGAATCACCGAGTCAACTGAGTGAGAGAAAAAAAAACGGGAATAGAAAGCAATGGACTGCGCGCCATCTTTCGTTCCTCGGCGTAGTTCCCTCCTCTCTCGTTATACATACACTCACTCACATGCACTACAAGACCAACATATCGAGAGACCATACAAGAATTTAGAGCTAGACCCAGATACCTATAAATATCAACAAAATTTAATTAAAATTAATAATAAACAAAATTTCATTGATTATAAATTAATTAAACAATGTATTTAACTATTCATTAGATTTATTTCACTTTTAAATATATTGTATTACAGTTTAAAACCGAACTAAACGAACTACTTGTAGTAAGTCTAGATGCAATTTTCACTCAGACACCATTTATACCAATCTACGTATTGATTAATATCAAAATGTCTCGCACCTCAAAACTCAGCTGAAGTGTCATCAGACTATCTTGAATCATTGAGAACCTAAGCCTGTTTTTATCAATTTCAAGTTTTGAAAAACCTCTTTCATATTTGAAACTAGATGTAAATTGTGGATCAACCTCTTCATTGTAATACTGAATCAATGGATCTCCGCAATTAGTTCTGAAATTTGACTAAACTGTTTTGAAAAATCTTTAATATCATCTCCATAACTTTTAAATTATGTTTTTCCTGACTCCAGTGAGAGGTGTGCAATATACTGAGAATAACGATCACTCAATTCTATAATTCACTTATCAAACAGAGACAGGAAAGTACTTTATGCCCTTTGCAGGTTTCTGCAAACGCAGTTTCAAGGCGATCGTCCAATCCGTGAACGACTATTCTTTCAGCTAAAATGGGTATTTTACACGGGCTAGAATGGCAGGTGGCTGCAA
>JAHLJT010003656.1:34120419-34353037 GCA_031308135.1 Acheta domesticus
AGGAGACGGGTTTTGTGAAATGGAGATAAATGCAGGTCTCGCAATTATTGAAAAAATATGCTTGCAATACGCAGTGAAATAGTTAATTTGTGTTACTGTATCTGTCCCCAGGAAAGAAAGGCATACAAATGAAACCAAATCTCTAATGTTGAATGTATTAATAAGTGAATCGAATACGCAGTAACGTGTTCACAAAGCCAGAGGGAACTGAAATCTGTTTGGGACGTTTATTCATCACTGCCAGTACTCAGAATACAGCGCGGGGGCGAGGGCGGCGAGGGCGGCGAGGGCGGCGAGGGCGGCGAGGGCGGCGAGGGCGGCGAGGGCGGCGAGGGCGGCGAGGGCGGCGAGGGCGGCGAGGGCGGCGAGGGCGGCGAGGGCGACGAGGGCGGCGAGGGCGGCGGGGCGGCGAGGCGGCGAGGGCGGCGAGGGCGCGAGGGCGGCGAGGGCGAGGGCGGCGAGGGCGGCGAGGGCGGCGAGGGCGGCGAGGGCGGCGAGGGCGGCGAGGGCGGCGAGGGCGGCGAGGGCGGCGAGGGCGGCGAGGGCGGCGAGGGCGCGAGGGCGGCGAGGGCGGCGAGGGCGGCGAGGGCGGCGAGGGCGGCGAGGGCGGCGAGGGCGCGAGGGCGGCGAGGGCGGCGAGGGCGGCGAGGGCGGCGAGGGCGGCGAGGGCGGCGAGGGCGGCGAGGGCGGCGAGGGCGGCGAGGGCGGCGAGGGCGGCGAGGGCGGCGAGGGCGGCGAGGGCGGCGAGGGCGGCGAGGGCGGCGAGGGGCGGCGAGGGCGGCGAGGGCGGCGAGGGCGGCGAGGGCGGCGAGGGCGGCGAGGGCGGCGAGGGCGGCGAGGGCGGCGAGGGCGGCGAGGGCGGCGAGGCGGCGAGGGCGGCGAGGGCGGCGAGGGCGGCGAGGGCGGCGAGGGCGGCGAGGGCGGCGAGGGCGGCGAGGGCGGCGAGGGCGGCGAGGGCGGCGAGGGCGGCGAGGGCGGCGAGGGCGGCGAGGGCGGCGAGGGCGGCGAGGGCGGCGAGGGCGGCGAGGCGGCGAGGCGGCGAGGGCGGCGAGGGCGGCGAGGGCGGCGAGGGCGGCGAGGGCGGCGAGGGCGGCGAGGGCGGCGTCGTGGCTGGGATGGCGGGGCGGCGCTGCAGAGACGCCGGGCCGCGTGGCGGACGCCCGGGGGCGCGAGCCCTCCCGGGGGCCCCAGCGCCGAGGGACGCCCGTGAATATTTGATAGAATCGAACGCGGTGTTCATTGCGAACTTTGGCCCGCAGAGGGCTCGGGGCGCTCCCCAGGAACTGCCTAACTACTCCTAATAGGCGGGAGGGGCTCTGCACCGAGCGGCGCGGCGCGGGCGGCGCGCTGCGGCGGGGCGGAGAGGGACGGAGGCGGCGCGGAGCCGGATGGTGCGCGGCAGAGCGGGTTTAGCGGAATGGGGCGGGGTGAAGTTGTAGAGCAGGGTAGAGTGGGGGCGGGTGAAGTTGGTGAGGCAGGGCACAGTGTGGCGGAGATGGATGTCTCGTATTGGTTCGGAGTGAATGCGAGTGTAGCTGGTGAAGTTGATGGGGTAGAGTATAGCTGGATCAAGCGGAGCGGGGCGGGCGGGGTGAACGCGGGCGGGCGGGTGAAGTTGGTGAAGCAGGGCAGCATAAGGTGAATCTGGATCAAGCGGAGGCGGAGCGAGGCAGAATGAGATGAATTTGATGGAGCGGGTCGGGTCGGAGCGAGGTAGAATGGTAGACGGAAGGGAACGGTGTGAAGTGGGACTGAGAATCACCGAGTCAACTGAGGAGAGAAAAAAAACGGGAATAGAAAGGAATTGGTGCGCGCCATCTTTCGTTCCTCGGCGTAGTTCCCTCTCTCTCGTTATACATACACTCACTCACATGCACTACAAGACTAAGATATCGAAGACCTTACAAGAATTAGAGCTAGACCCAGATACCTATAAATAAAACAAAATTTAATTTAAAATTATAATAAACAAATTTCATAGATTATAAATTAATAAACAATGTATTTAAACTATTCATTATATTTATTTCACATTTAAATATATTGTATTACAGTTTAAAACCGAACTAATGAAGTACTTGTAGTAAGTCTAGATGCAATTTTCACTCTGACACCATTTATACCAATCTACGTATTGATTAATATCAAAATGTCTCGCACCTCAAAACTCAGTTGAAGTGTCATCAGACTATCTTGAATCATTGAGAATCTAAGCCTGTTTTTATCAATTTCAAGTTTTGAAAAACCTCTTTCATATTTGAAACTAGGTGTAAATTGAGGATCAACCTCTTCATTGTAATACTGAATCAAATGGATCTCCGCAATTAGTTCTGAAATTTGACTAAACTGTTTTGAAAAAATCTTAATATCATCTCCATAACGTTTAAAAATTATGTTTTTCCCGACTCCAGTGAGAAGGTGTGTAATATTCTGAGAATAACGATCCACTCAATTCTGCAATTCCACTTATCAAACAGAGACAGGAAAGTACTTTATGCCCTTTGCAGGTTTCTGCAAACGCAGTTTCAAGACGATCGTCCAATCCGTGAACTTCCGTATTCTTCCGTATTCTTCAGCTAAAATGGGTATTTTATACGGGCTAGAATGGCAGGTGGCTGCAACACATGCCACACCCATGGGCACGATAGTGACTTTCCGCCCCGAGACCAGCTTCGACACAAGCATCATGCTGTTCATTTTACAACTTGACTAAGCATTGGATTGAGAGCTGTTCACAAGAAAAATAAACATAGAGGAGTATGGTTTAAAAAGGTAATACCGTCTTCAAATACGTTATAATAGGAAAAATATGTACCGCTTAGCTAGAATTGAAGTGGTAAAACGAAGGGAGAAAAATTCATATAATTGTAAATAAACGAATATATTATTGCTGGGAATTTTGTTTTACATCTGGAGAGAATCATACCAAATGTTTGATAAAATAAGGTTTTCATCATACATAACAACGAATACATTGTAACATATGCATTGTAACGAAGTCTAAAGAGCAAGTCAGAAATAAAATTAAGTATAAATATATATACAAAATAAAATGCTAACAAGGAAGTAGAGTAAGCAGAGTTAGAGGAAGTAGAATGACGGACAAAGTTAGGAATGTGAAACTTTATTCTCACAAAGAAAATGTCAACATTGTAGAAGATCAACCACTTTTGACTATACAAATTTACGTTATGCCTTCATGACATTTCCTTGTTCAGTATTTTCTGATATCAAATAGAATATCGTATGTCGTCGAACAGAATTTCAATCAATAATTGCTTCCAAGTGACAGAGTGGAGTTCTCGGTGCCTAAAGGAAATTCTGTCCGTTTTCATAATAAATTCTATTATTTACGAAGGTAATCCGAAAAATTGGCAAAATACCTTATTAAAATTACGGTCCTTAATATTTACAACAAAACAAATCAGTTAGCTATTCTTCTGAAATAGTTTTTGGCGATTTTCTTTGTAATGCCTTGAAGTTTTTTTCCTTATTTTCACCTATTCCTTCCCTTTACATCATTATTTTCCTTTTTCCCACATGGTACCGATCTCGAGAAAGATCAAAACGTACCTGCAAACAAAAGCTAAAAAGCTAGGATCTATTGAAAATCTCCACGAGGAAACGGAACAATACTACTGACAATTCTTGAATTTCTTTCATTGATACCGACAGCCATTCGTCGGCTACGAAAAATTCCATCATACGCCTGAGAAGATCTAATTTCTAGGACAAGGATTTGTTCAAGATATACGACGGTTCGTCTCAGTGCTGGAAATTACACGAGTTCGAAGAAGGGAAAGTAATAGAATTTTCAATGATGCCATTCAAAGATTAAAATAAGTCCACACTATCGAAAAGATATTCAAAAGGGCGCAATTCATCGCACTGAACCAAACGAAGGACACGGAGCATACCTTCAAAAGAAAATCACAATTCCTTGACATCCATAATCTCTCGTTTTTTTCTTTTCGGAATATTTTCAATGTAGATTGACGCGCACAACTTAGAACACAGGAGTACCTTTTTATTGACTGCCAGACAGTGCAGTACGGACGTGACGTGTAAATACAATCGTGCATAGATGCATATTTTATTTTCTTGCTCTTGACGAGCAGATAAAGTCGCTACATACGAGAAACTGAATTCTACAGAAACTAGAAGGTAACGAATATATATCGGTAATATCAAAAAAGAAAAAAAATCTTAGTGTTTAAGAAAAAGACCCAGTGGATTTTTGGGGGAATATATTGAGGATAATTTTTTTATTTACTTCAAATGAGAGAGAGAGAGAGAAGAAAGAAAGAAAGAAAGAAAGAAAGAAAGAGAGAAAGAGAGAAAGAAAGAGAGAGAGAGAGAAAGAGAGAAAAAAAGAAAGAGAGAAAGAAAGAGAGAAAGAAAGAAAGAGAGAAAAAAGAAAGAGAAAGAAAGAAAGAGAGAAAGAGAGAAAGAAAGAGAGAAAGAAAGAAACAAAGAAAAAGAAAGAAAGAAAGAATTAATTAAAAATATAAGTAACACATTATTGACATGAAATCTGGAATGAAAACTTGGCCAGAGCACTATATTTGTCACCAGACATTACAACAGCCATATTATTCATTAGAGAAAATAAAAAGTAATGTTATTATGCAAATTTCAGGACTTGCAAATGATCGAGGATGAAATGGACATCAGATTCCGAACGTTGAGCATAAGAAACTAGAGGTGCTACAGAATGGCACAGACTTTCCGTATTAGTTTTCTATTTTCCTGGGTCTTCGCTAGCTATTCGGAATTGCCACATACTCTTTCTTGCCTGCTACCATCTATCATCGCCAAAAGTACTTTTTTTGTCATTTTCTTAATTTTTCGGTTTCCTATTGGTAGAACAGAAACATTTTAGAATAATAAAGAACACAAAAACCTAGCCATAAATGGCAATTTTCTTTTAAAAATTATGTGCCGTTTAAGAGAAAATGGCGTCTTAGCACTACTAAAAATGCGAAATTTGAAGCTCATTTTCACAGAAATTTTTGAGTTTTCAAAATACTTTATTTGAAGTTATTTGAAGCACTTACACTCACAAATATAATCATCTTTGCAAATTGCGGATAATGTGCATATTAAAGATGTGAGAGATCTTTCAAAAAATTACATTTATATAATTTTTGAAAAAAACAAAAAAACTCAAAATAAACTTCACGCTATACTAATGAGTGTAATCAGCACTATCCGTTACAAAAGTTTCAAGAAAAAAATTGCAGCCATATACGAGAAAATGGCGTTTGAGCATTTCTGAAAATGCCGAAATTCGAGCTACTTTTCACAGAAAACGGTAGTGTTTTCGAGAAACTTTACTTGACATTATTTAAAGCATATATACTCGTAAATATAATAATGTAAAAAAAATCGCCGATAATGTAAATATTAACGACGTGAGAGACAAGTAAAAAAGTTTACATTTTTGTAATTTTTGAAAAAACCAACCGATAGACCAAAATTGCTTTTATGTCATTGATAGAGTACATTTACCACTATCCCTACCAAAAGTTTAAAGAAAAAATTTGGAGCCGTTTTTGAGAAAATTTTGTTTTTGTAATTTTTTAAAATTACACATATTGCACGCAATATTGCACGAAAACTACCAAAATTGTGAAAAACATTTACATGACCTTTATTAAAGAACTCAATATGCAGAACAAATTTTATTTGAAGAAAAAATCTCTATCTTCAATTTGTAGTTAGAGAAAGACGCCGAAAAAAATTCAAACTTTCACAATTTTCGAAAATTCAGAGCTGTACTTGAAAATCGGACCTATGCCATGTTAAAAAGTGTATTTTTCTCTATTCATACAAGAAATTTAAAGAAAAAATTTGGAGCCGTTTTGAGAAAATGTTGAAAATCCCCGAGGGGCTTCTTATAAAGTACCCTCAAATTTTAAAGAATCTTTTTCAAAATCACAAAGCTTCGACTAAAATCAGATCGACTGGGGAATATCAATTTTGAAGAAAATCGACCGAACGGTTTAGGCGCTAGCGTTGACCACAGACGGACGGACAGACGGACAGACGGACGGAATGCCGTCAATCGATTTTAAGTATAAAGAAGCAACAAATCATGGATTTTGACCACACCACGAGATAGAGGATTTTTTTTCTTAATTTAGCAACTGGTTTTATCCACTTATTCGTTTTCACGGCCCGGCAATTAATTTTTTTCCGCCGAAAATTGGCCATTTTTTCGCGCAGCATTACATAACTTTCCCTATACTACGTATATCACTCCGTGTATACGTACCTATACGGGAAAGTAAAAATCATCATAAACAGTCGGTATAAAGGATAAACAATATTGCGGAAAATAAAAATTAAAAATTTCAAAAGAAGTATTATTTCCAAAAAGAATACAACCAATTATGTCTATTTTGCTACCTTGTATGGTACGACAAAAGAAAAAGTCTACGTATTATGTGCAATGCCAAAATTAGTTATAAAAGATGATAAACAAAAGAAATAAACAGGTTTCGTTTTAGGTTTTTGGCGTCTTGCTAGAATCGAGTTTAGTCTTTGGTATAGACGGACGTGAAATTGATTTGAGACTTCGGCATAGCCGGCTGGTAAGTTGATTTTCAAGATACTTCTTAGATTTTGAAAGAAATATTCTACATTTTGACTCGTGCATTAGGAAATAGACCCCGCTCCCTCACAACAGCATTCCTCACTCACCGTCCACACTACTCCCACGTGTGGAGTGTTCTCCCTGCCCGTACCATCCACGCTACTCCCACCTCTCGCGATCTGCTCCCATTCCACGTGACAACCACTCCCATTCTCTCCCCAGCCTTGTAATCCACGCCACTCTCATAACATCCCGCCTCCACTCCGTCATATTCACACCGCCATCCCCTACCCTTTCCTCCCCATTCTTGCCATTCACGCCACTCTCACGTTCGGTTTCTAAACCGCTATCCCATCCCCTGGTCTCTCTAGCCCTCTTACTGCCACCACTCTCACCTCTAACGCCATCGCCCCACCCCGCCTCACATCCTTCCGCCATTGTCTCTCCTGCCTTCTCCATCCCTCCCACTGACGCCACTCGCTTCTCTAAAGCCCTCACCCTCACATCTCTCCCCTTTCCACCCCAACCATGCCATTCCGTCACTCCACATCTGGCTCCCCGCCCTTTCCCCGCCACATTCACACCGTCATCCCCTCCCCATCCCTGCCATTTACGCCATTCCCATGTCTGGCACCTCGCCCCACTTCGCCACATATACATAATGCCATCCTCCCGGCCCTCTCTAGCCCTCCCATTGTCCCACTCTCATCTCTAACGCACTCGCCTCCGCCTCACATCCACCGCTATCCCCTCCCCTGCCTCCCCAACCCTGCCATTCACGCCACTCGCACCTCTGGCTCCCCGCCCTTTCTCCGCCGCATTCACACCGCCATCTCCTCCCCATCCCTGCCAGTCGCACCATTCCCACGTCTGGCGCCCCACCTCTCCCCGCCACATACACACAATGCCATCCCCACTCCCACGTCTGGCGCCTCGCCGTCACACCCACCTGCCATCCTCTCTCCTTCCCACCCCAGCACACACACACCACCCGCACAGGCCCAACATCAAAGAGCAATGCCACATTAATATCGCACAGAGCGCGGCAGTGCGTTCCAGCGCCACCGGTCCCCAGCTCGCTCCCGACGTTTTTCTTCCCTCTCCAACGCGTCCCTCACCCCTCTCCCTCTCTCACTCCCCCACGGGACAGCGCCGGCGCAGGCTCCGCTCCCAAAGCGAACACGCCCCGACAGGCAGCGGACCGCGCCGCGCCGCGCCGCACCGCGCCGCCCCCGCGCTGTCACGCTCCCGAATAACTGATACGCTTGTAATGACGTCACGGAAAATCCTTAATATATGCTGGTGCGTACCGGCCCTCCCCGGAGCGTAATTACGTTTCAAAATAATCTTCATCCCGGCTCGGAAATGCTTTTTAGATCGATGGCACGCGGGGCGGGGGTGGGCGCGGCGGACGGCTGCGGCGTAGTGGGAGGAGGCGCCGTCGGCCCACAGGCCGCCGCCGCACGCGGACGCAGGACGCGGTGGCGCGACGCTCCACGGCCAGGAACTCGGCGGGCGCTGCACTACAGTAAACACTTAGTAACACGAATTCCAAGGGACCGAAACTATTGGAGTTCGTGTCCAAGTACAGTCGACTCCGGTTATAGTGAACGTCTGGGGACTAATATGTTTGGTTCACTATATCCGATGACGTCAAAATTGAAAGAAATTTCTCCACAATTATTGATTTTATTAATATAGAGATGCAGCAAAATTCATTAACAGCACGAACTGAAAATTTTAGTATCTTTATTTTTACTTAAAATTCAATTTTCAATTGTTTGCTTGGTCCATTTTTCATTAGTAATTTCTCTAGATCATTCTCCAGAGTACATGCTCTCTCCATACTTTATTCTGAATTGTCCTCTGCCTCTAAGTATGCAGTCTTGACACCTTTCAATGTCTTTTGCACCGTTGGAATAAATCTCTAAAAGCCTTTATACTCGCCTTAAACATACGAGATCCAATTAATTTCCAGGACGTTGTATTTGCTACGTTGTCTATAGCCGAGTTTCAGGTTCACTATAACCGAATCTTCTTATGCTCATTTGTAATGTAAGTGAATCTGAACCAGTGACTTAAGGTCACTATAACCGGAGTCGATATAAATGTCCGTATTACCGCAATCCCTTTACTTCTTTTGCATTCATTTGCATTTGCTTCCTTTGCATTCATTTTAAAATTTATGTCCTCAATGGCATATACATTTTAAACTAAACATACAAGCAAGTTTGAAAATTTCTTAAAGGTAGATAAAATCTGTTGATTTAATAGAGATTGCTAAATCCTTAGTTACTCGTGCTGTTGAAAAGTGTACATTGGCGTACTTTCTACGCCGCGCGGGTACCAATGTGCGTTTTCATTTTATTGTAAATATCACAGGAATTTATTTATTGATGTAATTACACTAGTTCATTTTGTTTTACATTATAAAGAATACAGAGATGAATAATTTATCGGAAAACAGATGTGTGAATTATTACAAGAGGAATCGTCAGAAGACGAAATCTGGGATGCTGCAAGTGACTCTGAAAAAGTAATAGTGGTCGAGAGTGAACATAACACGAGTTCTGAGGTAGATTAGGCTAGTGATAATTCAAGCAGCGATTCAGAGTGTAGTGATGTTTTCGTTGCCAAAGACAAGGTTAAAAAGTGAAATAAAACACCGCCTGTAAATAAAAAATACTTAGAGCATGACGCAGAAACTTCCTCACTACCATTGGCAGTTAAGTCATTGCTTCAAGATCACAACAAAATGGAAGTCGTGATCAACAAGAACAACCACCAACAAAATTAAGAAACCGCTGTCACATTTTCGGAAGAGATAAAAACCGCACAACTACAATTATTTGCAACTAATGCAACAAATTTGCATGCAAGGAACATATTAGTAAATTCATCTAATGCAAAAATTGTTCTGAAACCTCATATGCTAAATTTATTGTTTAATTAAAATTGTAATGTGTATATATTTGAAATAAAACTAAATAACAATTATATCTAAATATTATTCTCGCCTTTTACAGTTCAAGTTCCTAACAAAATAAGCTTGGTATACAAAGTAGGCCGCGCGGGTACTTGTGTGACAAAACATTATGCGGATAACTACGGGTAAAACTTTGTAAGCTTACAGCCTGGACGTATTCTTTACTAACACCGGTTAGAGCCTTCTTCTAAACCCATATTTTGATTCAACTTTGTCCTTCAATAGTGTAAAGAATACTTAAGAAAATGGCGCAATCCTTTGTTTTGTTGAAGTCCCATATTTTTTTTAATTGCAGAATTCACTTTCTTTGGACCTCTTTCTGCAATTACAATTTTGAAGATTGTTTTCCAAAATAAAATTTGTTCTCTAAAGAGATATTCTGTGGTAAGTCCAGGTACAATTTTTCTAAAGTAAGTGTAGTTTTTACGGAATTTTGCATAAAATGTAGTTCTTTTAAATTTTTTAGAACTATTTTTTTCTTAAAAACTGCTCCAAATTTTTCTTTTGCTCCATGTATCTATGAAACGACGGTAAAAAAATTGGCTCTGGTCTTATTTCCAGCGAACTCTGTAGTTTCGAAAATTGCAAAAAGCTAACATTTGAAAACTACAAAGTTGAAGATAAGAGATTTTGCCTTAAACAAAAATCTGTTCTAAACAATTAGATCTCAAAAAAGGCCATGCGCCTTTTTAAAATAAAAACTTTAGTAGTTTTGCGTAATTCTTGCTTGAAATACACGTAATTTATCAAAAATTATTTTCTCAAAAACCGCTCCATTTTTTCTTTAATTTTTTTAGTGTTAAAACAAGGGACGCGTAAGTGAATGGCGCAGGACATACATTCGTTGAACTCTCTGAGAGTTCGAAAATTGCATGATGGTAATAATGAGAGAGATAATTATATTTTTAAGCGTCGATGCAAGTAAGTCAGAGCGACTATGATATGTAACAGTAAAGCACACGGCGAGTTAACTCGATGGACCTGAGTTCGAGTCTCGACTTGGAAAAAACGCACTAAAAGAATATTTTAATCGTATAATGTAGCTGAGACGTTACATATATTTCGAGAAATTATTTGCTGTTGTAGCACCACTTGCTACACTTCTATTTGTTTTATATTTCTCTGCTTTACTGTATACATATGTGTATAATCTTGCTTGCTCACTCTCTGAAACCATTTTCATGTTCACAATTGAGCAGGTCCGAACCCGCATTTGATGTTTCAATCAAGATTCCTGATTTTCCCCGTACAGCACTTGCTTGTTAACTAACCACTACTCCCTTCTTCGTATTGCGGCTGCACACTAGTGCATCTGATAAAGTTGAGATTAATACGCTGATTGGGGATGGGAAGCACAGCGCAGTGCGCCCTTTCACCACTGGGAGCGCTGGCGTTGGCGCCGCGCGGGGAGGAGAGTAGTCTGGGGCAGTGGGACGCGGGCGCTATGGCGGCCAAATTACAGGACGTGGGTCTTTTAATGACTCTGATCTAGTCGTGAAAGGCTTTCGGTATCGCCTCTGATCTAATGCGTCCCTCCGCTCAGCATTATCGTGGCTTGCTCGCACGGCCAATAGCGTGCTCTATTATTCCACGAAAGTATAGACGCGTGGACAACTGCGTCCGGTCGATTTAGGATTATTCTTTCCGCCTCAGCTTTCAAATTATGGATGTGCTGCATAACGATTGCCTTTCAAAGCGCGCTGAGAGGAAATTTTCATAGACGGGTCCCAGAGTTCGCGTTTGCAATAAACTGGACTACCAACTTCCCACTAATTTCTAGTATTCATTATTTCATAGCAATCCTTCCTTTCGTGCTCTGTTATCATCCCGAACATTTCGTGTGTTTGACAAGCTGAATTATAAATATTAGAAATTGAGTTTTAAGCAATTCAATCACAAATCCAAGGCTAGCGGATTAATGAAAATAACTTATATTTCAATGCTTTTACCGTTCACACTGACGTTGAAAAACATGTTATTTGCCCATCTCATTTTCTTTAGAAAGTTCTGCCCACTATAAAAATGACTGAAGACTAATCTTGCTGGGAAAATTAAAATATGCATGTTTGCAAACCTTACAAAAAAATCTTTACAGATATTTGCGTAGGTTTGTTTAGATTTTCTCTTATCTCTTTCTTTCTAGCCCAAAAAAGCTCTAGAGTTTTCGTATGTTACCTTCTTTTATTTGATAAAACTGATTTAAATATTTATTTATATTAGAATTATGTAATTATTTAAAAGTAATATTGTGTAGTATCATTTATGTCTGTCTTTCGGCGTAACAACCTCTGACGAAGTCTGAGCCTACCAGCGGCGTTCCAGGCCTTGCAGCCATGGGTTGCGGGGTACGTGTGGTTAGCACGAAGACCCCACGCCGTATTCCTGTCTTCTCAACCTGAGAAGCGAGTTTTCTCCTTGTCACACAGCAACATATACTGGGACATTGCAAGGAAAACGTACACTATAATCTTGCCCGGTCCGGAATCGAACCCAGGGTCGCGCCATGGAAAGCAAGCACGCTGACCAGGAGATATCCGCGAGGGCAGTATCATATATACACTACAAAAATTAAATTTAATAACAAATATGTTTATTATTTAACAAAAATCTATGATCACCCCCTTCAAAATAATCGGCTGGATTCTATACCTTCTGCTTTCTATACACTACCACACTTACCAGCAGGCTAGTCGCGACCTTAGCGCTTGATCCCGGTGGGGCGGTGCCTTAATAGTGGGAGATAGTGAAGGGATAGAGAAAACTCAGGCCAACGTGTATGTCAGCGCCAAATCTCGCCTCCAACGATAAAAGGACACCACTACCCTCGTGATAAAAACATGCTCAACATGACGTAGGAGACCAATGACCATAGCAGTTGTCGCGCCCGGAAACTCGAAATAATTAAATCAACCATCACAAATTCCACCAATGGGCCAGGGACCGAATCAGCCGTGACGCCCACCCGGACGGATAAAACGGCACAGGTGAAACCGCGCCCTTTCATAACTGTGACGCAACACACAAGCAAAGCAAGGGCTGGCGCATTCCAGCCAGTGCCCGCAGGCGAGTGCCCTCGTGCGCGCCTCGCGCCTCGCCGCCGGCGGGGCGGCCGCGCGACCGCCGCCCCCGGCACAAAGCGGCCCGCCGCTGACAGCCCCGCCGGGCTAAAATAACAAACGACAGCCACCGGGCACGCCTGCCAACCTGCCCGCGACACGTCACTCATAACGAGTGCGGGCCAGCGAAAAAAAATGGGCAAGCGCTGGGAGATCCTCTGTTCCACGACGACGACGGTATTTTTAAACGGCCCGAAAGAATGCTTCTGCTGCTTGACTTCGGATGTATGGTGGTAGTGGTGGGCGGTGGCGAAGGCGGTGGCGGTGGCGGTGGCGGTGGCGGTGGCGGTGGCGGTAGCGGTGGCGGTAGCGGTGGCGGTAGCGGTGGCGGTGGCGGAGGCGGAGGCGGAGGCGGAGGCGGAGGCGGAGGCGGAGGCGGAGGCGATGGTGGTGGAGACGGCGACGGAAGTGGGAACGGCTGTGGCGATGGCGGCGGTTGCGTTTGGCGACGGTAGTAATGACGGTTGTGGTGGTAGCAGTAGTTGCGGTGGCCGTAATGGTGGCTGTGATGGCAATGACGATGCCGACACTGATGGCGGTGACGGCGTTAGAGTCAGCAGACGGTGGTAGAAGTAGAGGCGCTAGTGGCAATGGCGGAGTCGAGATCGCTAGCAGGATCCGAGGCGAGATTGATTGAAGAGTGAATGGTGGGTGGGGAGGGGCGAACGCGAGGGGCGACGCCATTTCCAGTATTCGAGTCTGAGGCTGGGGGCGGGAGTGGTAGTGGGGCCGGGGGCACCACCTTCTATAGTTTAGTAACTCTAGGAGGTGGTGCCGGGGGCAGCGTCGATGGGATTGACGGTAGCGGTGACGGTAGCGGTGACGGTAGCGGTGACGGTAGCGGTGACGGTAGCGGTGACGGTAGCGGTGACGGTAGCGGTGACGGTAGCGGTGACGGTAGCGGTGACGGTAGCGGTGACGGTAGCGGTGACGGTAGCGGTGACAGTAGCGGTGACAGTAGCGGTAACGGTAGCGGTGACGGTAGCGGTGACGGTAGCGGTGACGGTAGCGGTGACGGTAGCGGTGACGGTAGCGTTGACGATGGCGACGGACATGCAGCGGTGAACCAAAGCAGGCACGACGGCGGTGGAGATGGAGCAGGCGGCAAAGGTGTTGGCAACGAGGGCGGCGATGGGGGAGAAGAAGGAGAGGGAAGAACAGAAAAAACAAGTGGGCGCGTGTGCTTTTTGTGCACGTTGCCAGTCTCCAATGTCGCGCCGTCCAGGGAGTCTGAAAGCCAAGAACGCTAGTAGCTGGTCCTAACGGCCTCTAGCGAGGAGCGCCGTTGGTGGCGGGAGCTGAAACAGTCGATTGATGGTGTGCCTGTCGACGCAAGGTGGTCTTCTATGGTGGCAGAATCATGTTCCTTCTGTCTCGTTAGGGATTCGTAACAATTGGACTGCTTTCTGAGGTTTATTCGTGGAATCTGAATCTGATAATGATGCTATCATAATTAAACACACAAAAAAAATAATGAATGCTACACCGTGTCTGAATGAAAAAGAAAAGTACTCTGATTTTGTATATAAAAATTTTACAAATACAAGAATGGTCAAAACTTGCAGACATACGTTTTAGATAATTCTGTGATATTTAGGTATATTCCAGTAATAAACGAACAAGGGAAAGAATAAACATTATTTTTTTCCAAAATCGTAAACACCCCAACTTGAGAACATCGGGCAATACAAATGTTCAAATTGTAATTTATTCTAAAAAACACAGCAAAAATTTTATTTATATACTAAATTCCATCCTCCTGTATTGGAATGGTTTTATTATAATGCGTCCACAAAGTTGGAAAAGTTTATTAAAATTCACGTGCTGATGAAAAATGTGCTTGACATGGTAAATTATACAGCAAATATTTGCAAACTACACATTGTTAAACCATAGCACAAGAAAAGACCTGTCAGACGTAGACTCATATGAAAATGGAACAAATCCGGATTAAGGGTTTAATACAAACAGGAACGGTTTTAGCTACAATCCACACTAATACTTGGAAATGTATTTTCCTGTGACAGAGCTTGATATATTAAAATTTTGAGAACAAAAACAAGGAAATATTTCTCTGCATTTCCTTATGAAATATTGGAAATTGTAAATTACTGCCATTTTCATCTATATGCACATCTGTACCTATACCCAATGCTTGTGTTATAAAAAATTAGGTCTCGGAAAACGGCCCCAATTAAATATTAATTTATAGAAACAGTCCAATACTTATAATTTGGGCTCACGTTTATACTAAAACGCTTTTTACCATGAAACCAGTAGTGTCTTTTCAAACACCTTAATAAATATGAAATAAGCAATTTTGGTTTGTCGTTAAATATCCATGTACTGTGTCCTTCATTGTGTGTATTTCACGTTTTCCACCTGTGCTCGCGTTCTCACAAAATAATCGTTGCCATGAGTTATGCCCCAAAAGCACTGTTATAAATACAACTACTACTCGTAATGCAACACACACATAATGTGTATGAATCAAAATATCTACCACTTTCGTATATTCATTGCATTACTCACGCATTACTAATTGATAATTTGTGAATAAATATTAAATGATTTCATGAGAAATGAGATATCAATTGAACTATGAAATTAAAATTCCAATCTAATTGTGGATTAATTACATTTATATATTCATATAACATCAATAATATTGTAAAATCATAAAAATAAAAGCTGTCAATTGTACTTGCCAATTTGTAACTGTACCCGACCATGGAGACAAAGTTTATCTCCGAAATGTTGTGCGAGTAAAATAAAACGAAAATAGAAAACTGACTAAAAATGGATTTTGAAACTTTTAACAAGAAATGAAATACTTCTTCTGAATTAAATTTGAGACTGGAAATTGTAAAAATATGTAATTAAACGTATTATGTATAATATAATAAGGCTCTGGTGTTTATTCATAGTTTTGTAGTAATGGTGGATTCTGCTTCCTTCGCTCATCCGTACCTCACTGACGATTAGACCACTGCCGACCCATTGGTGCCAGTGATGATAATGAATACAGTTCGACGCCTTTCAGACCCATCCAGAACATTCTAAGCGATGACTCAGAACGATTTTTGTCGTTCTTTACGCATCTAAAAGGCGTGTAGTGTGACTTACGGCATGTTTAGAGACGATTAACATCTCATCAGTCTCCTCAAGACAAGACAAATTGATTGCCACAATTATTAGCCGAATTACTTTCAGAACGAATTCTGGAAAAATACGTGATTTTGTCACTTTCAAATTACTTACATTAGTGACAAACTGAGAATTACTATACTGTTTTCCCGGCATTACCATAAATCGTAACCACTTGGATTCATCAATTCCGACGTTATCAGTTGCAATCATGAATGTCAATAAAACTAATTTTGTAATGAAGAAACAATTAGAACCAGTATTTTAATCGATACTTTTTCTTGTAACAAACCCTAAAGGGCACGAGGCAGGAAATTGCAGTATGCTTATATTTCCTTTTTATAGCGAATTTGCCAAGACAAATAAGAATTTGTGACGTGAAAACACAAGCCGGAGCCGTCACGCTAAATTAGTATGTAATACGATTACTTCTGTAGTACGATAATAATATTATTAATAATAATATTATTATAATAATAATATTATTAATAATAATATTATTATAATAATAATATTATTAATAATAATATTATTATCACCACTTAGTTTACATTAATAGTTTTTTTGGTTAATATTTTAATTCATTGAATTTTATGTTTTCTTAATGGCGCGAAGTAAGAGTGAAATATTGAATACAAAACATTAGAAGCTATTAGAGATCTTTATAAAGTGGTAAACAGGAATTACAATAGATTTTAAATTGAATTTTGTCATTTGAATATGGCGGAAACCGAAGTAATTTTGTTATTAAAATCAAGGTGTTTCCCTCGCACCCTCCCTTCACTAAATAATACCTTCAATTAAAAAGTAAACGAGAGTAACGCATTTGTAGTGTTTTATTTGATCTAGCATCATCTGCTGGTAAGGTTTTTAAATAATTCACCAAGATAATATTGAAATTGCGTCCTTAGTAAATCACATGATGATTCGTGTCAGTTGGGTGTGAGTTGATTTTAAATTAGCTACATTTCAATTTCATATTCCCATATAATTTTAGTAAAGCTCTATATACTACATTTATAATACATTACATGCGCAAGTTGACACAAACCAATTTGGCAACGCAGATGGTTGCCACATTGCCATATATGGAAATTGGATTAACTAATGCCCGAGTAAATTTGAGGTAATTGTATTGCGTTAAAAAGTATAATCCTGATAAGCTGCTAATGTTTATGAATTTATTGTATTTAATATTGTATTTCTATATTTCTGCTTGTGTTTAATCATTTGTGCATGTTCAAATGTTATAGTAACATGATGACTATAGTCTACTTGCCGCACAAATAGTGAGCACAGTTTTAAAATTTATAACTTAGATCAAGATTTAATATTTAAAATAATTAAATTGATGAAAGTCCAGTATGAACAGTTCTTATATTTAATTGTAATGTTTATTAAACAAAGTTTCTCATTCTTTGTTTGTGGCCAGATAAAATTTAATTTAGTTATAAAATTCAGTGATAATGGGAAACCACGGATAATGGGAAACTGATCAGTTAATGTTTTCCTGGGTTAAACAATTTGATTTCGCGTTCGCTTGGGTGCAGATCGTGGCGGTGAGAGGAGCTCCGCCATGTTAATTATATTTTTTACGTTTTGGCTTGTTTAAATTATCGTTCACTTTTGAACTAAGTCGTGGTATAGGTAACATCCAGATCATGCTTTATTTCACTTCCATGCATTTGCAATAATGCATCTCTATTATAGATTTTTTTGACAATTATTTTGCTATCAAGGAGAATAATGATTTGTATTTAGTGTTGGATATGGCAAAGGTGAATGCTAACTGGCATACAGGTTTTAATTTCAATGCTTTTCTTTTAATTATACTGGACATTAGAAGACTGATTAATGCATTAAAATGATTTTCAAGTCTAATCAATATCTGTAAATTTACCTTGTGTAATATTGCCTTTGTTATTATAATAATTTTTATACTTAGTTATTTGATAATTCATGGTCATAATATCTTTTACGAAAAAAATTTCCTTACGTAAGCCATTGATATGATTTTAATATTTATATTATATTAATTGTTCATGCTTGTTTTTATTGACACTACGGTTTTTCATCAGGAAATGAACACAGATTGAAAATTAGTCAGGCTTGTGATGTAATCTTTTTTCTTAAATATATTTAATGTTATTGTTAAATACACGATTGTGATAACCATATGCTTTATTAATGCATCACAATTAGCCTTCAAGTAAAATCAATATCTGAAGGCTTATCTGGTGATATATTGCCTTTGTCCTTTAAATTCGTTCAATTAATTATTTGATGAATCATCGTCGTAATGTTTTTATCTAAGTAATCTTTCCTTACGCAGTCTATTGATATGACTAACAATATTTATTGTATTTTAGTATTTCATGTTTGATTGGACTGCTTTGTTTTGTTTTACTGAGGTACGTTCGTTGATTTCTTTGTTACTGCAGAAACAGTAAAAATTTCAATTACCTAAAGTTTTTTTCTTTAATCCGTAAGATAAAGATCCATGTAAAATATAAATTTCACAATACAGAAAGGCAATGGTGTATTGAAATTAGTTTAAATTCAAATCATGATTGAAGAATTATATCTTTACGTGAAATTATCTCTTGTGTATCAAATTTATTTCCATTTTATCCTTATACGAGTAATTTCAACAATGAGCTATTAGATGGAAAGATACTGTAGCTATCTGATTACAGTCCACAATGAAACTAATGGTATTAGTGTGTTTGGTTTACATGTTGTTGCCACTGTCTCTTTTCAGAATTCGAAACGTATGTATTTGCATGATTATGAGAAACATGAGCTCAAATAAACTACTGATAAATTAAACGTAATGAATTCCAAACCCCGCCAAACGCTTGACCTTTCAGTAAAGAGACCAACGATTTTAAAAGCTACACTATTTAGAACACACGAATGGAAAAATTCTACAACAAAAGCGTGGCAGAGCGCGGCAGCGCGACGGCGGGCACGCGTCGTGGGCGTGCGAATGGCGGGCACTGGCAGCGCGCCCGCACCGCACCGGTTCGTGACGCTGCGAGTGGCCGCAGTGCGGGCGGAGGGGGCAGGACGCGCGTGCAGCGACGGCGACAGAGCGGAGGTTTTGAGGGACTGGAGAGACGGCGGCCGAGGTTGAGTGGGGACAGGAGTGGTAGGGCAAGAGCGGAAGTTAGGTGGGGCAAGAACCGAAGTTCAGTAGGGGCTAGAGAGAGGTAGTGTCAAGGAATACAAAAAAACTTTAATAATAATTACACAAAACTTTAACAATTTCACAAAACTCTTGCAGTGTTGCGAAAACACAAAATTAAAGGCTCACACTGACCAAGCGATGCTACCTGACTAACACAGCAAACAAAAAACCAAATGAGTGTAACATTGAAAGGTTACGAGGCACACATGGCCGGGTTGTCGAACCACACCACTGTCACAGCACCACCGCTCCTACAAATCACACCGCTGTCCAGTAGAGGGTCTCAATGCAGAAATCGTGAAAGATGCCTTTCACCGCCGTGGATGCTTCATGCTCCCGGTCCACCATAGCTCCATCCGCTTGGCCCACACTCCACCAGCTGTGTCGCCCGCTGGCCGCACATGCTCTGGGCGGTTTGCCCCGGGTTCGAACCCCGGGCAGGGCTCAGAGGGGCGGGCAGCCGGCTAGCTGGCGGCGGGGGGGGCGGACGTAGGCAGGGGGAGAGATACGGGCGCGACGGCGCGATGGTGTTGGTGGCGGCGGTGACGGCGGTGATGTAGTGACGTCACCGGTGTCGGCGGCGAGGGTAGCTGATTGCAACCTGGCAGGGCGGCGGAAGAGCTGTCACATGCATCAAGGCGCGGGGGAAACAATGATTTAATTAATGTCTTCATTCCATCTCATTGATTGATTGATTGATGGATTTTTTTTTTTTTTTTTTTTTTTTTTTTTTTTTTTTTTTTTTTTTTTAAGTGGGACGCGCGAATGTTGGAATTGGCGCCCCCATGACACCCTGGTCTAGCATGGAACTCCCTTAATTAGCGGGAAGCACTCCAAAAGAGTGCCCAGGTGGGCGGAAGTCGCAGGAACTTGTCCGCGCCGAGCAAAATGTGCTAACATTTATTGGGGCCGGGCGCATGGCGAATGCTCGGGTTCGGCACTGTCCGTCTCCCACTCACTTCTTTCAGCAACAAGCACTGAGAAGTCCACCACAGTTCTGCATTATCTTGAGAGACTCCATTCCTACTATAAACGAGTGAGGAGGGCATACAACAAACGAAAGCATAGGCGTTTGCCTGGCGTACATATTGTAATCACCTCGAACCATTACTGAGTACCTCGTAACAATTACCTTAACCTAGAAGTAACAAAATCACATAGAATTTGTAGCAGTGCTTAATCAAAAAATTATACCAATTAGTACAACAAGGAATTAATAAAACGCATAAAATGTCAAAGAACACCAAAAAAAAAACCAAGTGGTAGGCCCACGCAGTTTGACCTAAAAAATGATAGTGGTATACGCCTGTTCACCAGGCGGCGAAGCGAAAGAAAAATCAGCTGAGCATCTCTGGTCGACAGAGGGGGAAAAGTAGAGATAAATATCATGGATTGGGGCTTACTCGTGGGAGGATCTAGCCAGTGCACATAACTTTTGTACTGGTCGCAATAACTTGCCCTGGCTAGTTCGTACTTCAACAGTACGCACGACTCCTGCTTGATCAGGGAACAATTTCTCCACTACACCTAATTTCCAGTGAGAGGGCGGAGATTCCTCAATTAAAGTACTAAATCATTTACAGCTAGTGGTGGTGACTCCCTTTTCCACTTCACCCTTTGTTGCAAGGTGTGGAGGTAATTGCGCGACCAATATTTCCAAATTATTGCTAATTTGTTATTTAAATGGCGGAACTGTTGTGCAGGAGTAATCTGCACAAGAGGCGAGTCAGTATCTATAGGAAAAGTATTAAGCGCGTGCCCGTAGACTAAGTGATTCGGGGTTAAAATCAAATTCACATCCGAATCTGTAGACGTGACTTCAAGCGGTCTTGAGTTTAAACAAGCTTCAATTTTGGCTAAGAGGTGTACAATGTAAGCAAGGGCACAACTTGTTGCCCTAAAGCGCGACGCAAATGGAATTTAAGACTTTTAACACAAGCCTCAGCTAACGAGTTTCGGTGAGGAGCGTAGGTGGGGCAAAAGTGCCAGGAGGTACCCTGCACTGATAAAAAATTGGTGATAACCTCTAAATCCCGAGCGGAAAGAACAAAGCGATTAGCCTCGGCTAGGATACGACTAGCACTTTTGAATGTACTAGCGTTATCACTGTACATGTGCACAGGATAACCTCTTCTCGAACCAAAACGTTCAAAGGCCGCAATGAATTGAGAGGAGGATAGATTTTCGACGATTTCTAAATGCGAAGCTTTCGTGAATGGCATATAAATACAGCAATCCAAGTCTTCTGAGACATTTTTGATCTCGTGAGAGACGGCCTTGTCAAAATTGGGCCACAATAATCTACGGATGTGTGAGCCCATGGCCGAGAAGGATTTACGCGGCTAGGGGGCAATGACCCATAATTTGCTCCACGGGCGCGCCGCGCCAGCGCCTACACGTCAGACAAGCATTAATTACTTTTTTTGCTACCCGTCGTAGGGAGGGAATCCAATACTGCTGGCGCACACATCCCATCATCATTGCCAAGCCCGCATGTAGAAATGCGAGGTGTATCATTTCTAAGAACAGGACGGTAAATTTGTGGTTAGGCGGAAGTATAATAGGATGCTTGTTTAACCTCTCCACCTGAGATTCATTAAACGGCCACCCACCCGTAAAAGCCCATCAGGGCCTAGATAAGGATTCAAGCTAATGAGCGATGACTTGGGAGGTAATCCCTTTTCTTTTGAAAGTGCCTTATATTCAAGGGGGTACATGTCTAGTTGAATGAGCCTTATAATAACCACTGTGGCTTCTCTCAATTCAAGCGGTGCCAACCAACCCCTTCTCCGCATCTGAGCCGAAGCAGGGTCAATGCGAGCAACAATTGCAGCCCGTATATTGTTAATGAATCTTAAGCATAGCGCTAACACCCTTATCAATTTGTGATATTTTGAATATCTGCTAAGTAGCACTTGAACAAATGAATTTTGGTTTTCACCTACATCTGACGAGGGCATATTTGTTTTGTATGCAGTGAACATACAACAGAGAGCATCTACCTTACCATTATCCGCTACCTCAGCATCGACAAACGGCTTGGCCCACATTGACACTGGCTGCTTCAGCCACGGCGGTCCTACAAACCAGAGGGTACTGTGTTGCAGTGCCTGGGGGAGACACCACGGGTTAGCAGATCAGCGGGATTCTGTCTCGAGCTTACATGGCGCCAACAAGATAGTGGATAGGATGCCACTATCTTTGAAACTCTATGCGCAGTGAAAGCATCCAATTTATGATTGCTTTTCACCAACCAGTGCAAAACAATAGAACTATCTGAAAAAAGATACACTTGATTAATAGAACACACAATTCTTAATGCTCTTATTACCTTCTTGGTCAATTCTACCAATAACAATGCACTACACAACTCCAAGCGAGGAATAGTCGACCCTGCCAGGGGAGCAAGTCTTGATTTGGAGCACAACAAGTGGCTATGCGCAACGGATGCAGAATCATGATTAACCAAGTATAATGCAGCTCCGTACGCCTTATGAGAGGCATCACAGAATCCTACTAGACAAGAGGGAAGGTGACCCTGGGGTAACACCTTGCGTGGGAATATAATTGATGGCAGTAAAACAATCTCATTAACCAGGGACTGCCAACAACAAGTAAGATCAGAATCAAGAGGAGTATCCCAATCCAACTGTAAAGACCACAATTTTTGCAGAAAAAGCTTCAACTTTACCAAGAAAGGATTCACAAAACCTAATGGGTCATAAATAGAGGCTATTAAGTGCAACACAACCCTTTTTGTTACACACGGGAGGTTGAAAGTGTTTGGATTGGAGTGTTTGCTATATGTAATGCAAAGTGTGTCTTTATCAGTGTTCCAAGTCAAACCCAATATTCTGTGTGTATTGTCTGAGGCCAGAGGCGTGGAAGTGTATTGTGTGTGAGTGGTGTTGAGAGTGGCCAGAAACGATGAAGAATTGCTATTAACCTTTCTCAAATTAAAATGAGCTCCCTTTAGCACTTTTACAATCCTTTGAAATAACGATGCTGCCTTCTCAGCACAGTCACTCCCGAACAGTAAGTCATCTACATAAAATCCCTGCTTGATAGCTGAAGCCACCTCAGGATCATTTTCATTTATTTCCTCAGCCAACTTGTTGAGACACCTTGTACTCAGAAATGCGGAGGGGGCCATACCATAAGTAACGGTCTGCAAAGTAAAAATTTTAATGGGGTCGTGAGGGTTCTCTCGCCACAAAATTCTCTGAAATTTAGTATCAGCATCATGCACCCGAACCATTCTATACATTTTCTCAATGTCTGCAGTGAAACAAACATTAAACAATCGAAATCTAAGCATGATGTCAATGAGCTCTGATTGCACGTTAGGGCCAGCGTAGAGTAGGTCGTTTAAACTTAACCCAGAAGAAGATTTGGACTACAATTGAAGACTACACGTAGTGGTGTAGTAGGGGATTGTGGATTCAACACACAAAAATGAGGTATAAAATAGAAAGGAGGTGCTATCTTACTGACACATTCAACTGCATGCCCCAATTCAATGTATTCTCTCATGAACTTGACATAATTATGCCTTAATTCTCTATCTTTAGAAAATCTGTTTTCTAAAGCAAGCAAAAACTGCTTGGCCACAAAATGTGAATTCCCCAATAATTGTGGAGGACGTTTAAAAGGCAAAGATACACAAAATTGCCCATTCTCCAACCTAAAGGTGTCCTCATTAAATTTCTTTTCACCAAGGATGCTCCAAGTGTGAGAAGTTTTCATCACGAGAAGAGGAAATCCTCTCAGAATTCCAAATATTCTCATAATCATTGACTAAGGAAGGAGAGTGTGCAGTTAAGAAAAAGCACTGATCTGGGGGTGCCGCACTTGGCAACAGTGTGGGCAATCGATCCCCCGCAATGACATTACCAAACTTAGTATCAAGAATAAAAAGCTTTGAACAATGGCTGCTCTTCTTAGTGTTAAGCACCTGAAAAAATAAAGAAGAGCTTAATAAAATATCTAATTTTTTAGGAATAAAGAATTGGTCATCAGCCAATTTTAGGTCAGCAGGCAGCTTCAGGGCAGCTAAATTAATGTTCCTCCGGGGGGTGGCTTTGGAAATAGCAGGGACCACTAAACATTCTATTGCCCTTTTCCACCTACAACACCGCGAGGAGATTAACACATGAACTCTAGCATTTGAACCAGAAGTAAGAGCATTAACAGAATGAATCGTAGCATTATGCCTAATTCTTTTGAGACGGAGGGCCTGTACCAGTGATTCAGTTATCAAGGAAACTTCACTACCAGAATCAAGTAATGCCCTGGCTGGCAGGGTTTGGCCCAACTCATTTGTTGCATTAACAATGGCTGTGGGAAGGAGAGAACCAATATTATGTGTCTGGCTAAGAACCAAGTGTGATAACGTGGAAACCTTAGTATCGTGTGGTTGTTTTGCAGTAATCTGGGTGGCAGATGCTAGTCCAGCAGAGGTGTTGGGAGCACTAGAACAATGAGGTGATGCCAAATTATGGACATTTTGTGTAGAAAATTTATGAAGCATTGAGTGGTGGTTCTTACCACAAGTTTTACAACTTCGTTGTGAGCAATGATGAGAAGGACCCTTCCTTCGAAGACAGTTGTAGCAGAGTGATGAGAAGAGACAAAATCCCATCTCTGCTGGACAGCCAGGGTACGAAAACGAGGGCAGGCGAAAAGTGGGTGCTCTCCAGAACTGCAGGCAATGCAGGCTCGAGCTGATGACCCCTCTTCCAGCTGAAACACCTGTTTGGCAGGTGAAGATTGTGTAGGGCGCTTAGACTTACTAACTGAAACAGAATTCACATCAGGATTAGCAAGAGGGGCAATGTCTAGGGCTCTTGCCCGGAGTGAAAGAAAATCTAAAACATTTTGCAATGGAACAATATCATTTTTTGCTTTAGCAAGGAAAAATGCTTCCCTTGTTTGTTATCCAATTTACTGAGCACTAAAAATTGTACTATTATTTCAGCCATAGGGACTGTAGTGGGAACTGCTGACATAGATAGCCAGTGAGAAGTTACTACATTGTGCAATTCTCTTAAGGAGGAGGCATCACCAATTTGAGGGAAGGAAAGGAGAAGAGAGCATGAATGTGCTCTTCTAAAATTTTCGATTTATCGTCATAACGATCTCTTAATAAAGCCCAGGCCTGTTGAAAGGATCTGTCTGATACTGTGAGCACAGAAATCAACTTCAGAGGTTCGGCCTCGAGACTACTCATTAAATGCACCAACTTCTGCGAGTCCGGTATCTGTACCTGATTAATGACTAATTGAGTAAACAAATCACGAAACCGTTGCCAATTTCTATACCTTCCATCAAATTTTGGAATTTTAATGCTCGGTAGCGAGGCATGATGACACGCCGAGGCAACAGTAAGAGGCTTTTCAAAGGGCTCGTATTTTTCATTCAATAGCTGTTTTACAGCCAAGTAAGCATTTTCACATTGCGAAAAATTTTGTTCATGAATCGTGCTAAAGAACTCTGTGGAGCTGATCGCATCCATTTTTAAGAGCTTCGATATCTTTCCACACCTCGCATAACCTATCACGCAAGCACGCGAGACTGGCTACTGTTGCTGGTTGCAAAGCTTTCAAATTACTTTCAATTCGTGAAATTTCCCAAATAGCGAGACTCCACCTTTGTGATAATCTTAATTCAACTGCACCTGGCTCCTTAGCCCGCACCTTTGACTGAGGACATGGTTAAATAAGCTTGCTTACTAATGAAAAGAACTGAAATGATTCACGATAGCATTTAAAGGGTATGAAGTTTCATACGCGAAAAACCATCTAAAAATTTAAGGACCGACATGTATTTGTTAATTGGAAGTCAACACCACTTTCATAAGCAAAATGAGCTATGTAACTATCGTCAAAATACATTTAACCCTACAAACTTGAGACCCTAAGATCAGGAACGTGAAATATGAGGTTAGGAAAGCTGCATAAGATTTCCAGGAATTGGAAAGGCGTAACCAAGAACATGCTTTTAATTTGCACCATACAAACCGCAAAGCAAAGCGCACATAACACAAGTAAATGTTACAACAGCACTGCTAATGATTCTACTGTAATTTTGTTTTTTTTTATTCACAAAGGCACGCGTTCCGTGTGCGCATCACGACGCGGCATGGCGTGAACAAAACCCTCGCGTAGTCAGTGTTACCAACGAACGAACGAAGTATTCGTTCCCGGGTTTCAAGGCACCATAAAATGTCAAGGAATACAAAAAAACTTTAATAATAATTACACAAAACTTTAACAATTTCACAAAACTCTTGCAGTGTTGCGAAACACAAAATTAAAGGCTCACACTGACCAAGCGATGCTACCTGACTAACACAGCAAACAAAAACCAAATGAGTGTAACATTGAAAGGTTACGAGGCACACATGGCCGGGTTGTCGAACCACACCACTGTCACAGCACCACCGCTCCTACAAATCACACCGCTGTCCAGTAGAGGGTCTCAATGCAGAAATCGTGGAAAGATGCCTTTCACCGCCGTGGATGCTTCATGCTCCCGGTCCACCATAGCTCCATCCGCTTGGCCCACACTCCACCAGCTGTGTCGCCCGCTGGCCGCACATGCTCTGGGCGGTGCCCCGGGTTTCGACCCCGGGCAGGGCTCAGAGGGGCGGGCAGCCGGCTAGCTGGCGGCGGGGGGGGCGGACGTAGGCAGGGGGAGAGATACGGGCGCGACGGCGCGATGGTGTTGGTGGCGGCGGTGACGGCGGTGATGTAGTGACGTCACCGGTGTCGGCGGCGAGGGTAGCTGATTGCAACCTGGCAGGGCGGCGGAAGAGCTGTCACATGCATCAAGGCGCGGGGAAACAATGATTTAATTAATGTCTTCATTCCATCTCATTGATTGATTGATTGATGGATTTTTTTTTTTTTTTTTTTTTTTTTTTTTTTTTTTTTTTTTTTTTAAGTGGGACGCGCGAATGTTGGAATTGGCGCCCCCATGACACCCTGGTCTAGCATGGAACTCCCTTAATTTAGCGGGAAGCACTCCAAAGAGTGCCCAGGTGGGCGGAAGTCGCAGGAACTTGTCCGCGCCGAGCAAAATGTGCTAACAGGTAGGGAAGGCAAAGGTTGATTAGGGGCGGAGGAGGTAGGGCAAGAGCGGAAGTTAAGTGCGGGCGGGACAAGTACGGCGACAGCGAAGGTGAAGTGGGGCACTAAGAGGCTAGGGCGGGCAGCGAGGGTTGAGTTGGAGGTGGAAGAGGTAGGGTGAACGCGGAGACGAGGAGCCCTAGGGAAGTTGATCGAGGCATAGACTAAGGATGTACATCTTTATGGTCAAGGTACGGAGGGAAGAATGGGGAGAAGGACTAGAGCTAGGCGAGTGAAAGCAGTGCGGGGAAGAGAGAGGTTGAGCTTAGGGACGGGGCGAAGCAGAGTGTGGGATTGAGGTCGGTGACGGAGGCTGGGGCGAGTCTGACAACGGGGCTGAGGCAGAAAGAGGTGGAGGGAGCGGGAGGGGATCGGGATCGTAGCAGGGTGAAATTGTTGCAGAAGTGTCGTTCGGGTGCCCATTGCGAAAACGTGGCTGGTGCGTGGTGAAAGCGAGAAGAGAGGTGGAAACGATGCAAAAAAATAAAGAAGCGCAGTGTGAGACAAGAGTGCGATGGGGCGTGAAAGAAGGGTGGTAGACGCGTGACGGGAGCCGGACGGAAGTCGTGTGGGAGCAGGTCGAGGGTGTGTCAGGAATTGAGGGGGAACGCGGCGAGAGCGTAGGGAGAGTGAGACGGCTGCGTGAGGTGGGGGAGTGAAGGAAGCATGGCTGAAGCCTAGCGGGGGCATGGGGAGAGCGTGGCAGGAGGGGGCCGAGAGCGGGGTGGCAGCATTGAGGAAGGGTGTTGAAGGGGCGGTGAGTGGGGTGCGTGGAGGAAGCGAGGTGGGAGCGGGATGAAACCGCGGTTCGAGCGTAACAGGAGAGCGGGACGGGAGCGTGGAGTAAGAGCGGGGCGGGAGCGTGGAGTAAGAGCGGGGCGGAACCGTGGGTGGGGCGAGAGCGGGACGGGAGCGTGGAGTAAGAGCGGGGCGGAACCGTGGGTGGGGCGTGATGGGAGCGTGACGGGGGAGGGACGGAAGCGTGGAGGAAGAGCGATGGGAGCGGAGCGGAACCGTGGGTGGTACGTGATGGGAGCGTGACGGGGGAGGGGCGAGAGCGGGACGGGAGCGTGGAGGTAGCGAGGTGGCAGCTCGGTGGGAGCGGGGGCGAGAGCGTTGCAGGGCCGGGGCCGGACCGTGGGTAGGGCGTGACAGGAGCGCGGTGGGAGCGGACGTGAGCGCGTCGGGCGCTGGGCGGAACTCGGCGGGGCGGGGAGTGTCGATACGCGGGGGGGGGGGAAGGGCTGGCGACGCGTCTGTGCCCCGGTGGAACCCTGCCACGAGCCGTTTTATGGGCCCCGTAGCTAATTAAGACCGGAATGCACGCGTGAAATACGACGAGCGGCTATGAGCGCCTTCCCCCTCCCCTCCCCTTCCCTTCCCCCTCCTCTCGGTTACGACCCCCCTCCACCGCCGTTCACGCCCGCGGCGCCGGTGGCGAGTGCCCGCGCCGGGGGTCGAACCTGCCACACGGGAGCAGCACCGATTCACGGCCCGCTTCCAGAGTCTTATCGTTGGAGAGCCCTGTTAATTCCGAGTTTATATTTGCAGTTACGAGCAGTTTCAGGTGCGAGTAATTTTATCTTCAGAAAATCAAAATCTAGGGTGATACCGGGACGTCGCACGAAAGAGCTATCTGAAATAATTAATGACCGTAAATGTCGTTGGAAAAATATGAAATGCGAAAATATTTCATGGCCTGTCTGTCAAGGAAATAATTTTGTCTCATATTGCTAATATCAGACGCGCTCTAAATTTTTTCCGATAACTTGAAAAATGGCGAGATTACAAGTAATATAGTATCTTAATAAGAACAAAAATAATATCTCTCCTTCATAAGTTTTGAAAGCATAACAAAATTTAGAAAAAAATTAACGTCCTAAAGTAAAGTGCGACTGCTGTCCTACATCTTGTAATACGGACTCGAGAGAAATATTTTGCGTGCTATTGACGTAAGTGCCCTTTTCATTTACTTTTTTCGCTGTTAGCTCTCCTGGAATCTGCATGAGGCAAGTGTTGCGGCCTTTCTCTTCTGCTATGCATACATGGAAATTTTGTTTTCTTTTATGAGAACATTTTATTAATTCACATTTATAATTACATTTTTGAAAGAGAGAGAATACAAATTAGTTAATTGTGACATTTATCTTTGTTACGTTTTGACTTTGCAAATGAACAGTAAATATTTATGTTTAAGATATCCGTAAGTAAATGTTAGCCATAGAAAGGGATGTTATGATCAAGGTAACTCGCTGACGGGAGGACTGAGAAGGAAATTAAGGTGGGATGTGGAGACCTGATGTGCAGTCTCTGAATAATGACACATTATTCCGAGAAAACTCTAATCAAAGCAACCTGCTATAGGAAATAGGTTGACTATTTGATCGAGGAAGGTTTGTGGTATGTTTTTATCTACAGCTGAATTGAATATAACGGACAATCTAACAAAATTCGGAGTTGATGTAATGTCAATAGTGAAACATTGTGTATGTTGAATTTAGAAAGAATACTTGAAGTTCAAATTTGTTAGTTGGTCAAGACGTATTCTCAAGAATTCGGACGTTTGTCAGTGGCGACGTCTTTGTGGAGTAAAAATCTTAGCGGTAGCTGATAAGGAATTATCAGTGAAATTTAAGTCGTTCACGGTCACTTAATGCATACAGCTGTATGTGTCGTCGGCCAAGTCGTTACAATCTTACAACTCCAACTTCACAACTATTTCATTGTAACTCGCTTTTGCACTTGAGGAATCAGAAGTGGCAAAAAGAAAACAAAGGCATTCGTTTTAACAGGGGAAATGATATTCTTTTGATTCATATCATTAAAATCTTTCCAACATTTTCCGTCAAGAAATCACTCAAGAGATCCTGGCGGTTCATTGAGTCAATCTTTCATTTTAACTAATCGCTACATGCTAGTTCATACATTTTGAAAGTATTATTTAACGTAATATTCTTAAAATTGCAACAGTTTTCATCTCTTGCTTGAATTTTAAAAATACAGAAATATTTACTAAGAATTATAAAAATGTATTACACTCGTATTATACAGTATACAAATAGTGTTTCACTGTTATGCTTAATAAATTATTTGCCTTAAACTGTCTAAAATAAATTAACATATGTTTAGGACAAGATCAATTTAAAACAATTCGACAATCATGACCACAAATGACAGATTTTGTTCATATCAGCACAATAATTCATACCGCAATAAGCACATTTCAGCACCCACCATCGTTATAAAGACGAATGACCAGATGTATTTTCTTGGTTGCTACCCTGACACTAACCATGTATTCAGGAATTAAACTTGACGTAATTATTTTTAAAATGTTCATTTAGGCTTGAAACTAAGATTCTATTAGGCTTCTCTGTAAGCCAGGCCTTTCTCGGAGCACAAGCTGAGGCTGTCGCAATGAGATTCTAGTAATATTTATGTAGCCCAATAGGGGAGCTGGTAATGTCCTATTCTGTCATCATAGAAATATATTTTTCGAAATTTTTGACACAACGTGTTTTTTTTTCAATTTCTATTCCTGTATTTTGGTTATCTTGGTTTGTATTTTGGTTTTCTTTAAAACTATATCAATCAACATCAATAAACTTCATTTTTAAACCAAGAAATATATATCAAACATAAATTAGCATCGCAACATCAACTTTCTTTCTTTAACTTGGCGCGACAGCCCGTGAATGGGCTAAGAACTACCGGCTATGACCCTGCCACGCGGCCATGGGTTAAGGGGGTACGTGTGGTGAAGTACGTAGACATCCCCACGCCGTATTCCGGTCTTCTCAATCTGAGAAGTGAATTTTCTCATCGTCACACAGCATTATACAGCAGTTCTTAATAAATACAATTTTTCTTGAATTACATTGCAATATCCTGGGGTCCTCCGATAACCTTACCTCCTAGATTGGTGTTCTAATACGTATCCAAATGACATTGATACTAGACTTAAGCCAATGAGAAAACGTACTTATCTGATGAAGTAAAACACGTCGCAACCAACAAGCAAAGCGCTTCACAAGTTACCTGCAACAAAAGAAAACGTTAATTAAGAACTGATACTATATTGAAAACCATAATGAATAGAAGAGAGTCAATATACAAGCTCGATCGTCATGTTATAAATGTAAGCTGAAATATAGACAGAGTACGGATAGATATTTTTGAAGGACTGAAGGAAATACATTTTTATGGGTGACGATGGCGAAGGGGAAGACGATGGTTCTGCTATATGACTGCAGAACTTGTCAAGTTCAAACGAACCGTACATTATTCAGCTAATCTTCCCAAATAGTCGTATTTTATGTTCCTTAGGAAGGAAAAGAAGACCGATACTTCCGGTTCTATGAAGTAAGTAACAATGTGTATCATTTAAATATCTTACGGTCAAATTTGACAGCATGCCGGCAGTGTGTCACCCGCGAATTTCTTATTTTATTCAAAGAACTGTTTACCCATAACATTTGCTCCCTTCTACTGCTTGGAATACATACTACTTGCAAGTTGAAAAATTATAACTTCCAAAGTAGCAGTGAAGAGGTCACTGGGAACAATATGTAACAGAAATGATACTGTGAAGTAAAAGATAAGAAAAATAAGTTCTACCATAAAATTAGTTGAATAAACCCCACCCAACAACTAGATCGACCATTCGAAAAGAACTATGTCAAGGTGTAGCATTTGCATGAAAAAGAACAAATATGAACCCTTATTATACACTGCAACACTTGTCAACAATTCACCAAGCGTGTTTCCTGCCTTAAGATTCCAGCAAATGGAGAAGAATGCCACTGTTTTTGAGTGAAGGAAGACAACCAGCGCAGTGAAAGCGTGATGAGCTGCAGCAGCAGTCATTCAGAAGCGGCGACTGTGAGTCCAGGCATTCTTAATGAAGCGCCAGGGTAACGATATACTAAAAATACGGAAAGTAGAAAGAACTGAAGAGAAGATTTAGTTTTACCGTTAAGGTAGAGCTCACAGGTTAAAAAGGAACAATCACTAAGGCGTAGCGTTTACATAAAAATGCAACGAACCTAATCCCTTAGCTTTTACGTATAAGACAACGACTCCCTAAAAGTCGTGGACATTACGAAAACTACTATCTAGTCATATTGTGCGCCGCGTTTCCTATCGCAAGATTCTAGCAGAGTGAAAAGATTTTCATCTTCCTCGGTCGTCAACTGTGGAAGATGAACGGGGGCGGTAGCAATGATACACAACTCTGATAGGCAACTCTTTGTGGCCTGGTTTCCAACAATGAAGTGCCTACGTGAAGACATTCTGAAATTACGTGAACGAGAAAGGAGTTCTGAGTTTGAATCTCTCCCTCAAGGTATATTATGAATGTTATTGAAAAATGATCGCGAAGTCACAGCGTTTACGTAAAAATAGAACGAACGATGAGCCATAGCGATCACGCAAAAAACAAACGCTATCATTTAAAAATAGAACGAACGCTAAGACAGAATTCACGTGTAAAAAACGATAGCTAATGAATAGGGTTTACCTAAAATAATACAAAATCTCACCAACAACCAAAGCATAGCGTCACGCAGAAGGAACCCCAAGGTTAAAGAAATATCTATTCTCACACGAGTTGTGTTTATCAAGAACGCCGAGGATTAGCGTTCGAGTAAAAAGAACAACCATCAACGCTTATTGTTGACGACAACAGTTATCTTGACAACCATTCATCGAGCGTGTTTCCTGACCGCAAGATACCAGTAAATGGAAGAGGTTGCCATTTTCCTCGTGCGTCAACGCTGAGAGAGGGGGCGGGAGTTGCGGCGGCGGCGGCGGCGGCGGCGGCGGCGGCGGCGGCGGCGGCGGCGGCGGCGGCGGCGGCGGCGGCGGCGGCGGCGGCGGCGGCGGCGGCGGTGGTGGTGGTGGTTGCGTCGGGCATCCGGCGGTCTGCCGCCGCTTTGTGCCGGCGCCACAGGGCGGGGGCGGGGGTGGGGGTGGGGGCGGCGGCTATCCGCGAACGTTCACCAGCGCCGCGCCGCGTTTCGCGCCTTTGTGCGTGCGACAATAGCAACAATAATACCGCGCTGTTTCCATAAACATAAGCCTATTGCAGGGCCCTGCATCACGTGGAATTGTGTGCTGAAAGAATGGCCACGGCGCAGAAACATACATAACCGCGCCAGCCGAACACAATATCGCTGGCTTGCCGGCCTTGTTAATTATGCGCCGGCGCATTATCTTCGATTAATACTTTGCGATTAGCAGCGACGGCAGGTGGTAGGGGAGTGAAAGGGCGAAGATCGTTCATTATTTTCCTAACAAAGTTCGTACGTCGGAGCTTGTGAAGATGTCTTACGATAATACGAGATTCCAAAACTGAATTTGGCTAATTTAGGTAACTTCAATTTTCAGAAATGCGGATATAGTGGTCATGTGGACTTTGGAACTCTATTTCCGTATTAGAAAAAGTGCAAGACACCTTTTTCCCCAACGTGTCTATTAACAGGATGCGTCTTATACGACGGTGCTCAATTTCTGAGGTGTCAGTTGATAATATTGCTAGTTCTGAAGAGTTTTCTTTTTCTGAGGGTAAAATAAATGTAAAAATGAAAATTATTTAAAATGTTTGTTTGTATTTGAATGCCTAATTTTTTAGTTAATATAATTCGAATTTTAGGAAAATTACAGTGTTTTATCAATTTACTAAATTTTCAAAAGTAATAATTTATTTTTTTCTCGCAAAATTATATTGAAAGTGGGTTGGTTGTAATACAATGGCAAATACGGTTCTCTAATCATACAAAAATACCCTATAGTTAATTGGTTGGGTCATTTTATATTGTTCATTTGTAGATTATTAGAATCTTTTTTTTATGAAAACCTTTTTTTTAATATTATTTATGAAACCTGACGCTGAATATTCATTCCTATCAGTCTTATTAAACAATGTTTTTAGGAATAATGTATTCAATGAACTCGAATTCACTTTAGTTTTTCTCCTTCATTAAACGCTCAACTCCTTATTCCAAACTCGAGGCAATAATGAGTCGTCAAATTTTATCTCAAAATTAAATTGTGAATTGATCGCCTGAGTCACAGGAAATAATAGGATGCGAGGAAAAAGAACTAGCTATATTATTATTTCGGACAAAAACCTGAATTTCTCAAGTACAGAAATAGAAAACGCAATATCTCGTGAAACTGCTCAAATAGAATAAAAATGCGAGAATTCATTCGCTATCTCAAATCCGTTCCCTTCTCTCCAGAACATGATGCTAGACTAAACTTCGCAGCGAAAAAAGAATTGGATATATACACGGCATCTTCGCATCAGAATAAACATAACATGATATTTCGGGTAGCGTTGAATCACACAATTTTGGGAAACACGAATCTTTTGAAGATCAGGTAAATTGGTTTGCTCAGCATATTTGCATTACAAATTCCTGAAATCGTCTCTAAAAACCCCTTTGATGATTCGTCCTCGTCCATGTGAAACCACCGAAATATAAATGTGAAACTATAGGCTTTGACTCATAACTTCAAGCTGCTTTGAAGATGAGACAAACGAAGTGAATCTGGAAAGGGATGTTTACGGACACTATGGCTCTAGTGCGGGTGAGTCACAAGAGGTAGCGAATAGTAGTCTCGACAATTCTAAGCGGAATCCGAGGAGAGAGAAGTACACAATGCCATGATGACTGAAGAGGCTATGGTGACCCTCTGTTTTTTCTCTATTGTTGCAGATATCTCTACACAGATTTCGGAGTCGGCGCCAAAGAACAAAGCTTATGAAACAATTGGGTCATTATGCAGATGGACGTGAAAATAATTCTATCGCATAGATTTAATACTACGTCGACAATTTCTTTAATTTTTTTCACTCATTGATGTCACCCCGACCATCCCACTCAAAGTTATTCCGGGTTCTCGCGATTATCTAATGTAACAGGGAATCACTCATACGAAGAATCATCGAAGTTCATGCTTCGAGACAGTTAAAAATGAGATGTAAAGCTCGGTTTAGTTGAAACAGATTTTATAATGTATCTACGTATATCAATAATTAAACGTGTCTTTAATACATGTAATCTGATAAAAATTAATATTTTGTACCTTAGAAACACAAAATTAATTTCTTATGACTAACAGGAAATTGTTTTTTATAATAATAATAATAATTATTATTATTATTATCATAAAAATAATTTTACATAGAACATTTTTAGTGAACTTTCTTCGTACTTTGTCGAACGTTGACACTTAAATTCGTAAGATTAATAAAAACTAATTAATTTAAAGAAAATGAGAAAATATTTCGAGAAATTACATCATTCACCCGAATTATTTCCTTTTTTTGTAAACGCACAAGAGAATCTGAAGAGATTGTTTTTTGTTACAACATATCGAACTTCTGAACGTTTAAACACAATCGTAATTATTGTCAGCGGTCTCCATTTGAGGATGCCCTCTTGTTCACACCAAGGGGGGGAAGTTTGTCGGAAATTCGAATCCACGTTCCAAAGCGGTTGTTGGAACTTGAGTTTCCTCTCATTCTATTGTCACGAGTAGTTTGCTCTTACTTTCATTTGTGCTGCTGTGGTGGCATTAGTTCTCAGAACTTGTTTAGTTGCTACACCATCCACCCATTTCCACTGGTCCTGCTTAATGTACACATTGGTTGGTTTAGGGAGAACGAAGCAGATATCTGCAATTTGCAACTCATTGTCAGATGATGTCGAGAAATTACTCTTTAAATCCATTTACAACATTAAATGATAAGTAAGATATTGTGTTCAGCGTCACTGTTCCTATGCAATTAAAGTAAACTGGCAAAAACAAAAACGTATTTTAATAATATTGTACGTTGATTCCTATTTGTATTGCATAATTCTAAAATAAATGTACTGAACCAAGTATTGTACTTTAGCTTTTACAACAATAACTTTCATCTCGTTCATGTTATTTTCAGTTTCCCTTGACTCATTGAAAATTTTTCTGACATGCACACCTTGCATTGCTTCTGGAATAAAATGAACATGAGGGTTGCCTCTGAACAAATTTGTAACTTCACCACCTGCGCACGATGTCTTAAGCTCTGTGACATGTTAATTTACTTTTTTTATTTAGTAGAACCATAAAATAAAGTGTATTAAATATGAGGAAGTATAATAAAATCTGAAAGAACTAAAACAGTCTCCTAAAAGACCAAGGTATAAAAATAAATGTTGATATAAAATAGAATCTTCTCGTCGATGATAAAATAGGAGTAGAATCATTTGCGTAAGGTACGGTAAGGGACAAGAGCAAAAACTATCTGCATCAGCGCCTTTACCGATGCAAATAGTTTTTGTTGGGCGAGAGAGAATATTTCTTGATCAGAATTTTTACGAAAAATGTTGTTGATACCTTTATTCAAATTTCAAGTTAGTGTACTAAAAGAGTGGGAATAGAGGCTCCCAAGCGCAATTAAACGTTCCTATATTCTCCTCAATAGACCAAATTTTAAACTATTTTTTCCGTTAAATAAATACATTAGATATTACTCAAGTCTGGCATATTGGAGATCCACTGCAACAATATTACGTTATTACCTTTAAGCTAAAGTAAATTGTTCTTTGAACTCACATTAAAACAACTTATACATGAATTAAGAACAAAGTAATCTGACCTTTACTTCCAATGGTTACTGACTCCCTCATGCCCAGAATTTAGTAAAATGAGTTCGAAGAATCATTACATCGATTGGAAATGAATAGATTTTCAATACGATGCAAATATTATTATGCTAGGTCATCCTCAAAAACGACATTTAAAAGAACAAAAAAAAATAGGATGTAATATTGTGTTCGCAAACACCATTGTAAATGTTGCAATCGATGCAATGCAGCTTTCACTGAATCCTGGGATGACGGACGCAGCCCTCGTCGCTCGCCTTCGTTGCTCGCTCTCGTCAATAATGCATTTTTGAACGAAAAAATAGACTAATAAATTTGTGAAAGGTGTAGCGAGAGTTTGGTTGAAAATATTACATATTCTCGAGGTTCAGATTTGTCATACATTACTAATACGGACGAGTAAAGAGCAATTCTTTACTGCATGTTTTATCAGTGTACGTAAAAACTATTAGAGCAACAACACGAATTTGTTAACTGGGTAACGAATGTAACTATGCAACAGATTGCACCATGGAACAAAATATGCACATTTCTACTTTAAAATATTTTAACAATGAGTTTAGAAGTAAATTGAATCCTTAAACCGATCGATCTCCTTGATTCCGAGTCTGCGATTCTTCCCCTAAGCTTTCCGGAACATGAAATCCATATAGAACTCGGAAACAGCACACAAAACTTTCACGAGATCCGTTAATCATCAGCTTCAAATCACACACAAATGATGGTGTTTCATGCACATTTTTAATTTGTTAGTTGGGGGGAACGCCCAAATGACAGGGTGTAAGATATTTTGTTTGTACAATAGTCCAATTCTGAGTTACGAAATATTCGGATAAGCGTGTCACAACATTCATCTCACAATTCCTCATTTATTCTTTAACAGTGAATTGCAACAATTTTTTAGTATTGATATATAACTATGTATATGGTGTCATATCAAACCAAACCCGATATTAGATATATTGCGCGTCTCGGTATGGAGATTAAATCTTTAAACACTCATAAAAGGCACATTATTTGGCCTAGTGTAACAGATAAAAGTAAGATGACTACAAATGTTGCATAGACTTTTACACTGATCCTATCAGTTAATGAAAAATGAATGCAACAGTCATGTATAACATAAAGCAAACGAAAAAGGAACAGAATGGTCAATATACATACCATGACAATATAGCTAGTAGCTTTATTAACATTCCTTTGACATAATGATAATTCTTTGACTTAATAAATATATCTTTTCTTTGACATAATTAATATAAATAATGAACAACAGGCATGGTGTAAACTAACTGCATCTATTTACATTCACACAACATTTTCTGCTTTTACTGTTATTGAAACTAGTTCGAGTACAAAGTGATATTTAGAAAATTATTGCGTTTAATAGTTTTGTTCGAGATACTCTTACAAACATTACAGTTACATACTTTCCAATAAATTGTGGTACGGAAATTGAACACAAAACCGCGTGCACAAAATGAGTGCATTATTATCTCAACAAACGTACAGCAATGGGCAAAGAGAATAGCATGGGCAAGTCAGAAGCCTTAGGGACTTATCGTTTCTCAAAAACAGTTTCACAGAAAAGAGAACAACCACAAACGCATGTTTTTCTAACGACAAACCCTTAAACGGCATATTTCATCAGGTGTTACATCCGAAATGTATACGAAAGCACCGACCTAAAGAACATCACGCCTTCAATACCTTGGTTCATAAACCATCGCACCCCTTTAGTGCAACGGGCAGAGCATAAAACGTTGAAGGTTTCGCCGGCGAGCAAAGAGAAACCAATCACCAAAACGCCCTTCGGAACGGGCTCGGGCGCGAGGGAGTGGATCGCGAGACAAGAGAGCGGCGGCGCGGCGCAATGGGGAAGACGAGAATCTCGGGCGGCGTAACGAGGCTTAACGACGCATTCGTTAGCGCTCGTCGCAAAGGATGCGGAGCCCTGATCGCGCCCGCCTCTCGTTACACGACGCGCCGCGAGGTAGGAGGGCAGGCGACGCGAGGTAAAAAGCGGGCAACTAGCGGAACTAGGATGCGCGTCGCGCCACGTCGCATTACGTTGTTTCACTTGTAAGTTCCGTTGTGTTACATTGCTCTTCGTTGGGTCATGTGTTAGGTTACGTTGCTATATTTGTGCTTCCGTTAGTTCTATTGCCAGAAGTTGCAAATAAATTTCTCTAAGTTATTTCAAGTTCTTTTATTTATATTTCGTTCCTTTACTTGGCCATACGTTGCGTTTCTTTACTCCATTTTACGTGGCGTTGCGTTGCACGTCTTAAGTAATACGTGATATCATAACGCGACTTAACGTTAATTTTTTAATCTTGTATACCGTTACAACCTTGTGATGAAATGCATAACGTTGCCTTATTTTGTGCTACTGCACCTTCTGTTACCTTCCCATTTTGGAAATCATTCATTGAATCGTCACGTAGCCTTACCTTACGTTATGTGTCGTTGAGTTGCATTAAAGTGCCTTACTTTGTTTATACTGATTTATGTTAGAGATCGACTTAGTTTTTACTAAAATTTCAGAATTGAGAATTGGAGACATTTTTCTCAAGATGTCTGACCTCCCCAAACGTTTTAGATGAGTTAACGAAGGAATTAACACTTGTACATAATTTTTCACGACTGTAATTTATCACGACTGTATTTCACAACTGTAATTAGATTTATTAAGAATCTAATAATAATATAATACAAATAAAATAATAATAACAAAAATAACTTTTAAATAAAAATGTAAAATTTTAATTTGCAAGAAATTTGTAAATTTGTAAACAAAGAACAAATTAAATAATGTTTATTTATTAATTTAATAATATAAATCTATTTTCAATTAGTACCATGCAAATGAAAACCAATTAAAACTGTCAATGTTGAGAAACAGTTTCTTGTCAAAGCATAAGAAAAACAAACGAAACAGTTGGAAAATAATGTGCATTTACACGACCTGCAATGTCACAATTTTCGAATATACTTCTGGAAATAAATATCTTGTATTAAATGGAAAATGTGCATTAAGGAATATAACATGAACCAACTAAAACAATCCTTCGTTAAGCGCGCATGGGCCAATTAGCCACACTGCATTTTCAGTCCTTAATAATCTTGTGGAGTTGTGGATGAAAGTTTACATCTTACGTCATCGCGTGCTGAACAATTTAGCATGCACTGACAAGGCTACCACCTAGCGGGAGGACGTCCGGTCACGTAGCTCTCTTTGCTGCGTGCTGTACATGGGATAGCCAGCCCCCCCCCCCCCGCCTAATGGTGTCATGTGAATTTCCCAGAGGGACTTGGGATCGTTACGTTGTTTATTTATTTATTACGTTGGAGCTGAAGAACTGTGAAACAACAAACAGACAGGAGTAAATAATTGAAGAGGGAAGATTTTAGGGAGAAGAATATTTAGATGTACATTGGGTTTTCAAAAGAAATTGAAACGGAACCATAATTTTCCGTAAGACAGTCGAACACTACTCACCGAAAACTATGATTTAAGTAGAAATGTCAAATAAGCTGAACGGGTCTAAAAATACAGTAAAATATAGACCAAATAACCAGAAAATTATTTAATTTAATTACGGATAAGAGTGGGATCAGGTGTGAACAAAATTTAAAAGAAAAATGTAATTGTATCCCATAGAAAGTAAATGAACGATAGAGACGGTAATTGTGTTTTGAAATTTAGAAAGTCACAGAAACGTGAAATCAGACTGGTATTGAAGCGAAAGTAAGACGTGACAGCAGTTGGAAATCATGTTATTAATTTAATATGATATGTTAAACGATAAGTGAAATACCAGTGCGGAGATGAAATGAAATTCAAAATGGAAAAATGATAATTCTGGAAGCAAGCGACATGTGTGATGATTTTTGTCGTGGAGTTAGCGGCAATCAAGACAAGGGGTATTGGACATTTAAATTTTCTATTTCGACTGGACAATGTGAGAAGGCAAAGAATGTTTTGCAGTGGGGAGAATATTGAAGTTTAGAAATAAACAGCCATATAAAATATGGAAAAGAAACGCGTGCTTGTGTGAATGAGTTTTCTGTGTACGTATGAATGTGTATATTAACTGTTTTGAAGGGTAAAATATAATTTTTAGTATGTGCTGATGTTGTTCTTTTATGTAATGTGTTATGCATTAGCCAAGGGAAGCGGAAGTAGAGCTAGGGAATTATTTGATACTGAATAAGCAAAGTTGCACTGGTATTGGCAGTGGCAAAGATACATTTCGAAAATTTGGTGTTTTATTTATTTATGAGCAAGAGAGGAGCAAAATAAGTATCCAGTTCTCAAATCGATGATAAAAATTCCTGTATTGGCGAATTCACATCATTAAATAAATGTTATTGAAACGGCGGATGAGTCCCAAGGCGTAGGCAAATATTTTTTGTGTTAAATTAATTATATACAGATAGTATTTTGGTATTATGGTTTGTCCGGCAAACTATTGCAATATCTTATACAGTTATGATTTTATATGACATTCGGTTGCAGTCTTTCATCAGTGTTTATAATAAACATTCATTTCTGATTAAAATCTCTTACCACTTCCTCAGACCACATAAATAATTTATTTCATAAAACACTAATAAAATGTTCCAAAAAGGAAAATATAGCTAGCGCGACTAACAACATTTTCTAAAACGTCGCTCCTAACGAAAATTTTACGTATCTAAAAAAAGAGTGATTCACTCTCGTTTCCTTTATTTGTCTTCTTATTACACGCTAGAAAAGGACTACCGAGTAATTACGGCTGTCCTCACGAGCGAGTGAGTCTCAGTGCCAGTGTGTGTCCGCTCCGAAGCGGCGCCCCTGCAGCTCCCCCTCGCATGGCCGACCGGATCCACCGCCGCAGCCCCGCCCCCAGCCCGGAGACCCGGGGCCGGCGAAGGCCCTTCGGTTTAAGTACGCGCAATTATTCATGGCGTCATCAGCGCCGCCGGCACGGCTGCCGCCGCCGCCGCCGCCGCCGCCGCCGCCGCGACGCTGCGCGACGCAGACAGCGGCCGCGAAGGCCCTCGCTAGCAGCACCGGCCGCAATGCAGAGGAGACATGAAAGCGACTGGCTGTAGATGTACGGCGTGCAGAGTCCGATTCTCGTGTGAAGGGGCCTTAAACATCACCTCTAATAGTAGTGTGAAACGTATGCACTCAAAGTCATTACAAAATTATATTACACTAGGAAAACCCGGCAGACGTTTTTCCGCCCCTCGTCTCCTCCTTTCCCCTCCCATCTTCACTGTCTCTCCCTCCCTCACCCTGTCACTGTCTGCTTCTGTGTCTCTGTCCCTGTCATTCACATTTACTTGCAGATTCTACATGTCTCTGAGCAGGTTAGGTGATATCGGGAAGCGCCGGACCAGCGAAAATGTAATAGAATGTTCAGGAAGAGTTCATTCTGTAGATTACGGTGTGAGAAACGTTTCTTTGAGGCCTTTGTCTTCAAAATGTTAGTTTTTACGGCCCTAGAACGCCTCGTTTAGGAGTTATTTAACGATGTAGGTTCAAAATGCTGCGGAGTGTGTTGCAGGTTGCATTTGACGTGAATATTTTGCTCTGTTCTACAGCGCCATGTAGTGGAGTTACAACAGAATTAAGAACATGTAAACGTTCTAGGTAAAAAAAACACGTAGAACTGCTACGCGTTTTATCGCGAAAGGTGGCGGTGTTCTTCACCCGATAAGTGGTGATATCTGGCCATGTCCTACACGTCGGTTTGCGGACTTTTCAACAACCTGTTATCTACCCCCAGCGAGAAACCGCCCCCGCCAAGACAAGCTCTATTTTCCCGAATGGTTTCCCGACAGGCGTTCTAGTGTAGTGCATGTGAATGTGTGTGTGTGTGTATGTATGGGGGAGAATAAGGCAAGCAAGAGGAAGGAAAGATGGCGCCCTTTTAGTTCTCCCTTTTGTTAGGAAACTGCTCTGGCATCAGCCTGGTGTTGAACGGAGAAACGGAAATGGATCAGCGCAGCCGGACGCTAGAATTCCCCTCATGACGGCGACTGAATTCGATGTAGCTATCTGGCTGGTATCGAAAATCGTGCCACCGTCGGATCTTCAACTCTAGGACCTTTCGCTCAGAGACCCAGCAGTGCTGTGACATCAGAGGATGCCCTGAGCCACCTCAGCTGGTGTTTGTACTCAAAATGTATATAAAATTAAATGTTATTATTTTCAATTTGATACTTTTATATTAATTTGTTAATAATAATAATAATAATAATAATAATAATAATAATAATAATAATAATAATATCAAAATGTTCATAAAAATGGTAAACTAAAGAGCCAAGCCATTCTCCTTTTTCGTTTAATATCTATCCCTAAGTGAAGCTGAGTAAAGAGAGAACCACTTTTTTTTTGCCCTCTTCCAAGATGACCACCATGCACGTTTGCCATTCGACGAAATGAATTGTAGAAGCAAATATGGAGGGTGATGATGTGAGATGAATGATTAGAGACGGAGTGATGATTCAATTATGAGATAAGGTATGTTCGCGAATATGGAATGATGGGAACATCAATGCCTCGAACGGACTCAAACATACAGCCTTTGACACCGTGAACTCTGACGTAGATTCAAGCGCCTGTCACACTAAATCAGGTAGTTCTACATGTACAGTAATTGTTCGAGCTTAAATCGAGTATTCAAAATACTTCTGTTTTCAGAGCTTCAAGAAAAGCACCGATTACGATGCTGTTTTTACGATCGTTGAGGATTCTATCTACAAGATAAGCAGTTACGAGACCTTATTGAAACTACTTTAAAAACAATAAGACATTGATCATATTGAGTAATGACAAAATCAATGGGACATCAGACCTACGGTTTTAGTGCCTTATTAGAATTCTCTGTATTGCTTTTATGTAAACTTATACAATCGACAATCACTCCAGAGCTGAAAATAAACAGATTAGTTCTATAATTTTCGAAATGTGCTCAGTGGTTTAAAAGTTAGAAAGAAACGAAAGAAACCTAAGTCCATGCTAATGAACTCCTTGCAGTCGGAGAAAATTAAGTGATGAATATCTGTGTAGTAAGAGCAGTATCAAATGAATACATCCAAGAACAATTATAATGCGAAACAGCCACAAATAAAATTACACAGAGAACAATGATTTGCTGTCGTTTTGTAATTGTTTTAAGAGGCACCATCCTTGATTTTTATGCCTTACACGTTGCTGCACTGGAGTGACACCTACAAACATTGCACCTTAAAATCTTTGTAATTAGCTTGAGCACCGAAGAAAAAAAGGAGAAAAAGAAGAAAAAGAATGCGATTGACGTTCTCCAAAACTGTATATTCTATTTGCAATTAACGAATCAAAGTCTCGCACATTCTTAGTACTCGCTAATAACGCTCTGGTACACAGGGTCCCCAATATGTTATTACATTAATATTAATAATAAATAATAATAATAAATACAATAATAATAATTTAATAATAATAATAATAAATGATAACAATAAAAACGTACATTATTTGGCGATTCATAATTGATCACCACTACTCCGTGTTATCGGTCCGAGTAGGTAGCGTGCGCGCTTTCCTCGGCGCAACCTCCGGTTCGATTTCCGCCTGGTAAATAATAACTGCACGTTTTGCCACTATCTATTGTTGTGTGACGATGAGAAAGCCCATCGCTAAGGATTGAGAAGACCAGTATATACAGTGAAGGGATGTCTTCGTGCTAACCTGACGAACCCCTATCCCTATGGCCGATAGGCTGTGTCACCGTCGGTCCGTCAAGGTCAGTAGCGGGCTGTCGACCCACTAGGACACGACAGTCCATGTTACCTTAAAATGCTCTGATTAATTACTTCTTTCTTCCGTTCAAGGAGTTCAAATGAGTTTCCCCATTATGTATCGATTGAAAGGAAACCGGGATATTTTAGTCACTAATCTGCATATTCCCTTTACATCTACAAAGTTTGTTCCAGAGGGAAAACTCAACAAATCGATACAGGACGGAGCAAATAACTTTAGTTCCTGGAACGAAACCGACCGTATGCTTCAGATTATCACTTCCTTCACTGAAGATGTGTTTTAATAGAAAATTACATCCAGAATTCTCATTGAGTTTGAATGGGACTGTAAGTACTGTTATACTTAACAGTACGCTCGTTTTTGAAAGAAAAATTGAAGGAATGAATGAAGGATCGTTAGTTCTGTGTCCATAATTTTGTAGTTTATGTAAAAATAGTCCTAAATTAACTTACGAAACCTAAAGAGTTTAGAAATAATTCACTTTCTACTAAATTTGTTGTCATTTTATTTTCTAATGCTGTAGAAAATGAATACTGAGAGAAATGTTTATTTTTCCTGTGTTTAATGTTTCAGCATTAAAACTGCAAGGAAATCGTTAATAAATGAAGATAATTTTTTTAAATGAATGTTAATTGTGGCAAAAAAGGAGAAACTAAAAACTTTCAGCATGTTTCTATAAGTAAATAGCAAGTATCTTAACCAAAAATATTCTTACTTAAACTATTCAAGAAACTTACATTTACCAAACATGTCGATTTTTTTGAAAAAAAAAAAATAGGAAATTTTGAAAAGTTGTTTAAAAGTCAGGTCTGAAAGATCTAACAACAACTAACCAACAGGCACGTCCGCAGATAAAAGAGCGAGAGGCGTTGGTTAAGATGAGAGAAAAAATGTAAATGAAGATGACGTCACCGGCGGGCGGAAGAGCACACGAGCGGTGGCGCAGTCAAAGGGACCACAGCCACGCCCCGCGGCTTCTCCCTCGGCGCACGTGCACTTAGCTTCCACGTTCCCCCTTCCCCCCTGCCCCCCGGGCCCCCCACCTCGCAGCACTTCGCCTCTCTCTTGATTTCACTTCCCGTACCGCGTCTTCAATAACATTACGCACCAGATCTCCACCTTAATTCATATGAAACTAGTGGCCCGAAGCAGCAAAAGTGCTTGTTAACGTCTCCTAGAACTTTACGTTCAGTAGGCGCTTTCCGACAGGTTTCAGAGGATAGACCAACACGCAGTGGTGATTTCTCAGGGGAGGGAAGGTAAAAACGTCATGGCATATTTCACACCCGTGGATGTCATTACCAAATAAAATACTTGTTTTGATGTTGAAGGGAAAATGTACAATATTTGTGAGTTGATAAATGAAAGGAAATTTATTTGTGTCGTTTACTTACGTATACACGAAGTAATATACGTAGTATAGAGAAAGTTATGTAATATTTCGGAAAATCGAATTTCGAGATTTCAACGGAAATACACGTTTTAGGGTGTCTTGATACCGAAAAAGTGTTTTTTTTATGTCCGTCTGTCTACTGAACTGGCAGACATTTATCGCTTCTTTTTAAACCAGAAAAACGCACCATGGGTGGTGAGACGTGTAAAACTTTGGTAGGCTAAGGGTCAGACCAGAGGGTTAGACGTGGGCAGACCAGCAGGCAGGCGGAAGCAGGAATCCTCCAAGTACGTCACTCAAAATGACCTAACACCTAATGACATGACTTAATAAAAATGGGTTTTAAAATAAAGGGCCGAAAAATAATACAAGTCGTGGTGTTAAAGTGTAGGAGGAAACCTATATTTAGTTTCTCCATGCAAAATCAATGATCGTCTCCGAATTTTATCAATGAATCAAATGAAACTGGACGAAATAATTAAGGTAGAGTTTGAGATTGACTCTCCCCAACTTTATTTTTCAATTAAATATAGTTCATAAATGGAAGTAAGATTTATGTCATTTTGTGGTGTACAAAGAAGTAAGAAAATTTGATGTGAAACAACGCAAAAATTAGAGCTGGTACAGAACATGTATTTACGTTATTAGGAGTGTTCATGAAGTCACGTCCAGAACTCTCAAAACAAAAGCACTGGGTTAACTGTTGTTACAAGGTTGAACTAAAGTCCTGACCCATTTTACAAAAGACTACTTGTTTATCTGCAGAGTACAGAATGTGACGATCATTTGATGCATTAAATACATTCTTACACGTTTAACCTATTAACGTTTGACTTTGGTAAATAACAATTCATAATTTCATAAATTAAATTCATTGATTTTGAAAGATATAATACAATACATACAATGCGATTCCCCCTTTACGAGAGCTTTCTGAACATAAATATAATGCTCCTTTTCTGCTGTTAGCTATTACAATTACATTGAGTGAAACGTTAACATTTATCTAGAAGACAATTCAAGAAACATTCCTCAAAGCGTTCAACAGTTTAGCAAATTAATTTAGGGTATTAAGTAAATATGGGAGAATTGTGGGTTATATAGCGATGCCTAAGTATTCTCTTGTGAAGTGAGGTGTCGTGCAGTGTATAGCATAGAAATAAAGAAGGAAGTGATTTATAAGTCTTGGTGAAGTCCAGTGTGATTCTAATTATATAAACACTCAGTGCGGAGTTAGACTAAAGAAATTTTTGTTTCTCAATGTCATTTAATGTTTAATGAATCAGTTAGTTTTGATATTATTATTATTATTATTATTATTATTATTATTATTATTTTGCTATTATTATTACTATAATTATTATATAAATTGTTAGTTATATTACATTATTATTAGTAGTAATAGCAGTAGCAGTAGTAGATGTTACTGAGACGCTGTGTTTTTTTATGTTTTTGTAATTAGCTGCCATGGGGTTATATCCAATTGCAGTTTAAATACATTTACCTTATCTTATCTTAAACACCAATAGCATAGTGACCCACCTTCCGCCGAAGAGTGTATTTTCCTTCGCGGTGCTTCACTGACGTATCAGTCGACTAAATCACACGCATCGCGTGCCGTCGGGGGCCTCACGACGAGAGTTGTGATTCTTTCAGTTACGAATGTTCCTCTCGGCTGCCCTCGTGATCTACGATGACGCGGGGTGCCGATGGAGAGAGACATGCTGCCTAGCGCGACGGGACGGGCGACTCACGCCATTGAAAAAGAGCAACCAAGTGCGCGGGCCGAGCGAGACATGAAACGACACCGGGACGGGAGGAAAAAAAAAGGACAGCGATGCCAGAGGGAGTGAAAAAGCGGACACAGAAAGGAGGAAACGGTAGGGAGAGAGGAGGGGGGGCGGTGGTTGTGAGAAGAAGACAGAAGAAAGCAGATACACTGCGGGCGGATGGGACGTTTGGAGACAGCGCGACAGATGGAACCACTCGGAGACGCATCAAAAGAGAAAATGAACCACTAGACCGCGTTAACAAAACACTTAAGGCCAGGCGTAAAAACGCCTTGTCTTGCGCCGCTGCGTCCGGTGACGTCGCTTCAGAGAGGGCTTTGAGGACGCGTCCTCGCCGGAGAGGACCGGCCGCGGCCGGCTGCGAGGCAAAGGGGGCGCGGCGCGGGCCGAGGCCTGAATTAACACGGCAGCCGCCGCGTGAAGCCAAGACGAACGCGAGCGAAACCGGAGGGCGTGGTTCGCGCAGTCAATGAGTGACAAGGGGGAGGGACAACTTTGTTTTCTTGTGATCCTGTTTACGCGTTTGCGACAGTGCCAGCACCTCCTGTTTCCTTCATGACCACACTTCCCTTTCCTGCGTTGTGTTTCTTTTGGAAATTGCTCAAGATGTGCGGAAAATGTTCTCGTACCATTTTAGAATATTACTTAGCAAATGACACATTTAATATGCAACGGTGCCAGCACTCCGTTACCGCCCATCTTCCCATACTCGTTAACTTACAATGTGTTTTTTTTAATTGCTTAAAATGAAAAAAATGTTTCTTTATACTTACAAAATGTCAGAATGAAATAATTCCTTTATTTCTTTGCAAGTATAATTTATATCCGAGATTGTGTTTACGAAATACTGAATCTGAATAGGATCCAAATACTTTATAATTGTTTCAAATATTCCTAATACGGTTTTATAAACATAAGACCTGAAAAATTCCCTAAACTATTAGAAAATCATAATCAAGAGTGCTCCATGAACCTCCCTTTTCTATTGAATTAAAATTCAAATTGCACCACCAAGATAGTTAATCGGGTTACAAGTGTACGTCGCTTAACAATACTACACTTACAAATAATGAATATACACTAAATGCACATACTCGCACTATACGATCGGAAACAATGAAAGAAAAAATATGAGACAATATTGGCTGGTCACGCACCTAACGAGGGAGAAGAGAGCAGTTCTGTGAACCATCTTTACACAACACTAACTCCTGAAAAGCTATTGCCTTCAACAAGAATCACGGCGGGCTACTCCAGTGAACTGACAGAGAGGGTTCTTCGCCGACAAATAAAGCTAAACAAACAGCCATTCAATTTACGAAAGTGTGTCTTCTCTTTTATGTTCGTTTTTATTAGGCAATTTTAATAGTGATTTGTGCGGGACGTCGTGATGTAGAACGTATCGCTGGGTCTTGCGCCGTGTTGCCAGATCGCAGGACTGTCCTTTTATGTGTTTTGGCGATCGTTCCGAATTTGCGTGAGGTCTAACGGAATTGAATCACTGGAAACGGCCATGCTGAGAAATGGAATGGACCGAGAATTAAATGCTGTGCCAGACATTAAGACGATGTTTTATTGGGTTACTACAAACGCTGGATTTTTTTTGAGCTTCTGCGATTCAGTAACTGAAGAAATACGGTTCTGATTGCTCAACGATCTGGAGTTCGGTGGGGTTGAAGCACGAGCAAGGGTACAAAATATTGGTAATAGAAATAGTGCAAAATGAGAAATAACAGGATTAATTTAAACTATAAATTATATACATAAATGCTACTGTACCAATAGATATTTGTTACTCATAATTGGAAAATGAATTATTAGTCATTTTTTGTTTTTTAAGAAATACTGATATATTTTTAAGGTAATTTATGAGCAGTGTGGTTAAAAATGACTTACATCGGTAAAATGTAGCTGTTGCACTTTGACGTTTAATTGAATTATCTATTAATATACATAAATAATAAAATATATTAGACAATGTTGGAGATATGCAATTGTAACATATGTTCTACTTTTTGATATTCCATTCAGAGTAAAATGTAATTCAAATGAACGAGGCGATAAAATATCGGCTTTAGTTATTAGTTCAATTTACACATTCTTCACCACCAAATATGAACAACAGAACAAACATTCGGAAATGAAGTATTAACTCTACTTGTTTTGTCGTTATGATGATCAATGATTGAAAAAATGCACGCTATTAGTATTGAACAATATTCTTCACGACGTAAAAAATTGGGGTGCTCAGAATAATAACGGTATATCCCAAACAAAGTTCGTTTTGAGAAAAAAATCCTTTTTTCTTTCACGTTTACTTCCATACCGGACACATTTTTGAAGTTGGTATTTGATGGTTTTGCCCTATTCATTTGATATTTCAGCATATGATACGTATATGGCAGGAGTTTACAGTCTTACTTCTAACTGAAAATGCGAGATCGGTTGGGATCATCTGTTATTATTCTGAGCGCCTCAATTCTCTCTGGCAATTCGGTTCTCAGAGCAAAGTGTAATTAGCACGAAGAAAGGTTTCTCACGAATTTCTAGGAGAGTGCTGAAACCTTTAGAGCCTCTTCGCTTACAACTGTGCGTAGATTTGTCGGAATCGCATATGGATGCTCTTTGGATTCCAGTCCCATTCCAGGAATATTTGATTGTTGTCTACATCATTCCGATTGTTTTCACTCATTTAAAGCATATTTCTCTGATCTAGGACTTATAACAACAGTCATCTTTCATGTTGACGAATCTTAATCACAAACGATATTTTCCCCAAACGAAGCCATTCATTTCACAGTTTACTTCCCCAGAAGAGAACAGAAGCAAAGGAATTGACCTTTCGTGTTCGCCATCCAAGCAGGTCATTTATTTCTGTTTAAGAAATTAGAGAGAAGTACTGTCACAGTAAAAGACTTGCACCTTTTCTTTGATGACAAATTAACTATCAATGACTAACTGTCAGAAAATTAGTGTACTAGAAACGTTTCCAGGAATGGAGTAATTAAGGGCATTACTGAAGTCTTTATTTTAACTTTATAGTGAAAACAGAAAAAAGGAAACAACAATGAAAAATACAATCAAATACAAATATGAAAAAAGAACAAAATATTGTAATCGAACAAAAGATCAAATGAAAAAACTACAAATAAATAAAATATTTAATGGACACAAAATTAAATAAATCTTTAACTGAAAAATGAATAAATAAATTAAATGAAAATAAGATAAAATGAAAATTTAATGGATAAATAAATACATATTTAACTAATACAGGCTGAAAAGTAGTCATTACACGTCGGCAAGTCCCGAGTGAACTGCTTTTTAACCACAGAATGTGCAAGGGTAGATGAAAGAGCTAAATCGTAGGCGACGGAGGCAGACGCCACTAGCGAGGGCGAGGGCAGAGTGAGCTCGGTAAGGGAGGGAGGACGGCAAGGGTGGAGAAAGGACAGCAAAGATGGAGAGAGAACGGCATGGGTGGAGTGTAGACGGCAAGCGTGGAATGAGGACGGCTAGCGTGGAATGAGGACGGCTAGCGTGGAATGAGGATGGCAAGCGTGGAGTGAGAACGGCAAGGGTGGAGTGAGAAGTACAAAAGCGGAGTGGGAAGGCAAGTGCAGAGAGAGGACGGTAAGTGTGGTGCGAGGAGGGTGAGGGCGGTGTGGGGACGGCGAGGGCGCTGTGAGGACAGTAAGAGCGCAGTGAAAACGAAAAGGGCGTAGTGAGAACGCCAAGCCAGCGAGGGCCGCGGCGTGGCTCAGCGTTCGAGCGACAACCCTTGTCACGACGCCCACCGACCAACCCCATTTAAGTCCATTTAGACTGGCGTATTAATTAGCAGACTCGTCATATCGGCAGCGCCAGCCGCCTCCATCGTCGCCACCGCCACTGCAGGCGCCACCGCGATAAAACAAGTGAATCACGAAAGCGCGTCGCGAGAGTAAACACCGCGGTATTTTTAGTCGGGCTCTGCCCGCCGCGCCGCGCCGCGCCGAGCGGGCGACGCGTCGTGTGGATACGAGTCCTAATGGTCGCGAAGATCAATAAGAGAGACTCCGCGCTGGCTAGGCCTCATTGCCCAGTCCGCGCCGCCGGCCACAGCCGCCTCAGTGGCTCCGACGCCCCCCCCCCTCCACACGGCTAGCTCCGACGCGCCTCTGCCCGCTGCCGCTCTGGACGCTCTTCATGTTCACGGAAATAACTATCCCGTACACACAGCTCCCGACAGTTTCGTTGACAACCGTCTTTATATCTGCAGTCCTTCGCAACATCATGAATTCTGTGACTACGCCACTTATAAAATAACATATTTTAGGCACAATTAGGGTTGTATGTCTCAAAGAAAGTATCTTTCCTATTAGTTTTTCTTATAATTTGTCTCAATTGGCAAATCATAGGATGCCGTTCATCAGACATAATAGGTTTGATAGCGCAAGTTTCATTCATGTAATTAACATTTGGCGTCGTATGAAACTGTGGCAAATTCTCGTATTCTCGTTCGTGGAAGAGTCTCATTAAGTACCTCTTGAGTATTGGAAATTTCCAGGAAAATTACAGTTCTCCGACGCAGTGTCTATCTGAATCATCACCGTTTTAGTCATCTAGTTTCACCGCTGTCGCTTTCTCGTGACATTTACTATGTCGTTCGCCTGATAGGGACCAAATTTTTTAGTCACCGTCGTCCAGCGGCCCTACCCATCACATCGCCCACCGCTACTCCATCGCCCACCGCCCCTCCATCGCCCACCGCCCCTCCATCGCCCACCGCCCCTCCATCGCCCACCGCCCCTCCATCGCCCACCGCCCCTCCATCGCCCACCGCCCCTCCATCGCCGCGTCACCTCCATCGGCTGGCGCCTGGTTGCCCACGACGCGCCCGCACGGAAGCTCGGCTTTTAAATATTAACGTGTCTGGCGCACGCTTTTTGTAACCGGGTGCTCCTTTCCTTTTCAGCTGCTACTGCTGCTGCCGCGGCGGCGGCGGCGGCGGCAGCGACCGCGCCTGCGTCGGCAGTGGCAGTGGATTGCTTTCGGCGCTGGTGGGGGTGGTGGCAGCGGCGGCGGCGGCGGTGGTGGTTGCAGTGGCGGCGGCGATGGAGTGTCGGTGGGGGACGCGGTGGTGGTGAGAGTGGCTGTTGCGGCGGTGGCGGGGGTGGCGGCGGTGGCGGGGGTGGCGGCGGTGGCGGGGGTGGCGGCGGTGGCGGCGGTGGCGGCAGCGACGCCGGTGGCGGCGGCGGTGGCGGATGTTGATGTTGGGGGCGGATGGTGATAATGGTGGTGGCGGTGTTGGTGGTGGCGGTGTTGGTGGTGGCGGTGTTGGTGGTGGCGGTGTTGGTGGTGGCGGTGTTGGTGGTGGCGGTGTTGGTGGTGGCGGTGTTGGTGGTGGCGGTGTTGGTGGTGGCGGTGTTGTGGTGGCGGTGTTGGTGGTGGCGGTGTTGGTGGTGGCGGTGTTGGTGGTGGCGGTGTTGGTGGTGGCGGTGTTGGTGGTGGCGGTGTTTGCGGTGGCGGTGGCGTTGACTATTGGGCTGGCGAGGGGGCGGCAGGGGCGACGAGACTCGCGGCGGCGGGTGTGGTGGGAGGCGTGGACGCCGCGTACGGCAGTGGGCGTCGGGGAAGACCGAAGATGGAGCACACGATTCTACACGACATGAAAGGAAGGCTCGGTGCACTTGGTATGCGGCACACGAAGGGGTGTGCAAACTAAGGGAGAATAATCATCAGGGTCAACTATGTAGTGTTCCTGTGTCAAAATTCGGACAAAACCACTAGTGGCAAGAGATCAAATATACTAGTAGATCAGGCACCTTGTTTAGGAAAATGTATGTTTACTTGGTAGAACAATTCTGTTTCTCTTCTCAAATGTCATAAATGTACACAAATAGTCTGAATTGTGGGGGTGGATATCGAATGCTAGTGTTCATACCAACTTCAGAATACTTACCTCTTTTGTATAAATTGCTCCATCCACATTTTGTCACCACATACACTTCAGAATTTATTTTTATGTCCTTTCTTCTTCAGAAACATTTTTACTTCCCCGCACTTACGTAAGGAGAGAAAGCATTATACTCGTGCGCCGGAAAACTGCGAATTTTCGACACAAAAACTCTTATTTGATGTAATGATTTGCACGATCTATTATTTATATACAAATATTTGAAAATAAAAAAACACATAAGAAAGTATTTAGAAAATATCGCAAAAATAAATCTTATGCTCTAGCTTACCTAAATATACAAAAAGTGACTGTAAAGCCAAAGTACAACTAGTTGCTATTATGTGGCCAGTTGACTAATTATATATGCATTCGGCGTCATCCTTATACACTCATTTTACATATTTTCAATATATAGTCTTTGTGTTAAACATTAATTTAAGACGTCTCCGATTGCCGAGAATGTAGGCCTGCTGTGATAGTATTTTTCGTGCTTTTCTTAGCCACTTCCAGGTGAAAACGGGGATCCCTTTTTACTTTCTTGCTACGGAGTAGAGAGAGAGTTATGTAATTCTGTGCGAAAAAGCGGCGAATGTTCGCCAGAAAAACTCTTATTGCAGGGCTCTGGTAAAGAAAAAGTGGATAAATCGAGTTTCTAAATTTAGAAAAAAATCCTCTATCACGTGGTGTAGCCAGAAGCCAAGTTTTGTGGGTTCTTGATAATGAAAAATGGAATTACGGCAAACGTCAGTCCGTCCATGCGTCCGGGAACAACGCTAGCCGTTTAACCGTTTTGCCGATTTTCTGCAAAATTGTTGTTCCTCAATCGATCTGGCTGATGTTGCGGCCCCTGGATTTTGAAACCGATATTTTAATTTTGGGGGTACGTTATATGATCCCCCTGGGACATTTTCCAAATTTTCAAAAAAATTGGTTCCATTGCTTTTTATTAAATTTTCTTTTTGGATACTGTGAAGGAGTGTTGGAGGAGTGAAATTTTCTTTTTGGATAGTGTATTAAACAAGAGAACCGTTGCAGGTCTAATGTTCGTTAAAAACCCTGATTTTTCGAAAACTGCAAAAGTTCGAACGTTTTCGGATTCTTCCTACAAGTAAAATTTTAAAGATGGAGATATTTTCCCTTAATGAAATCTGTTCTTTAAGATAGATTTTGAAATAAGATCACGTACAATTTTTTAGAATAACTGAGTACTTTTCGCGTAACTTGGCATGAAAACAGGGCAAGAGAGTACGTGCTATTTTAGCACCACCAGTCTAGAGAACATCACGATCAGCGTACTATCTTTCCTTCTCCCTCTTTCCCCTGTTCCATTCTTAGGGCTGTGTATTGGACTGATACTCTATTGGACTGATACTGATACCGTATCACCCAATATCTCAAGAGATCTAAAAACTAACTATGGAGGTAAGGACTGTGAGAACCTGCGTAATTAAACCTTCGGTGCTAGCTTCCGAAGGAATGACTTTCAAAGTCGACTAATCCCAAGCAAATAAAATTTTAAGATATTCCAATTTAATTCTTGTGGAAATAAATTTAGGCGGCTCAAGACCATTTGCGAGACCTCGCTACTATACAAACCTACGTCGTTCGTGCTTTACTTTATAAGGCACACAAGTTGCAACCGACTAATTTTGGCGTCTGCATATTAGAAGTGGAGTATACTTTCACAGAGAGGGGACTGCAGAAATGGGAAGCAACCCGATAAAATAAAATCGTCTCAACTCCAAGATATGTTTGAAAAAATAATGCTCAATTCTATTTTGGAACTTTAAAATACGCATTTTCAAAATCACCGATTTACAACACGGCAGTTTTAAAATCGACTAGGTCATGGAATTTTTTTCTTTTTTTGCAAATAAATCTTTTAAAAATTGCGTACATCGTGTGCAGAGAATGTTGTATGTATGAGCTTTGAATAACTTACACTAACACTTCCATACTTACTCAAACTTAGCGGTTTATTCCCGGTTTGGAAGAATGAACAGTTTCCCATTGTATCTCGCAATACACGTAAACATCACAGATTTTCTAAGCCAGTTAAATTCAATTAAATTATTAAACTCGATTTTACGCGGCGAGACTCAGGTCATCAGGCTTGCTCTTCCGTCAGTCCACGCACATTTCGCTACACTCCTTTCACCGTCTAGAGGAAAAAGAAGGTATTATTCAAGTGACGAAAGAGGCGCTTTGAATTTAGTTCAGAGGCTTCTATTAGGTTTGAGGATCTATTACATGCATTTCACCTACAACATAGGACAGCCGGCTTTACTTCCCCTCCTTAGGAACGCGTACGAAGGATTGTTTGGCTCTTAAAAATCCACGGCTTTGGACCCGCAAACTTGGACCCGACACGCTCACCGTTATACCACCGAAGCCGCACAAGCCACTCAGCTTTTCATGTGCGTTCCGTGATATGTTAACCAATATAAAAAAAATACGGCGATTTCGGGTTTTTAATTCAGCTTCCAACAACCTGCAGTGACCATCCATCTCCACGCTAATCAAGTCGCGCAAGGCCTTCCTGCGCTGATCCAACGCAAGGCAGCGGCCGGCGCGGCGTCAGACGCGTGCTGGCTGGTGAATGGCGCTTTCCAACGTCTGGCGCGTAGCAATTAGTTGGGCGAATGTTTGGCAAGAGCGATCACACGACGTTGGCTGAGCTTCTTTTATAACTCCCAGGGCAGGGCGCCAGATCATCGGATCGCTGACAAGGGCTGCGTAATTTTTTATACTTCTAACGTATTTTGGAGAGAAATCATACACATTTCTTGGCAGTTGAGTTACGAGCGTAGCGTTTCTATATTTTAAGGAACTTTATATTTTATCTGCGGACGACTCTGCAGTATAATGTTCCCACAGAGGCGAAAAGAATAATTATAGGAGTATGCACTGAAGCTGAAACAAAGAAAAAGAAACAATGGAACATGCAGTTATTTGAGGTTATTAAGAAGAGGATTGCGGATATTCTTCTTGGAAAGAATTATCGAATCAATACAGAACACGCCGTTTACCAAAATTTAAATTTAAAAAAATCAAAGCGATGAAACACTACGATTCTTGTTAAGTATTTACACTTTTTAGAAAAAAATAAGTGTATTTTTACGGTTTACTCTTATAAGAAATGAATGTATTACTTTTATACGAAATGAATAATGAACCATTATCAAGCAATAAAAACTCAAAATTAATAATTTTTTTATTCAAAACATGGAATTAATTACTGTTGTTTTTGGAAATGCTACACAAAGTAATAAATAAATAAAAAATAAATATTTACAACAATTTAGATATTTTGTCGGTTCATTAACGAAAAACCTTCCGCATGTTCAATATTTTGAATTCTCTTGTCGAGAATGCACAAAGAAAATTGGCTCTTAATACTTCCTTGGAGAACGGGAAACCTCTTTAGAATCTGGATTACCAAAGATACCAGCATCTGAATCCTATTTAATTGCCTCGGATTCCGTTTAACCATTTTCTCCATATCGAATTTTTCTTCCAGTTAGTTCGCGGAGCCATGATTAGCCTTTCCGTGAAAGCAAAAAAAAAAAAAAAAAAAACCGACTGCATCGCTCAAGCAACGGACGCGAAGTTGAGGGCGCAGGGAGAGGCGATGGTGGAGAAAGTGTACTGGCCGAAGGGTACGCAGTCCCCATGACAGGCATTTGATCACGTGATGCAGCATTTTTAATGGGCAGCCGTAACGGTGGGAGATCGTTATCGGATTGGGAGCATTAAGCAGCGGGGCCGAGGCGGCGGGGTAGTGGAAGTGGCTGGAGAGGGCAGGGTGGTGGCTGGTGGGAAGGGATGCGGGAGGGATCGTTGGGTTGGGTTCGATTCGCCGTCATTAGATGCCTGCTCGTTGGAAGTACCTTTAGCATCGTAGCTCGTCAAGGAGACTTCTAAAATATTGAGACGAAAGCCGTATCAGAGGGGAAGTTGCAACGGTAGCACTAGCAAGACCCTGGTATACAACGCTTCCATTGTTTGTCATCAAGAACTGTGTGAACAGTTTTGTGTTTTTTTTCGCAAATGTGACGAACAAAATGTATATTGATTGTCACGTAATCCAAATATATAAAATTGGAATCATATTCATGGACCTACTTTAATATTATTTTGAATATCTGATTAAGTTTTCCAAATTTATGAAAGAAAAAAGATAACTTTTTTATTTTTGCACGATTTATGTTCATTGCAAACTTGAGCAAATTGATTGTTGTACAGCTCGTGAATTCATGTGTAATTTATCACTGTTTAGCCAAGTTTCTTGAATTTAAAAACTGTTAATCTTTGAAACAGCAGTTACGTCTCGAATCCTTTGATTTGACTTCTGCTTGAATTTCTCTGCAGCATTCTCCGAAGATTTGATTTGGCAATGTGCAATAGGCACCATAAATGTGATACATTTCAAAAATATTCATTTTTATTGAAGTGAAGAAATGTTTTTTGTAAAATAATCAATTTTCACGAATAAATATATAATTATTGTTTATAGACAAGCTACTTGGTCTGTATTTGGACACTCTTTTGCCCAAAAATAAAATACTCAGCTCAGTTAAAAACAGTTCTGCTACAAAGTGATAGTTTCATACTTCTGTCACTTTTCTAGCACTCCGTATATGTTACTTGTGAAATTTATTGTTCGTAATAGAAGTATAATTTTTGAAATCCAAAAACATTGAAAAATATAGATTGTAATGAATCTCAATTTTTTAAAATTTTTTCCCTAACTTGTGTTTTCTGATTAATAAGCAATAATATACTGTAATGGCACCGAATTAATTACAACTGCAAATAAAAGAATATTTTCACAAAGCACGACAAAAGAACCGGTGGCGGCGCCAGGATTCTGTCCGAACTCCCGCTAGCCACTCCCCATTAGACACGCGCAGATGTCCGTGACACTAGGGGCTGCGCGCGCGCCCGCGCCTGTCCCCGACGGCACTCTCCCGCGGCCCCCTCACCCACCTTGAGATTCTCAGGTTCTTCCTCGGGCCATTAATTACTACCCCTGTTTGACATACGATTGAAGTGAGAGGGAACGAGTGTAAGTTTCTCGCTCAGTTCTCGGCTCAAAAACATCCGATGATTGGACAAAATTATTTTGCGACGCACTAACCTTTCGCCAATAGCTGCCAAGCTTAAACAGAATTCTGGAAAATTCTAGAACATTTTGGGTGAATTTGGTGAGGGAAGAGAGGCTGGAAAGACATCGTGAGCACAGTGCCAGAGGAGAACGTACGAGGCAGTCAAGGAGGAAGGTCGGTGTTCGCTGCGGCGTCCGGAGCCGGCGAGTCTTGACTTGTAAGAGAAAGCGAATTTGTTAGGGGGGATATGTGCACGGCTTCCAAATATCAGTGGAACGTGGATTTCAGACGCTTATTTTTAGTCAGGATAGCGGAGAGAAAGTGATTTATGCGAAACTCGTGCCTGAGTGCATTCTATTGAAGTGATTAGATCATTTAGGGACTTGTAGCGATCTTCAAAGTGCGGAGTGCGGATTGCCTCCGGGACGCGTGGACTGAAAGTACAGAAGCCATTGTGTCAGGCGCGTGAACATTATCTGCTGGTTATTAGCTGTGAGTGAGCGGCGTTGTGCTTTTGTCGGCGCTCGAGACCCCGTCACAGCGATACCTGGTCGACCCGCCTGCACCGACCCGCTTTTGTCGCCTGCCCCTCCCCTCCGGACAGTGCCCAGCGCGCGCGCCGGACCCAGTCCCCGGCAACTGGCAGAAGAGGTCGTTCAACCCGCTGGCTGGTTGCGTAAGTGACTTCGCTGCTGCTGTATTACGCCCTTCAGGCGCTTCCATGATCAAAAGGAACGAACTTTTGGAAAGAGGAATTAGCATTGCCTTTTGACCAGGCGGATAAACTAAGATTCTCGGCCGCGCTTGGTCGTCAAGAGAGAATCGGCGTAAATTTATGTCAAATTTTTGTATCAGTGTTATTTTTGTGTGTGTAATTTTGGAATTGGGGAGAAGGAGAGCATGCTCGCCGATATTAGTGGTATTATCATGACCTCATTATTGAATAAATGCCACTTATTTTGTTAACCTGATAACAAGGCTTTCATTTTCACCGAACACCGAATTCCACCATCATTAACATTTTCAGCACGCCTTTCTACCTACTGAGTAAACCGGCAGCCAAGTCGTCCGCGCCCAACTGAACGACCGCGGCTTTCGCAATTGGCGTTTCCTACCGTGCGGCTGTCGTAATTGTTCAGAACGACACGGCTGTCGCAATACTTTGAAAGTACAATATTAAAATTTCTAAAGTAATTTGATTGAAAGAACAATATTACACTTTCTAAAGTAATTTGAAATCATTTCCTCATTATTTTTTCAAAAGGAAATTGAATGATCGAATCATGTAATTGTGAATGTATCGAGTTTACCACGTAAAATTCAGTCTCCGGAAGAGTCTATCACTAACCTTCTTCCACAAGCTTGAAATGCTGGACAATAATGCATTTCGATGTAGGAGTTTCTTCTACAGGTCTGTCCATTTAACTGCAGTCTGGGAATACCCTCCTCCATCTCGTAGTGTGACAGGCAGTGAAGCAATGGCTGAGAGAAACTCACCTAGGACAGATTCCATTGGCCTATCACGCGACATTATGGTTCGCCGCGCCATTTTCTACCCGTTACAAGGGTATTAGACGCACACGTCTGCCATTTCATTGAATTCACATTACTACTGTGTTTTTCATCACATGATATTTCATTACTCTATTTTTAAAAAATAATTTACAAATTAACATACACCTCTTTTTCTTAGCCAATTATTTTATTTATTTTTATTTTTTGAAAAATTATGACGATTCACCTATTCTTACGATAAACAAATTTCATTTTCAGGCCAAAAATGGAGATACATTTATAAAAAAATGCTTTGATTAACTGCTGCATTAGTACAATTGACTAGCGATCGATGAAAGTGCTCTCTAAGATTGTAAGGCTATCAGAGGTGGAATAGATTCATACTCTAATTGATGGGTACTGAAAATCACTGCATATGTTTCAAAATCAAATTACGTTTCCAACTTATTTATTTTATCTCACTTTTATTGTAATACTATACAATTTATTTTACACTATGCACTCATTTTTATTAAAATCCATTTGAGTATTGATAAATTATTAATTTAGTTTTAAAAACCATTTTAGAGGTAAATATTAACATTTAATAATGTGAAATGTGTATTTACGAAAGTATTTCAGCAAATGTTACTACAAACTTCTTGTAAATGTGAATATACTAGAGCACGAGATGCGTGTAGTATATACCCCAGAGTTGCGAATGGTATATTCAAGAGAACCAGGCAAATTGATGGTGATGGTGATGGTGATTGTGATGGTGATAATGATAGTGATAATGTTGATAATGAAAATGACCACGAAAATGTAGAACGTAAGGCAGGAGAAATACGAAATCGAAATATCTTGCAAACCCGTTTGTTTAATAATAAATTGCACAAAAATATCAGGATTTGAACCCTGATACGCCGAGATATAAGGTACGCTCTTGAAGCACTGCACCACATATTGCACTGAAAATAAGGAATAAATATCGATCATAGTGTTGACAACCAAACAGACTTACGGGAGTCGATAAAAATCACGCATAATTCCTTTTCCCCCCTGTGATTATAGCGTACTCTACGTTATATTCAGCCTAATCAGATCATCCTCAGTTGTTTCAGACAGGTAGAGGAATCTAAAATTATACGTTTTCTGATACTTCATCAACAAACGTATACTTTTGATACAAATTAATTTAGATTGAACAGCATGAGATTATTCAGTCAGAATCCAAACAGTCAGTCTCCTATTTCTGCGAAAAACTGCCAGTATTTTACAACGTCAGTTTTTTACAAAGAATAATAATGGATCTATATAATAAAAACCAATACATGAACCTATTAAGCCCACAGTTTATTTGCTTGTCGAGACCTAGCGATTATTTTCTTCGGACGTTTTGGTTACTTTTGTTAGTAGTTCTTATTCAGAACTTTCAAGTGTAACCTGCAATATTTAGTGCCTTCATCACTATCACTGCTAAATTCACATACAAGAGCATTTGGAGAATTGTGAGTGGTGGACAGGACTCTCTTTGGAAAGCCCTGTGCTAAAGTATGGCGGGCACGTCACCCATCAAAAGTCACATTTTTCATCGTGCGTGTCTACACCGACCAGCATACAAACACGTTTTCGTGGTAACGTAGAGCTGCACCCATCTGCCTCCAGTGATCGCAGGTCCGTCCTCATCCATTTGACGACCGGCTCTAACTGATAGCCAGTGTGTAAGTAAAGGCGGTAACTGACCGCGAACATGATAGAAGTTTTAAAAATATGTGTTTTTTTAGTGGAGGAAAGAATTATAGCATTCGCTGTGTTCATCTGTTATTACATTTTAACACATTCACACAATTTTCGAAAGACCTACAGAGACAGCATTTTTAAATTAATATTATGGCAATATTGTCAGTGTTTCTAATTGTAAATTAGAATTATATTATGCATTCTTAATGGTAATGTAAAATGGTATCTGAGAATAGTTCAATGGAGTTCAAGATATGGCATTTTTTGTGAAAATAGAGTTATGCTGCTTAGGGAGTTATTCGCGACAAACTCTACAATGTTCACGAAAAATCTAGTATTAGAATGTAGAGAATTTCATATATAATTAAAATACTCCCCGTCAAATGATCCTACGACTTTTCCCACATTTCTTATAATTCACTTTTATCACTAAACATCAATTAACCGATCACCATCAAATTGTTCTTTGACACTCCAAATAGATCTACTTGCTAATGACATCTACAGTGGGTGGGTCTGTAATATGAATCGTGAAGGTCGAACATAGCCGAAACGAAGTGGAAAGGATAAACAATATTGATTATCTTATTATGGTCCTCATGACTAGTTAAATATTTCACGTGATCTATGGAGTAAACAATCGTCAAGCCGCCATTATCTCCATTATCTTTCATTAAGCACCCTGTCATTACGATGTGGTGTCATTGTCTCCGAAAATCGACGCAAAATTGACACATTTTTGTTTATTGTTTCATTTGTGACTATTTTATCTTTGCACCATGTACAAAAACGCTAAAATAATAATCTAAATCCTATAAACCATTATATAATATTCCTTATGTCTCGGCAAAGAGTCAATTTTTATACATAAAAATTTTAGCCTGATTCAGCTAACAAATAACAATTCAATGACTGATGAAGAAAAACCTTCTTTTTTTAGCGCAAAATCTTGGGAATCGTATTAAACATTTAAAAGACTTACGAAACAATAATAAAGTAAATAATAATAATATTGATAATATTAATAATATACCTCAAGTAGTAAGCCAAATATAAGTTCTCATTAGCAAAATATCATTGGAATTAAATCATCAATACGCAGACTGGTTGCGACACCGGCGTCTGAATCCTATCCACTGAAGCACAGAGCACCCAATGATAAGTGACACAGACGGAGGCCGAGAAAAGAGAGCACTGGAGAGACGCTGACTGCGGAGGGGGGGGCAAAAATAGCGAGGATGGTAACGTTGGCAAAGTAACTTGCGGTGCAGCGCGAGGCGACAGAGGGATGCACTCTTTTAATATCCTCGCTCTCTTGGGACTTGCTCTGGCGACTGCATAGCGTCGACCTGGCCCACCCACGCCACCATGTGGCAGCGTGTCTCTCGCCACCCTCCCCCCCCCAGCAAGAACCACCCAGCTGATTCTACTGCTCCTAACCGATTTAGGTGGCTCAGAGCATTATTTGATGGAAATGCAGTGCCTCTAACCTGGAGGGCCTAGGGTTCAAGTCCCGATGCTCGCAGAATTTTGGAATCAAGTTACTTAGCTAGTTCAGCCGTTGTCCTAGAGGTCAGTTGCGTAAATCGGTAGTTTTCCGTAGTGTCTCCGATCAACGCCAGACGAATTGCGGAGCAGCACTCTAAAGAACGGGCTACGGATCGCGGGCAGTCTTTTCTTCGTAATTCTGACACACATTTCCATGCACTACCCTGCCACACACGTGGGAGGACCTGTCGGAAGTTTAGAGCTTGCCGCGACTAAGGAGGTGCTATACTATCCCATTTTTAACCGTCAAACACTCGAGGACACATAGTGAACTCAACAACAACCTCTCCGTGGACTCAAGAATATAAACTTAAAGTTTCACTATGTGTCCTCGAGTGTTTGACGATTAAAAATGGGACAACAATTTCCTTTATTAAGGAGCCTGATGATGTAATCAAAACAAGTTACGAAACGTTGTGTTCTGTGTGCAAATATGAACAATAAAGGATTGTCATAAATAAAATTGGATAAGTTTTATCACTATCCTCCACGCTCTTTTTACACTGCCTCCATAGCGCCTGCCCCTTGCTGTCCGGTGCGGTGTGCCGGCACGCCCGGCCGTGCCGCAGCACACCTGCGCCCGGCACGCAGCCTACCTGCCGGCGCAGCCTGCGAGACCAGCGATCTAGCGCAAGGCACAACGGCGACTATACTTCGATTTATTTAGAGCTGGCCATGACGTAAATCAGCTGTTGAGGTGTCATCCAAACGGGAGTTTACATATCACTACAGTGACGTCACTATGGTGACGTTCAACCTTTCGATTGGATGGCACCGTGACAGCATGATTTACGTCAGAGGCAGTTCTAAATAAATCCGACTATACGTCGGGGGACGCAGAACTCGTCGGACGTTTTCGGTCGCACACAAGAAGCGTGTTAACTAACAGGGGAGAGTCACGTTCCACATAGTCTGCTTGGAGAAACACTGGCTGCTCTGATCGATAGTTTTCGTGGTTTCTCCGATCAACAGCAGGGAATGCCGGAGCACTAAAATACTGGCCATGGACCGCGCGCGATCTTTCCTTTCCCTTCCTTCTTCTAGCTTCACCTCTTACTTACACACACACCCACATACACACACACACATACATGCACTTACTCTCCCACATGTGTCGACACTCCAGAGGGGAGCTTAAAGCTTGTCTTGCCCGGAGCAGTGCCCCGCTGGTGGGCGATACCTGGATGGGGAAATCCCGGCAAGACACGTTGGCGCCGGTTCTCACCGTGCTGTGAGGCAAGAATACGCCACTCCCATGATAAAATATAAACGACACTTACGGGACTAATGAGCAGTTGACGCGCTTGAGAAAATCGAAACTATCAACGATTGTATGGTCAGATGAGTATCGTTTGATCATCAAATCTGTCACATGAACGTCAAACATACTGACAATTGATTTACATGTAGATAATCCGCCAAACGTGAATTATTCCATAACAATAGCTATTTCATAAAAAGTTCTCATACTGTTGATAATTATATATAATAGAAAAAAATGACGAAGCATTATTTAGGATTTATTTATATTTTCAACGCAAACCAGCACATGGCCAATATACTAAAACTTCATGAAACATTATTACCTTATAAAGTATCGACGTACACATTATTTTCGTCTTCTAGCTCACATGTAGACAGGTTTGATTTCTCTCAATAGGATGTCTTGGTGGAATATATATTGAATCATATATCCAGAAATACGTACGGTCCAAAACACGATAATCTGCCGTTGTTCACAATAGAAACCATACATTGGAAGTATATGGAAGTTTAATTTAGTATACATCTTCACCGTTTCAAAAGTATTTGTTTCAATTAATAATTCATACACTCAACATTTTCTGTTGTGTTGCGATATCCACACATCCCCTTACACACCTACAAGTGAAAGTGTCCCCGTTTATTTATCGAAAATCGTTTACACACTTAAGTATCTCGCGCCCCAATTACCCTTAGAGTAAGCAATTGTTTTTATTAATCGTTCTCACTAATGAGCTTTCCTTTCTCTTTCATTACTCGATGGCTCACCTCATTAGAATATGAATACCTGCCATTTAGGTGTAAACAGCATCACTTAATTGCACTTTCTATTCTCGTCCGTCTTCGTGCCAAAGGCTATTCGTTCAGTACCATACATAACCTACACCATCCCACCGCCGCTTTTCCTCGTACCCGCTCTCCCCCTCCCCATCGTTCCAGACTCGCTCTAAATTTACGTCAGTGCCGAAGGCGGTGCACAGTGATCCGCATGACAAAAAAGCTTGCGTAGTAAGAACTAAAAATCTTGAAGATCGCAAAATAATGTTCGAAAATTTGGCCATTAAAGCTGTGATGCAACGTCATCCGGAGAGTGGAGACTTCATTTAACTTCCCACTTGTGATGTGGGGGCTAGCATACTGGTTTCCAAAACTCAAGTTCGTGTGCCTCACAATGGGTGAAGGCAGTGGATTTACAAAGGTCAGAAAATCCACAATGTGTCATTTCACGAAGTAAATATAGATGTTTTCTTATGTTTCAGCAAAAGAAAAATTAGATGCGCAGGCGCGTAATATACTTAAATGGCATGATGTAATGGAATACATCATGAAACGGGAAATAAAATGCTTAATGAGCTAAGAGGATCGAATTGAATATAACTGAAATGTAGATGTCCAAATGCTAATTAAAGTTGTTTATCTTTACATCTTATTGTTTATCAAGCACTGCGATTAAGCAAAAAAGTAGCGAGAATTGTACTGAAATGTGTGAAACAAATATGCGAAATATATGAAAAACTAAAAATAGTGATAGATATTATTGTAATTTGATATAATAGTGAAATGGAAACTGGCGTAATGGTCGCAGACGTATGCCAGCATGAAATGAATGAAACGTTACACTGACGACTAGTTTTAATTTTATTTTGGGTCAGCTTCCGCCACCCACTGATAAATTCTTGTTTTCAGCCAACAGATTCCTGTTTGCTGCATCCAGGCAGTTAGTGTAAAGCGAAACAAACACATCCTCAGTTTACTTTGTATTATAGCATCGTGGAAATTAGTTGAAAAATTGCTCATTCGATTGCCTTATTAAGGAAACATTTATCTAAAGCTAGCGAAGCATGTCAGACATTGTTCTCCCTTTATATCACCCTCTTTCTCCTTCCCTCTCCCTTTATCTCTCTGTCCGTCTCATCGTCTCTCTCCCCCTTCGTCTCTCAATCCGCCCGTCTGTCTCTACTCTCTTTCTGTCCCTGTCTCTGTCTGACTATGTGTGTCTGTCTCTGTCCCTCAACCCATCTTATTTACATTTAGTTGCAGATTTTTCACATTTTTGTACAGTTGGGGTAATATTGAGAAGCGACGGACCAACAAAAATGTAATAGAATGTCCAAGAATAACTCATTCTGTAGATTATGGTGTGAGGAAAGTTATTTGACGCCTCCGGCCTAAAATTTTAGTTTTTAATGCCCTAGAACGCTTCAATTAGGATTTATTTAACGATATAGATTCAAAAATCCTACCGAGTGCAGCGGGTTGCATTTGACATGAGTATTTAGTTTTTTATTCTACAGCGCCATTTCCCCGATATTTTAAAAGTTATTTTGCTATTCCGGGCGCAGATGAATCCAACAACACAGAGATAATTAAAACTGGTCCAGCAGTTCTTGAGTTATGAATGGTGTAACTAACCCGACTTTGTTTTATTTATATATAGATTTCCCTGTTTCCAAAAAACACAGTCGTACCAACTACGCTAACGTCGTGAGTTTTAGATTTTACCTCGGCGCTGCTGCTAGCCACTGTGCGCTGCAGAGCCGAAGGGGGCGGGGCGCGCCCAGCACGCCGTCGGAAGCCGGAGGTGGCTCTTAATGAGCGCCGTCGGGCCTGCTCTGCCTGCCCTGCCGTGACGGCTGCGCGACGAAGAAAGACGCGCGGGGCGCCTCACACGCTCGTGCGCACCGACACGCACACACGCGTGCGTGCGTCATTAAGCGGCCGAGATAAAAAGTCGTTCATAAATGACGTCGTCCGCAGTTTACAGAAGGACGCGGCACGTGCTTCGAAAATTGGACTCAATAGCTCTATGCTCAAGAGCAAGCCTAACTTGTCGAACCTGTTTCAGGTTGTAATTCTATTGCCGTGGCTATTTCATTGCTCGCACTACCGAGAACGATGCGGAGTCGGCAGAGTTACAACTGGCATGCGCCGGGTTCACTATCGCGGCTTGCCCTTATGTAGGTTTCTTAACGGATTTGTCAGAAGGGTTCATTATGAATTTGTTTCTAAATATTTTTGTGTTTTTTCTAGCGAACACCTCTCACTTCGTATTGCCTGAATAGAGAATTGCAACAACATTCGCTCGTATGGTTTTGAAGATGTGATCCAGAGGTGTCGAGCGATTTGTAAAATGTCAAGAAATCTTGGAAATATTTCTCACTAACAATGCTTATGAACGTTCTATTCCGTCCCGTACCAGCCGAGATGGCCCAGGGCATTGAGTGATATCACTGCAGTGCCTCTGACCGGGAGGTCCTAGGGCTGACTCCCGATGGTGACAGGAGTTTCAACACAAGCTTGCCAACTAGTTCCAATTCAGTCGCTAATAATAATTTTGGCGGGCAACTGCTCTGCTCCGTAGTTTTCCGTGGTTTCTCCGATCGACACCAGGCGAATGCCGGAGCAGTACCCTAACAAACGGGCCACGGACCGCGCGCGATCTTCCCTTCACATTCCTTGTCTTATCCTCAATCCTTACTTATATACACTTCCACTAACATGCATTGCACTGCCACAAATTTCGGGAGTCCGGTCGGGAGCTTAGAGCTTATCTCGGCTAGGGGCGATACCAAGCTGGTGGGAGATACCTGGTTGGGGAAACCCGCACGCCGTCTTAAGTCGGCGCCAGATCTCCCCCATCCAGCGGGGGAAGATCACCGCCATCTCCCGCGAGAAAAATACGCTATACACTACACTTACGGGACTAATGACCTTAGCAGTTGACGCGCCCGGAATCACTAAATCAATCACATTTCGCGTCCCATTCGACAGAAGAGACCGTGAACCAAACTGACTCTCGGACGCGCCAAGGCACTCCACACCCGCACCTCGCTTGAACGGGACAATCTCTGTCCCATTCTCGTCATCATTCCCCCACGCCTGATCGGCTACCTCACACCACTGACGATGCGAAATCCCGTGTGGGAAGCGTAAATTCTCTTCCCCCGAGAATTTTATTCACTACTATTCCCTCCACAACAATTATTATTTATTGGTTGACACAGATAAAGAACAAAACACACGTTACTATAAATGCCAGTCAAATAACATGTTATTCATTTTGTGTTTATCTTCTCAAACGCATATTTTAATTGTAGTTACACAAAATAAGTAATATGAATAACGAGTTAAAGTTCCATCTCTTGTTTAAAATTGATATAATGTTTATATTAAATAATATTGGGTTAAAACGACAATAAAATAACGCAACATTTAAATATACAAAAAATGTTCTAACCTTCCTCTCATCATCACTGCATTGTAATTTTGTTCCTCTAATCCTATTGCTTGTATTTTTTCTTCAGCTTTTCCGCAATGTTTTAATAAACACATTTTGAAATAATCTCCATTTATTTTTCATCACCTTCTTTTCATTTCTTCTTTACTGTTCGGATAATAAGGGTAATAATTGATAGAGAGAAATATAAAATGTAGATTTATTCTGCAAACAGTCATTAGTATTGATGGCAAAATTCGTAATGATGGTAATGGGGAAGAAATAAGTAATAAGTAGAGCCATGGCAAAACGCATGTACAATTATTCTTGGGATCGTTGTCGCTGGATTTCTCTAGCAATCTCGGAGAGCAAGTAGCACCCCCCTGCCTGTGAACGTAAGTCTCTGTCGAGGATCGGAACGGTTGGTACCTCTCATCCTCGGCTGTTCTTGACAATAATGGCAGTGTCGACGAATCGTGCTTTGTGACAGTTTGCTGGCAGTTTCGGTGTTTGTGGAATAAATATTGCGTTTATAATGTGTAAAAGAATTGCATGAGTGATAAAGGGTGTCAAGAGATCAAGTGATGTCACCATCATTGGGCCATCGTTGGCCATTTTGTCCGTCAAAGCGAGAACAGATTTCGATATAGTTCATTCTCAAAATGATTGAGCCGGAACATGCATTTTGGGACTTAGCTAGTTTGTATGTGTAGTTCAGCTACTCCCTCTTGTAATCTAGAATAAATGATGGCCTCAGCGTTCTTTTACATGTTTCAGCGGTTTTGACGCCGAGAACAATCGCAATTGTGTCTGGTTCTAGTAAAACGGTTAAAGATTGAAATACTTTTCCCTCTCGCTTATCAGAGTCATTGACAATCTGAGATGGCTCAGGCACCAACTGATGTTACCTCAGTGCCTCCGTCAGACTTTTTGATACTTGCTAGTTAGCTAGGTCGAATTCAAGCGCTGTCTGGATACGAACTTTAGTTGACGGATGCTCTAAACGGTAGTTTTCCGCATTTTCTCCGAACAAAACCAGACGATTACAGGAGCAGTACCCTAATAAACGGGCCACGAACCGCACGCGATCCTTCTTCTTCCTTGCTATCCTCCTCCCTACCTACACATACTTACTCTTACACGCATTTCACAACACTACCACACAAGTCGGGAGCTAATAGCTTGTACCAGCTGGGCAGTGTTCCTTTGGTGGGAGAAACTTGGATAGGGAAAACCCCGCAACCAGATATGTAGGCAGACGCCGGTCCTCACCAACCAGGGTGAGAAAAATACCGTCACATCCTCATAAAAACATGTAGTGCACTTCCTGGTCTAATGACCATAGCAGTTGATTTGCCCGCGTACTAATCCATCAACCAATCAAGAAGAGTCATTGAAAGGCAGGGAAAAATGGAAGAACCTGCCGCATAATCTTCCAACACATAATCTTCTCCTCCATATCACGTACAGTTTTTTCCGGTTTTCGACCAAATAAATCAAATCGAACACTTCGTTCACCACAAACTCCGGTCCGCCCGGACGCGGATCAGATCCTGGTTCCCGCGCGGGCGGCAGAGTTGCCCCTGGACGGTCCTCGCCGGCGCGACGCGACGCGATCGCCCCCCCCCCCGGTTCGTGCGCGCGTCGCGCACTGGGCTATTTCCAGGGCCGTCTGCCCGGTGCATCGTGCGCCGGCTGCGGCGGGCCGCGTGGCGCCGCAGGGACGCCGGGGGGCAAGCAGGGGGAAGTGCTGGGAAAGTTGTGATTGATGCGTTTCGGGCACGGCAACTGCCATGGCCCTTAGGTAGAGTGAATGATTTTGTGTCTTTAAGGTGGGGCTGCTCCCCTACACTGAATGACGAGACCCGGCGTCGACCTACACGGCGAGGATTTCACCTCCAGGTATCTCCTTCGAGCGAGGTACCAGCAGCTGGCAAAAGCTCCAAGCCCCCGACGGGTCCCCCGGCTTGTGAGGTAGTGTAGTGTAGAGTATTTAAGTGTGTGTTCTTAAAGGGAGAGCGAAGAACAATAATGAGAAAGAAATGATATTTGCAGGAAAAAGGCAGACGAAGCCGAATGTTGTGGGATGGTTGGAAGAGACGGACGGACTGGACGGCACGCATGCGCACCGGAATGAGATGAGGCGGGGTGAAGGGGGATCGTCTGGAAAAGGCAAGTTGTGCCAAGAAGGAAAGGTGCGGCGCAAACAGGAAGAGGCATGATGGGATTCACGGGACGACATGAAACAGTAAAAGACTGGACGGGCGAAGCCAGGCGTGGTGGGGCAAGGAGGTGCAGCCACGCACCACGGTATAGGGTGATGTGTGGTGAGGTGAGTAAAGGGGAAAGAGGGTGGCGAGGCAGGACGGGGGGGCGAGAGATAGAGGGAGAGCGAGGCAGGGAGAGTCGGGACGAGTAGAGGGCGAGATGAGGTAGAGCTGATGGGCGAGTGGCGGGGCGAGTGGCGGGGCGAGTGGCGGGGCGAGTGGCGGGGCGAGTGGCGGGGCGAGTGGCGGGGCGAGTGGCGGGGCGAGTGGCGGGGCGAGTGGCGGGGCGAGTGGCGGGGCGAGTGGCGGGGCGAGTGGCGGGGCGAGTGGCGGGGCGAGTGGCGGGGCGAGTGGCGGGGCGAGTGGCGGGGCGAGTGGCGGGGCGAGTGGCGGGGCGAGTGGCGGGGCGAGTGGCGGGGCGAGTGGCGGGGCGAGTGGCGGGGCGAAGCGGGGCGAGGCGGGGCGAGGCGGGGAGAGGCGGGGAGAGGCGGGGAGAGGCGGGGAGAGGCGGGGAGAGGCGGCGCGAGGCGGGGCGAGGTGGAGCGAGACGAGGCGGGGCGAACCGGAACGACAGAGATCGAGCGGAGTCGGGAGCAAAGCGGCGTAGGCGGGGGGGGGAGGGGGCGGGCGGGCGGCACGCGTGTTATTATTGTAGGGCGATAGCGAGAGGCATGCGGTGCTCTTGTGAGCGAGTTTAGAGCTTAGATGTGGCCGCTGCGGCGGTGGACGTGTGGTTCACGGTGAGGGGTTCGTTAGCTGAACGACTGGGAAATGGGACGCGTTGCGTGCTGCCAGACTGCTGCGTGCGCAATGCTGTGCCCGGAGTGACGCAGGGAAAGAGAAACGGCGGTGCAAAACGCGTTTTGTACTATAAATAACGAAATGTTGCGGAGGTTTATTCAGCAAATAACTTTTTCGACTTTGACGAAGCATTATTAAATAAACAACTCGTAACTGAAATGCTGATACCACAAATGTTTATTTGTTTATTACTTATTGTTTCGATATTTTCTGTGTAGAATTGTTCAGTCTGTAAAATTTGTTATTAAATATGAAGGTTAATTAACTTAAGTTGTTTTCGATAGAATACGTAATATGTCTGTACACGAAATAACACAAATGAAATAAATATCAAATGGGATATGGTTGTTAAATTTAGTAATTCAATCATAATATTGTATACCAGTAAGCGTTATATATCTTTTAACACGGCTATGGTTAAAAATCTTATCTCAAACACATCTACGCATCAGCAAAACACTCATCTTCGCCCAACCCAATTATACTTGAAAGATTGTTGTTTTTTTTTTTAAATTTCACAATCCTACACTTAGCCCTTCTCGATCATTAAACGTATTTATTATATTTCTGTAGTAACTCCGTTAAATTTTTGTCTTTTGTCATTTCACGTCGCAGTCAGTCAAAGCCCTTTATACCTTGGAGCCAGGAGCTCGGCGCTACTGGTAATTGCGGTTCCCAGACGGTCACCCGTTCTAGATTCCGTGGTGTCCCGAGTTGCTTAACTTCAAGGACCGTGACTTCAAGGAGGTTAGTTAAGCAATTTGGCTAACGACGCCGGCTTAACCATGTTTCTTTCTCAATTCGTAAACAACATTTCCAAAGCAATAACAAGAGATTAACACAACAACAATATAAATGGCATTTTTCTTTAGAATAATGTTCCATTACTGAACAACAAAATAAGCTTATATATCTTCTATAGACAAAATGCATTTAAGTAGTACAATCATTCATAAGCGAGAAACACACGAATGATAACCTCATAACTCCAGGTAGTAATTTCAACACCGTTCGTAATGCGTTGCCTCATTGACCAAATTCGCGTTCGGATTCGGCTGTTGGTTTTACAAACTCTGTCGTTTTGATCATTTCGCGAACGGCCTAAATTAGACAAATCAGAGAGCTCTTGTTAATGGTTTGCGCGCGAAATTCGATATATATTACCGTGTATCAGTAACCTTTGATTTCGTAATTTACTTTACAAAACGGATGTACAGGATACATTCTGGCAATTGTTGTTCGACGCAATTATAACTGAATGCTGAACGCCGATGCATGTTTAGAATCTGCTTACGCGCTCACCGTGCTATTTGGTCAATTTGCAGGCACGGAATTCCAGATAATCAATGCGACCCCTCAGCCAACTCATCTTTTTATGATGTGCTAATGATCGGAGCAAAGAATGAACCAAACACGCAAAGATCATAATGAGTCGCAGTACGCAGGGACTGTTGGAAGCAATTAAGTGCGCGGGGACTAAATCCAAACAAAGTGCACTGCACTCGAGCAGATGCTTGCAGTTGCTGTTGTAGCATTTCTCTCATGCATGATTTAAACGGCCATCGCTCGTGGATCGCGCGATGGAATGCGCGAAGAATACATTCGTTTACCGTGAAATAAATTGACCAGAGGTAGAACATCTAGAGTTAGAAACGACCGCAAAATAATTGAACAGTAAGGCCGAGACAAGTAACAACATGAATAAAAGTGGGATTTTAAGTTGCATGTAGAAATTTAGGCTTCCTCGTACTCAGAAAATATACACTAACCGTGAAATATACACTAACCATTTTCAATTCGTTTCGTTGTTCTTTATGAAAAATAAGATTCTCATTAATTATTGAAACTTCTCTGGTAGAGCAAAGTCGAGTGAATCGAATGATATTTCCGGGCGCTTCGACTGCTATTGTCATTAGTGCCGTACTTATAGTGTACTTTATGTCCCGGGAGGTGGCGGTGTTCCTCGTCCATTTGAAGTTGATCCCGCAACCCACAGTATCGGCAGCGTATAAGCGACTCTGATAGTTCTCTCGCCGTGTGCTGTGGTGCGTTACGTGACCTGCTCTGAAGCAACCAGCTTGCGTGGATTTGTTTACTTTCTCACAGCCAGAGTTACGCGTTGCCACTCATCTGACTCACATGCATTCGTGGAGACGATGTGGTTCGGCTGTGGCGAAGGTTATAAACGTGATATCAAGACGTGGGATCGCCTGACGATAAGAGGTTATGTTTTGAGATTTTGTTTATCTGTCGGGTAGGTGGAGCCATGTGCGTAATGTGTGTAGCAACAGCGCATCGAGCTGTGAGAGTCGTTTATACGCTGCCGGTACTGTACACGTTGGCTTGCGGAGCTTCTCTTACCAATTACCTCCACCAGTGGAGACTAAGCTCCCAACCGGTATCCAAACCAACGTAGTGGTGCATGTACATGTAACTGAGTGTGAGTTAAAGTGTAGAGGTGTGGACAAGAAATAAGAAGGAAAGATTGCGAGCGCTCGGTGGCCCGTTTAATAAGATACTGTTCCGGTATTCATCTGATATTGATCGTAGAAATCAGAGCAAATACCAATCAGATCAGCTGGCCGCTAGAATTCTCCCCTAGAAAAAGTGGATCAACTCGGCACGTGCACTTCTTGGTGTTTAAATTAACTCGGCTCGATAAGGTTGCGTAAAGGCTATGCATTGTCTCTCTTTTACACTCTGCTGAGTAGTACTTGTTCCGTTTCCCGGACGCTTCAATTTTTTGGAATTGCGAACAAACGTCTACGTGTAAAAGTGGAAAATTGTTATAACGTAGAAAATATATGATGAAAAATTACTTTAAGATTACTCTCTTCTATGTTTGATCAGTCGCAATGATCTGAATTTAAGGTTTAATTTAAATTAACAAGGCACGACCTCTCGTGCAAATCTCGAAGTTTGTGAAAAAAAACTTCAATATTTCATAAATAATAACACGGAAGCCACATCTAGGACTAGAATGAATGGTGACATTATACAAAACAACAGTATAAAATCTGTAAAAGTCCCTGATATCACTTTTTCTACTCCATAATAATGGAGTGACACGAATTACTAGAAGGAAACAAAAGATAGTTTCCCAGATTGATGTGATTTCATTTCCGAAGTTGAACGGATATTCCTCTAACATGCACGATATACTTGAAAGGAATTAATATCCATGTCGACCAGTGTAATGATTGATTACAAACTATCTATTATACCCATCGACAACAGTGATAATCAATCATACCATCGTCTTGTTTGAATTATTGGTGGGAACAGACACTACGCTAGTCACTTCTACCTTTAATCTAAATGACAGTTTCCACGGAATACGACTAAAGGTTATTATTATTATTCAGTGGCATTGAAATGGAAAGCAGTGGCCGACGCAACATTCGCGCAATAAAGGTTTCCTTGATGCTTGTAACCTAGAAGGTAGACCAGAGCAGCGGCAGCATTGTAACGAACTGATGTCAGACGCTTATCTTGTTTGGAAGTGTTTAAATTCCTTTTCTGGTGACAATCATCCGGTTTCCAGGCTGATGTTGAATTTCTGATTTTGTAATGTCGATGCATTTGATTTGATATTCTAGTGTCCCCATGGCGAAGAGCATTAAGCCATGTACAATTAAAGAACTACAAAAATATATGGTCATCTTCAAAGAAAGAAGTAATTAGGGTATAGCCACTCTATGGCGATGAAAAATTGATAGAAAACTACATTCAAAGACACGGACGATTTTATTGCCTTATAAAGTGAATGGTAATAGCAAGATCATCAAATCTCTGAATAATTTACCTAGAGAACCTTAAAAGTCTTTTCACTATTCAAGATTTGAGCAGGAGAGACAGTCTATGCTCACAAACTTGAGGACTAAAGATAGATCAAAAGGATTCATTAATAATAAAGAACAATTCAGACAGCAAAAGAATAAAGAGAAAACTTGTTTGATACCCTAATATCGATCTCAGATAGTATACTTTTTAATTTATGAAGTGGATCAAGAAATATGAAAAACGATTTCCAGAATATGTTTTGAGATCGTAGAATTTCATTGAATTTCATTGTTTAATAAAGTTTCTCTAGTGATAAATTTCCTCACCTCTTTCACGACTCTCGTGGAAACGAAACTCATTAATGCTGCATATTCATAATTGTTTACATTCCTTAGAAATATAAGAGACGAAATTATTTTTATATTATTGTCATAATATTTAGTGTTGATAAATTTGTCAATTGGTTAACTAGACATCTTAGACAACCACTAGATGAAATGTTTTCGTTCATTTAAAAATGATTTCCGAGTATTACCAAATAGTGTGAAAATTACAGCGGTTTACGCAAATGTACATTATATAATGTGAAAATGAAGTACTCGCTGAAGGATTGTCAAAACCCAACACAAATGTGAGGTCGACACACTCATAATGTATATAAACACTCATCGGGTCCGAGACTAACTTCTACAAATGCTGTGAAAACGCAATCAGTGTGCGAGATAGCTCGTTCCATTTACGGTTGGGCAAGGCAAGCACGTCGGCAGCACACGCAGTACCTTAATGAACTCTCGGTATTCCATCAGGACGTGACTTGGAGCGGTGCACAGCTATCTGTTGTCGGCAAGCGCCGGACGCCCCAGAGAACGATCTCGTCGATGCTTACGTCACCTCCTCACGGCTGCGTGCCTGCTAAATAACTCGCGGCACCGCCCTCGCCCCCTCACCCCCCCCCCGGCTGAAGGAGCACGCGAAGAGGCGGTCCTGGCCGGAAGAAAGCGATGAACTGTAAAACGCAAGGTTGCGATAATGGTAAAAATCTCGTTCGCCTGAGATATGTATCTCCCGGTTAGGAGCATTACGTAACATTTTCCATGTTTGGTCATTTGTAGAGGTTAGATTCGATTAGATTTATTTAAACTGCAATTGGGCATAACCCGGTAGCAGCTAATTACAAAAACATATATATACACAGTCTCTCAGTAACATAGAACACTAATACCAATAATAATAATAATAACAATGATAATAACAATACCAACAACAACAATAAGAATATGGTAATATAACTAGCAAATTATATACTAATTATAGTAATAATAATGGCAAAATAATAAAAATAATGGTAAAATAATGATAATATAAAAACTGACTGATTCATAAAACATTAAATTACATTAAGAGAGAAAAGAAAAAGAAGAAAAATACACACACACATACTGCACTAGGATCACACTACACTTCACTGCACTTCATTTCACTAAGACCTGAAAACATTTCCTTCTTTATGTCTCCGCTATACACTGCACTACACCTCACGTCATAATAAAACATTTATGCATCGCTATATAACCCACTATTCTCCCTCATTTACTTAATAATACCCTAAATTAATTTCCTAAACTGTTGAACGCTTTGAGGAAAAGGTTCAATGGTTTTTGCAGGCAATCTATTCCATTCCGTAATCGTTCGATTTGTAAAAGAAAATTTCCCGACATCCGTTCTCTGCTGTCTTAAATTTATTTTGTGCCTGTGATCCACTCTACTGATGTATGTAGGAATACATAGCCGCCGATTAATTTCTTTCCAAGCTGGATGACCATTATAAGCTTTATACAAGGCGCAGAGTCTTGCTACTGATAGCCTGTTTCTGAGTGAATCCGACCCTGCCGTTTTCTTGTCCCTGAAAGTAAATTTAGCTGCCCTATGGTGAATCCATTCCAAGTGTTTACACTGCATAATCTTGTGCGGATCCCAACAAATTGTTCCATATTCCATTATTGGACGAACAAGAGATAAATAAGCAATTTCCCTCCGGTTTGCCGTACTCTATTTTAGGATGCGCATTACAAAGTGAAGAGATCTCCAGGCTTTCCCTACAACAATATCTACGTGTTTTTTCCAACTTAATTTACTATCGAAATGAATTCCTAGGTACTTGCACGAGCAAACTCTCGGAATAATGTCATTATTTAAACGGTAATGTGTTTCACTGTAATTATGACCCCTGCCAAAAGTGATGGATTTACTGTTAGAGCTATTTATGGACATTCCATTATTTTCCGCCCACTAATATAACGCATCAAGATTCCGTTGCAGTATTTCTTCATCTCTTTTCGAATTAATACTACGATATATTATGCAATCGTCTGCAAATAGCCGAACATTTGAGGTTAATTGCGCCGGCAGATCATTGACGAAAGCTAGAAATAGAAGGGGTCCAATGACACTCCCCTGCGGTATTCCTGACGTAACGCTTGCCCTGGAAGATAACTCTTGCCCAATTCGGACTTTCTGTTTTCTATCTCGCAGAAACTCGCTAATCCACGCCACCACCCTGGGATCTATGCCTGAATTCATTAATATCTGTACAAGCCGATCGTGTGGAACATCAAATGCTTTGGCAAAATCTATAACTACTGCGTCTATTCTCCCGTCCGCGTCAATTTCATCTGCTAGATCCTGAAATAGCGTGACTACCTGACTTTCGCATGAATAACCACTCCTGAACCCGTGTTGCCCATCGTAGAGCCATTTCCTTATTTTCTATTCTTTCTTAATGGAACTCCCAACTAGATGTGCTTACCATAAGCTTGCAGACCACTGACGTAAGACTTACCGGCCTATAATTGCATAATTTAGTTTTGTCACCACTTTTAAAAATTGGTACGACAAAGGCTAATTTCCAATCTTCAGGTACTTTTGAATTATTCAAAGACACGTGAAAAATTCTAATTAGGTACGGTAATATTACATTTCCTGCTAGTTTAATTAAATCCGTAGAAATGTCGTCTGGACCCCTTGACTTACCATTTTTCATAGACTTTACTTTATTCCATAGAACGTTTACTTCAATATTAAACTGATTCGCAACCGAAGGCCCATGAATAAATGGATGGTCCGTACTATTTTTGAAAACCGAACTAAAATATTTATTAAATGCATCCGCTTTTGCCCGATTGTCAGTAATTAGCGTGTTTCCATTTTCGCGAACTACTGGTATATCCTCTTTATTTCCTTTCCTTCTACGAACATATTTATAAAAACCTGCCAAGTTATTTCCCTTCCCATCTAGAATATTCTTTAAATATGCCTCCTGAGCAATTTTCTTTTCGCGCTCCAATTCTTTTGAACGATTTCGAAAAATATTCATATGATCGCTACTGCGCTTTCTGTTCTTAAATAGAATATTCTTTAAATATGCCTCCTGAGCAATTTTCTTTTCGCGCTCCAATTCTTTTGAACGATTTCGAAAAATATTCATATGATCGCTACTGCGCTTTCTGTTCTTAAATGCCTTTCTCGTTATCCTCTTCATTCTCCTAATTTTTGCATTGTAGTATTCTGGATCCGGATTATTTTTTAGAATTTTGCACGGAACAAACTTTTGCAAAGCTTCGTATATAATATCTTTGAACACGCCCCATATTTCTTCCATACCTCCCTCCGTTCTTGGAAAGCGGTCATATTGTTCCCGAAAGAAACCTTGAAGCCCGCCTACATTTGCTTTCTTGTATTGCCGTTCTTTCGTTTCTATTGTAATGCCTTTCCTTGAAATATTTCCATCTAAGTCAAGGAGAACCGCTTTGTGGTCACTTATGCCCTCAACAACTTCACAAGATATGAAAAGTTATTTCGGCCTAATTAGGTAGACATCCAAACTCGCATCCTGTCGCGTCCCGGGCCGAACTACCTGGATAAAACCCCGGTCCCAAACCAGTCCGTTAACTTGGGTTTGGACTTTCCCTTCGCTCACGGCTCCCATCCAGTTTACGCTCGGAAATATTTAAGTCGCCTCCAATAACAATAGGATGGCCATTTTCGTTTCCCGTTCTCTGAATGATGTTATCTAAAATGTCATATCCATTGCTCGGAGGCCTATAGCATGCAATAATTTCTAAAACAGTTCCTGACGTAATAATTCCTATTCTTATCATTTCAAACTCTCTTCTGACCCACTCTAATCTAATATTTATGTCCTCTTTGACGCAAATAAAGACTCCGCCCCCTCTACTATTTCTATCCCTCCTAAGGATCTTGTAAAGGGAATGAAAAATTTCAGAGGACCCGATTTCCTCAGTTAGCCACGACTCAGACCCGGTCACTATGTCGGAATCGAAGGCATCAACTAGATTCCAAAATTCTATTTCGTTTATTGATTATACTACGACTAGTTCACCTGCAACAATCTAAGGAACCCTTTCCTCACCTGAAAATGTAATTAAAAGTAAAGTGAAGAAAGTAAAGTAAAGTAAAGTGTAAAAGTAAAAGATTAAGGTAACTGTTGTCGTATCTGGGTTACCCTGTGAGAGATACATTCATGTTTCATGGAGTCTAAAAGCAATTAAAAGAAGTACGAGTTTCTTCACATTTACGGGAAAGGGCGGTTCCCAAACTGTGACTAAGACGAAAGAAGGGAAGTAAGGAAAATAGAACTTAACCATGATATGTTTAAGCTTACTATTTTTGTGTTTATTAATGAATAATATTTAGTCACTATCGTTTCACACATTACAGACAGGCGGAAAATTGAAGGCATAAAACTGAAATTTAATACCTTTTTCATATTATTAGTTAATCGTATACAAAATGCAACGTTTCGATAGGAATTATTGTTCTTTCATCATCAGGCTATTCAAAGCCTTGGTCATAAGCAAGTTACCATCCATCGACTTGGTTGGTGGTTGACTCGACCAAGATTTTCTATAGTCTGATGATGAAAGAACAATCATATCTTTCGAAAAGTCACATTTTATGTACTGATGTATTAATAAATGTGAAACAAGTTTTAGATATCTGCCTATGCCGTTCAATTTACCGACTGTCTATAATATACTGAACATATTTATCAAAGAATAATTAAAACAATCAATAGGTCATTATTATAATATGATTTACGGTTCTAAGTAAACCATTAATAAAGATGGTTTTCTATTACATCTTTCCTGCAATAATTCTGTAACTTCTTAGGTTGTCATCACTGCACTCCACCTCAATGATAACGACAAAAAAGATTTGCAGCAGGTTTTCTTGAAAGTTTCCCGTTTCTTGTTTCTTTGCATTCTATCACACATCACCATCATTTAACCTATCACTCCAACCATTTCTTTTGCATGCATCTTGGGATTACGAAGTGTTATATTGTAAGTTGATAGATTGATTAGCGATTTCGGGCGTGTCAACTTCTAAGGTCATTAATCCTGTAAGTGTAGTGCATGTTTTATCAGGTGGTTATGGTGGTGGTGGTGGTGGTGATGGTAGTGGTGGTGGTGGTAGTGGTGGTGGTAATGGTGGTGGTAGTGGTGGTGGTAGTGGTGGTAGTAGTGGTGGTGGGGATGGTGGTAGTGGTGATCTTTTGGGACCCCATTATCTTTTATCTAAAACAAAAATCACGTAATTTTTCAATAGCTCAAACTTCTTTCTAAACGAAAACCCTTTCCGTTTTAAATTTGAATATTACCGCAGTTTTTTAAATGTTCGAGATATTACTGAAATGGAACTATACCATACTTATAAATGCACTTTCTTCTAATCCAGCAAAAAAATTCGAGAAAAATTTTTAAATTATTTTTTAGAAAATATTGTCTACATGTAAAGTACCCTCCGAAATTAAAGTACCTTAATGATTCCCGTAACGGCACAGCGTCGGCACAACACTGTTAAACACTGTCATTTTTTCATCATTTTTAAAATCATTTTTCTGTACAGAAAGATGATGGAAAAAGGACGTTTGTTTCTATGCGTTATGTCTCAGAGCCGAAAGTGGATGAGCGTGATTCCAGCGTTTTACATGCTCATTTCTGCTCTATACGTAATCGTGATGAAAATACTTCCTCAGGACGTAGCAAAAAACCGCTGAAGATCAAATATTTGAACATAGCATGGTATGTTCAAATATTTGAACTTTATTATATAAATTATGGTAACAAACCAAATTGGGTTATTAGGACTGAGCACGAAACACGACGACATTCGAACACAGTACATAATTTATTTCTCACTACATAATCACTTCACATTATAATTCAACACATCAGAACGCTCTTGAAACTGTACAAAAGGTACAAATCGCACCACACGCACAGCAAACCATAGAAAGTTTCGAAAGCGAGTGCGGTAGTCAAACTGGTTGAAATCTGTACCAAAAAATTAAGCATGCGATAGTTTTTCCTACAAATTACATCTAGTATAATCCATCCCATTTCTGTACCGGCGAAAAATGATGGAAAAAATGGTGTAAAACAGGCTTAACATATCTGTCCGTCCATCCATCCATCCTTCCATCTTGATTTTCTTGCAAATCATTGCGTCTATCTCATCTCTACCTGGATGAATCTCAACTATCTTTAGGAAAGCGCTAGTAGACCTTAATCCTGACGTGTACGCAGAGTTACAACCCAAAAGAATCTTCAACACGGTTGTAGGTCGAAAATTCAAGATCACATTGTTGAGATGATTTCAATACTTTTAGTCCCTATACAATACTCTATCACAGGGAGGAAGAGTAAAAACACAGCGTCCCTGAACTTCTTTTTCCCAATAATCCAAATAACCTGTCGTAGCTCTACCGCTCGGTGCGTCCCGGCGTCCTTGAGCGCACCCAACCGACCGGGCTCGGCGCGCAGGGCTCGGGGCTGCATGCGCATCCGCGAGGGAGCAGTGTTTGCCTTGACGGGGACACTCCATCAGGGCTGGAAGCCAGGTCGCCGGGGCCCGCTCTCCTCCGCACCGCACCGTCTCCGCCCGCGCCTCCGCCTGCGCCTCCGCCTCAGCCGATCTCTCCCGGCGGGCGCGCGGGTTATCGACGGCGCGCATCTACCCGCCACAGCGATATTGGAGAGGGGCGGCCCGGATGGGGGCGGGGAGGAGCGGGGGCCGGCGCGCGGCGGCTCAGCGAGGTGCCAAATTGAGTAAACTAATTGCGAGGGGGGTGCGGGCGATCGCTCGCTACGATAACGTGTCCGCGCTGTCCCGGCGCCCCCCCCACCCCCGAGCGCGGGCGGGAGGGGCGGGGCGGGGCAGGGAGGAGATGGCGATGGTGGCAGCGGGGAGGGATGCGAAACTGGAACGCGAGTGCTGTGCAGTCCCGGTTGTGGCAGTGGGGTATGACAACAGAGGGCGAACAATGGAAGCACTTGGGGTTGGTGGCGGGAGTACTAGCGGACGATGTTGGGCTTCGCGGGAGTGGAGGTGGGGTGTGGGAGTGCTGGCCTTGGGGGTTGGGTGTAACGAAAGGGGACAGAAGGGATGAGGGCGGCGAGGAGGTGGGGCGGCGGGAGACGTTGAAGAGGGAGGAGTCAGAACAGGCGACGATCGGCGGAGGTGGCGAGGAACGGAGGAGACGGTGAAGGATGACGTGAGAGCCAACACAGAGCGATGGGACGGGGCGGTGAGGACGGACGGGGCGGGTTGGGGCGGCGCCGGCGGGGGCGGTTGGGGCGGCGGGTGTGAATGGGGTGAGGGGACGGCTGGAGTAGCAGGGCTGGATTGGGTGGATGGGGCAGACGGCGCGGGTGGGGTGGATGGGCGGCGAGGATGGTTGGGGCTGATTGGAACGGGGAGGATGGTTGGGGTGGATGGGGCGGATGGAAATGGGTGGGGCGGATGGGATGGATGGGCGGCGGGGATGGTTGGAGCGGATGGAGCGGTCAGGGCGGCGGGGGTGGGTTGTTGGCAGATGGAGCGAATGTGTCGGCGGGGGTGGATGGGGGGTGGAGCTGATGGAACAGCAGGGTGGATAGGGAGGCGGGGGGTGGATGGGGGGAGGGCGGGGCGGCGAGGGCGTTTAGGGCAGCGGTGGCGGTGGGAGCGTCGGGGCGCTCCGCTGCAGGAGCGCAGACGCAATGCATGGCCATGCGTGACCGCGTACGTTCGTTAGCGTCGGAGCAACTACCACGCGAAAGTATTTATAGCAGCGCAAAAGTGAACGCGTGCACTGATGAAATGGGGAATGCTTGAACTACAGCAGAACCAATGGCGTTCAACCGTTCAGAATGGAAAGGAGCTTGCCAATGCGGAACCACAACAACCTTCGAAAGGTTGCATGGCTAGAGAGGCATGCGAGGTATTTAGTATTTACAGCAATGATTGTTGGAAAAGTGATGCATCATAGGGATTCGTCACGATATTACAGTTTGCTTAGAAACAACAGTGTGAAATAATCGATTATCCCATACGCTATTACAAACTTGTTTAAAAGTAAAATAATTATCGTATAAATCAAATTCACAGTTTTAATGGATAAATTATTTGCTTTAAACATTATGTTGCATTAAAAGTTTTTTTATTTTCTCATGTAAGTGAACTTAGATTTTAGAATAATTTGATGCTCTCCATTTCTGTGTTGAAAAGCAAAAAGATAACACGTATTTAAAATTTCTGTGAGTAATTTTTAATATAATGAGAGAAAAGACGAGCTACATTACTTTTCCTGTATTGAAAGAGTTACATTTTTCCGAAAGGTGTCATATATGTGAAAGGAGAAAGAATATTCGATGGAAAAACTATCGCAAGATGTGCTGAAGGAGCGACTTAATTCAATTCTTCGCTTCAACAAGTCCTAAACGTTTTCGGATGGTTTAAGAAGTTGCCCAAAATAATGCAAGGGAGAGAAAATAATTCAGATCTTATTATTTAATTTCTGCAGCTGGCAGGTAATTTACATATGCATGCATACCGCCAATTTGAGCTATTTGACATTCAAAAGTCGTTACGTTAATCGTAAACAGCTGTAGAGAATTGGCAGAAGATCCTTAAGGAAAGCCATGTTCCACATATGTGCTATTTGCAGTCAATTAACCCACACATTATATTTTTATCCATTTCCTTCGAAATGAGCATCCACAAAATAGTATTTCTGCATATTAAAACAAATATTTTGTCAACAATGAGATTATTAAAAAATTATGGTTTAATTTCATTGACGTTTGTTTTATTTCAAGGATTCAGACATTTAGAAAATTCGTAAATATCAGTGTCAAATTTGTATGTAAATATTTCATGCTATCTAGAAACTTTTCACAAGTGTCTTAATATGCATTTGCTGCTTTTCACGAGTTTAAAACGCAATTACAAGACCAAAGGCAACTCATAGCTTTACCACTTAGGAACACACTTGCTGTCATTAAGAACTCTCGGTGAACTATCTTAGCGGGCACTTCCGGAGCAATTTAAACTACTAACAACTATGATTGAGACAGATTGGATTCATTATCTTGAATATTCTGCAAAGCCTCTGCCTCGTGAGTTCTGTACTATCGTTATGTCCCGTTAACTTGATAGAGCGTTAAACGCACTACTACAAGAACGCCATTCGAAAGATAGAAACACAAAATTACATGGGTGTGTCGTTCAAACACTCGAGTTATATTATCCATGATAGCTTCGTTTTGGCAAATTCACTGACATTTAATGTTCCATTTAATGTTCACTTCATTTACCTTTCTTGAAGGATGGTTTTATTCTCAGGAAGGTCCTATTGAAGTTTTCCTTCATCTTCTCGAATAATAATAACTAGCTGAATCTGGCGACGCCGACGCTGAAAATTATTTCGTAATTAATGGATGTGTACTGTGTCAATAAGTAATATCATAAACAGCTTCGTTCAGATGAGTTTTACGGTATCCTAGAATTGGAACTACTAATGAATCATAGTATCTGATCATGTTGTCTCAAAAATTGCCAATATTCCAATGGCTTTACATTTTACCATCATACTTAATATGAATGGGTAATATTGAAATTTCAAAATTGTAATTCCTGTCAGAAATACTTCTAGGTATGGATGATGAGAATAATTAGAATTTGGTACAGCTACATTTTGTACACTTTTTTGCTAACACAGAAATACTCATAAATCACCCGTAAGCTGTTCTTCAGTGTTATTCTCTAATGCTAACAGAAGTTTATTCTCAATTAGTTCGGAAAATTCTGTAGCAAAATCTTCTACATCTACATTTAATTTAGCTGAGTTACTTAACACTACCATATTTCTGTACCCTATTTTTTAAGATTTTAAAACTCCATAAAGGACTGATTTGTATTCTGAAGGCGAATTTTGAATGTTTCTGTGAAAAAGGTGAATAAGTTGTAAGTAACTTTATATTGCACCCTTGAAACTAGTGGTGCTACAACAGCACTTACTTTCCTGCGTTATTGGAAACAGCTACGTCATATTGAAATTTTGCATTTTCTGCGCATCTAACATCTTAGCTATTATTTGAAATGTCCAATTCAACCAAGACGCGAGCAACTCACTGTTTCCAACGAAGTGTTGTCAAAACATGTGAATTCACTGGGCTAATAATGTTAATACAGTAACTAGGGTATAATAATCATTAAAATAATTACGAAAATTCTGGCTGCTCACTCGAGAATTACCTTTCGTCGTAAGAAACCAGTCCAGATACCGTTTCAATGTTTTTCTTTTATTCAACACGCAGTAAATTTCTTGAAGGATTAGATGATATTAAATGGTATATAACTAGACCCCGGAACTTCATGCACCAGAAAAGTTAAAATTGTATACAAATTCTAACATATGAAACATCCAACTATCTGAAGCGCAGTAAATTTGCAGCTATTGTGTTTTCATGAAATTTTCGAAAAATCACTCGTTTTTTTCAAAAAGTTAAGCATGACATTATTTGAAGATGCAGTTTCGATAAATACATTTCACTGATAAAAAATATATATTTTCACAATAGTGGTTGTAAGAAGACTAAGCGCAGTTAATTTCGAGCGGGCTATAATGTTTGTCACGAAACTGCAGAAAAACTACTCATTGTTTCAAAAAATTCTACTCGATCTTTGAAGATCTGTTGTAGATAAGCGCATTTCGTTAAGAAAAGCAATTTTATCTTCGCAATTGTAGTTGTGGAAAGACGCCGAACATTTTTAATTTTTTTGCGAAATCAGGCATTTCAACGAACACGAAACCTGTACCATTCACTTAAGTTTTCCCTTATGCTATCTAAGGTCCCAATTTGATAAAAAAAATGTGCGGTTTTCAAGAAAAAAAAATGGTTTAAAGAAAATAATAAAATTGTCTACGCTTGAAACAAAATTTCGCACAAAATACTCATATTTTTGGAAAATTGAACATGACATGAAGATCTGTTTCTTATGAATACATTTCATTAAGAAGAAAATTGTATCTTCATAATTGTAGTAGTAGGAAGACGCCGAGAAAAATTTAATTCTTTTCAGTTTTCGAAAAATCAAGAGTTTTTAACCAATATGAGACATGGTTAAGGCAATATTGAGAAAGAAAGATCGTGAGAAGTTCGGGGCCTGTTGAAAAGGGTTACTACAACGATATTTCACACGAAGTGATGAAATAAGCCACTGGCTAGAAAATTCGAATCCGGCAGGAGCCTTATACTCACAAATGTTCAGTAACACATTGTGACACCATGTCGGGATCGAAATCGCAACCTCCGTTAACTGGGGCGCTCAAGTAGTAGGACATTAGTCTTTTGCCTACGTTTGCCTACAACAAGGGGGACACGCCAAGAGAATTAATTTATCTAAGAGTAACGCTATTCTACATACATGCGATTCCCTAATCCGTGAGAAGCCCGTTCCCGGAGAGTGTCGCATGCAAGGGTCGAGCGTCCGCGGCGGCGGGGGCGGGCAAGGGCTTCTGCATTCAGGATGTGAGCGCCGCGGAGCTAATCCCCCAGGGCGAGCGCCCGCCGGCCGACAGGACGCGCAACTTAGAAACAGCCCTCGACGCCGCCCGGGGGAGAGGTCGCCCGCCCGGAGACGACACGCCGCGCCGCCCGCGATCGATGGCGGGGGCGGCCGATGAAGCGGAGGCGAGGACGAGGACGGAGGTGAGGACGAGGACGGGGGCGAGGACGGGACGGAGGCGAGGACGAGGATGGGGGTGAGGACGAGGACGGGGGCGAGGACGGGGCGAGGACGGGGGCGAGGACGGGGGCGAGGACGGGGGCGAGGACGGGGGCGAGGACGGGGGCGAGGACGGGGGCGAGGGACGGGGGCGAGGACGGGGGCGAGGACGGGGGCGAGGACGGGGGCGAGGACGGGGGCGAGGACGGGGGCGAGGACGGGGCGAGGACGGGGGCGAGGACGGGGGCGAGGACGGGGGCGAGGACGGGGCGAGGACGGGGGCGAGGACGGGGGCGAGGACGGGGGCGAAGACGTGGGCGAGGGCGGGGAGGCGAGGACGGGGGCGAGGACGGAAGGCGAGGACGGGGGCGGGGGACGGGGCGGGGACGGGGGCGGGGACGGGGGCGAGGACGGGGGCGAGGACGGGGGCGAGGACGGGGCGAGGACGGGGCGAGGACGGGAGTGAGGACTGGGGCGAGGACGGGGGTGAGGACTGGGGCGAGGAGGGGCGAGGACGAGGGGCGAGGGGCGAGGGGCGGGGAGGCGAGGACGAGGGGCGAGGGAGGAGGGCGAGGACGGGGGCGGGAACGGAGGTGACTGAGGCGAGGGAATGAAGGCAAGGGACGGCGCCAATGACGGAGACGAGAAAGGGCTGCTGAGACAGAGACGATGACCGAGGTGTAGGCGACTGAAGACGCGGCGTGTTAGGGGTATGGGTGAGGAAACGGGCGGATAGGCGAGCTATGAACCGAGCGCAAAAGAGGGCGGAGATGGAGGTGTTGAAGCGAATGGGGAAGCTGGTGAGGGCGAAGGCAGCGGGAGAAAAATGGCGTCAGGCGTGGTGGAGGCGGGGCGAAGACAAGGAAGGGATAGTACGGAGAGACTTAGGGATATGCATGGCGCGGGGCGGGAGGGGACGACGTAGATTTGGGGTGGAGGCGATGGTATTGATGAACACGGACAAGGTGACGCGTTGGGACATATCCAGGAGTTGTAAACACGTGTGGGGTTGGACGGGTGAGAAACACGAGAACGTGCTACCGCTAGGAGAGGACACGGATGAGAAATCAGCTTGGAGGTGATTTTATCTTCGTCATTTCGATCGTTTCTGGGAGTTGGCGTTCAACGAGAGGGTTCAGCGTTCTGACAAACTTCAAATACTAGTGTAGGAGAGATAAGTAGGTACAAAGAATACATAGTACGTAGGGTTCAGGAATAACCGAGATGGCATAAGTAGAGGGTGAGTGAAAGTGCACGGACAGAGCAGGGCAAGATCAAAGTCGTGTTCAGCACGCCTATATTACAATACTTTCTCTTTTACGTACGTAGTAATGCGAGAAAAGGAAAAGCTGAAAGGAAAACGGGCCACAGAAATGTACTTCCATCCTCTTCTTTCGAGCTAGGCAGCCTATACCTATGGACATGATCACAAATAGCATATTTATAACAACTGTCGAGCGCGAACGTTCCTTCTTATTGAATCGGACTCGCTGCTTCGCATTTCGATCGAACCCTACAAGTGTGTGAGGCGAAAAGGGAGAGGGGGAAGGAGAGACGGGAGACCTGTAGAGAAGGATGTTCGCTAAAAAAGTGTGCATGTGGTTTGCAAACGGCTGAAGTACAAACTAGAAAATTATTTAGTTGATGGCTGATGGGATACCGACGATTTGAAGGTTAAATCGACAGCTGGGTGACTTGTAGCAAAAAATATCGCAATATTATTCTTCAACGTGATTGACACTATTTTTCTCGTGCTTCCTAATTAATTACGTAGTCTCTCGCTCGGATCATTTGGAAATTGATGGTATACTTAACAAAATTGCAATTCATTGTTTCATAACCAGTGATGCTCTGATAATTCAGTTGGTACGGGAAGTTTGAGAATATGCGTAATATCACAATAAAATATTTGCATATTTTATTCAAAACGAATATTTGCATATTTTATTCAAAACGAATATTTGCATATTTTATTCAAAACGAATATTTGCATATTTTATTCAAAACGAATATTTGCATATTTTATTCAAAACGAATATTTGCATATTTTATTCAAAACGAATATTTGCATATTTTATTCAAAACGAATATTTGCATATTTTATTCAAAACGAATATTTGCATATTTTATTCAAAACGAATATTTGCATATTTTAGTCAAAACGAATATTTGCATATTTTAGTCAAAACGAATATTTGCATATTTTAGTCAAAACGAATATTTGCATATTTTAGTCAAAACGAATATTTGCATATTTTAGTCAAAATGAATATTCGCATATTTTAGTCTCTTGCATTGTTTGAGGATTTTTCGCGTGGTCCTGGGTATTTTCATGAAACCAGTCTCCTCTGAAATGGCGGAAGGCAATTTAGGTTTCTTTCAATTTTCGTGCATATTGAAAATTAGTAATATAGATGCCCTGCAATGACAGTAGAGCCTTGAGCGTAGAGTAGTAGTGTCTAGATGTTCAGATTCTGGAGACGGAATTCATTTTTAGCTCAGAAACTGAAAAATGCAAAAGAGAGCTTAATTACAGAACAAATATAACACTATTTTAGTGATTTGAATTTCACTGAGATCGAACCTCTGACGAAAACAGCTGAAGCATAAAACGAAGAATAGAATAACGTTGTATTCCAAATATGCATAACACACGTATTCCAAATATGCTGCCAGGAGTTCCTACACACAACCCAAGTTCACGATTACATGCTGGAGCTTTGTAGTAACTCTACAAAACACATTATTACGAGCTGCACGAAAGGGCAACCACGTGTCAGACGAGAATCAGATATTAACAGTGATGTTTAAACCTCACCGTGTTACTGTTTGACCTTTCCCAGTATTACAAACTAAGTCGCGGTTCATCCACGCGAACAGTACCGCGACTCGGTCGCTCCAGGTCTAGCAGGCGAACAGTCCCTGGACCAGCGGGCGCTCCGCGATGCACCGCTGCAGAGGGTACGCCACCCTTCCCCCGGCTCTCCCCCTCTTTCGCCAGGGGGCACGCAGCTGGTCGCAACAGCGGCGAGCGCTGCATGTATGCGTTTGGAAATTGCAGAGCGCGCGCAGTTACGAATGCAAATATGAACAAACAGTTGTGCCAATTACACCAGGAGGAAACACACGCGGGCACTCTTAACAAAGGTGAGTGCAGGGCGCGAGCGCGACCGGCGAGGACGCGGGCGGGTGAGGGCGGATGTGTGTCGGGGTGTGACAGATAAAGATAAAGTGAGATGGAGACAGAGCGAGAAAGATAGCGTGAGACACAGCGTGAGACAGAGATAGAGCACGGCGGAGAAAGAGGAAGAGAGAGAGCAAGAAAGGGATAGAAAGTGCCAGAAAGAGATAGAGTAAAACAGCGAGCAAGTCAGAGAGAGTTGGACAAAGACAGAGCGAGACAGAGACAGAGCGAGACAGAGACAGAGCGAGACAGAGACAGAGCGAGACAGACAGAGGGAGACAGACAGAGAGAGACAGACAGAGAGAGACAGACAGAGAGAGACAGACAGAGAGAGACAGACAGAGAGAGACAGACAGAGAGAGACAGACAGAGAGAGACAGACAGAAAGAGACAGACAGAGAGAGACAGACAGAGAGAGACAGACAGAGAGAGACAGACAGAGGGAGACAGACAGAGGGAGACAGAGCGAGACGGAGACAGAGCGAGACATGCAGACAAGGCGGGGCATGCAGTCAGAGAGCGAGGCAGAAGAGGGCGCAACATACAGCCAAAGCCAGTCGGAAAGAGCCAGACAGCGAAAGAGACAGGCAGGCAGAGAGAGAGAGGGAGAGAGAGAGCGACAGTTTATGTAAAAAATGTGCAACTGACGTGCGGATCATAGTTATTGCCGCGTACTTACGCAGGGATTCCTGTGTGGCAGGTAATTAATATTTAGGTCTCTTGGTGCCGTAATGTCTGAATGCAGAAATAATAAATAAATTTTATATTGAATGAGAACGAAAAAGGATTTCAATATAAAAAATATATACTACAAAGTTGCGAGCGTATTGAGTAAATGAAAAAGCTCTGAAAAATATATTCTCTAAATGCAACGCAGTAGTACGCTCTAGGAATTCTTTCATTAAAATCCTGTTCCGTCGCGCTGAAAGAAATTGGTCAAAAATCAATAGAATGAAATTGTAACGAGTTCCAAACAATTCTATATTTGATGTTATCACGATAAAATATGAAATTATTTGAATATTGACACATGTCAAATTACACAATGCAACACACCAGGTACTTCTAAAATATTAACGTAACAACTAAATGACGTAATAACAAAAAAAATAGTAATTTTAAACGAAAATGAAAAGCACACATACACTACAAAAAGTTACTAAAAAGAACAAAAACAAAAACGAACGAGTACCGCAAATAAAAGAGATCTGGGGGGAAAGCATTCTTTCAGCGAAATACGGTGGCAGGCTCTAGAAATTCTTTCATAAAAATCCCTGCGCGGTCGCGTTTATAGGCGCCGCAGGGCATTCCCGCGTGATCCAACGCTTCCAGCGCCGCCCGCAATGGATTCCAGCGCCACTCTGCATCGCCAGATGAAAATCGCGCGTCGGACGCCGCCACCGCCGCCGCCACCGCCGCCGCCACCGCACGGTGGGAAAATATTCGAAAAAGCTGATCAAAACGAAAATGCACGGACATTTATATTATCCTGTCGGCTGTGGATGCCATTTATTTACGTCTTCGGAACATAGTAAACGACTAGTTATTACAATAAATATAATGTTTCCTTCAGTTGATCAAATGTCTAGTATAAATGTAAATGTAACAATATAATTTTTGTAATAAAGGGTACTGCCAAATTCAATGACATACCATTAAACACCGTCTGGGGTAACTGTAATCAAATATGTGGGAATGGAGAAAAGGTGGGAATGGTAATTATGAGCTCATTGGTACAGGATGAGGCAGAAAGAACGAAAGTTTTTAGAACAGATAGTATTCAGGCTCAGGTAGTAGACTGATTCGGTCTCGTGTATGGTAGATCCTACCATTTTGTTTAGCTAATATCATGGAGCCGTGGACTGTGCAACATCATGTGTTTGCTTACGATGGTTTGGTGATTAATAATGTCCTTGCAGTACAGCATGTGTTTCGTCGCCATTTCAATCTAGCGAGACATGATAGTGTTCCCACTCGTAACATCATTGTACATTGAGTTGAATCATTTCGTTTACTGAGGAACAGTGATGAACAGAAAAACCGCCAGGAGCTCCTTGGCCAGTACGCACTCCAGGAAATGTGGAAAGAGTTCGGAAAGCCCTACTCCGTAGTCCTCGTCGATCTGCTAGGAGGCATTCTGCTGAAATGCGCCTCAGTAATCACTCAGTAAGGATTGTTTTACATATTTATCTAAGATTTTATCATAAGTAATAATCACGAAAGTGCTGTGCTAGCCGGTAAATTCACGACTCGCGTAGCGAGGAGTGAATTTACCGGCTAGCACAGCACTTCGAGTGATATTTAGTGTGACTATTTCACGAATAACCACATTACATGATTTGAAAGGATAATGTAAATCACAGGAATTACGAAAAAGGGAAATATTACTCAAAATTACAACCGAAAAATGAAAACCTTTCATTCAGTTCCGACTTATCACTGCCTCCTGGAATAGCTTATAATCAAGTAACATTTGAATAACAGTTTAATGCAGAAAATGATTTCAAATATGTTTCAATTTTATGGTAATAAAACTTCAGGAAAACAATTATAACAAGGCTACTGACAAGAACATTTATTAAAAGCACAATCATTAAAGTTGTGGGAAGTTGGTTTCCAAGTCTTGGTCTTCCATAGAAGTATTTGAAATGGAAGATGTACAAGTTGAATTAGCAGCGGAATTCGTCAATTTCGAATGGATTGAACGCACATGTGTACTCATTAAAATATTTTCCTGAATAATTTTGGTTGTACTCTTCACAATCTAATCTTCGTATATTAATTGCCTAAAACATGTGTAATTTCTTCATTTGTAGTTTGTGCTGTCCATTTGTATTTTCTGTCTTGGCAAAATTCTTGAAATTTCTTTTACACACTTTTTCTGTTCCTTCTGCTGTTTTACGGCACTGAATCTTTAAGAATAGATTCTATTTCAGAGTTTTAAACATTACCAAAACCACACATTTTAATATTATTTATTTTCTCGCACTTTCTTCATGAAAAGAGAAAGTATTGTTATCGTGCGCCGGAAAACGCTAATTTTTTGCACTAAATCTCTTATTGCCGAGCCCTGCTAACAAAAAGAAGATAAATCATGATCCTATACAGTAGTAAATTACTCGTAATTTCTCTAACACGTGGTGTAGTCAGAATCCAGGTTTTGCTGGATCCTTGATACCAAAAAATCGACTGATAGAAAAAGGTCTGCCAGATTATGGTCAAGGCTAGCACCTAAACAGTTCGGCAGATATTGTCCAAAATTGATATTATCCCATCAATCTGAACGAACTCGAAGCTTTGCGAGTTTGAAATGATATTTTGATTTTGAGAGTACTTTATAAGTTAGCTCTTTAAAAAAGAATATGTATAATTTTTTGAAGAAACCAGTAGTTTTTGCATAATTTGTGCTTGACGTTTATGCAATTTTTAACAAAATATTTTCTCTAAAAGGGCACCAATTTTTTCTTTAAATAATTTCCTCGTATGTATCAAAGGACGTTAAAAAAATATGTGCTAGTCCTATTGTCAGAGAATTCTCCGTAATTTATGAAAATTGCAGAAAATTAACATTCCAAAACAACATAATATACGATAAAGCTTTCTGCTTTGAACAAAATCTGTTCTACAGACTTAGTTCATTAAAAAGACCATGCACATTTTTTGAAAGAACTGTAATTTGCACGTAATTTAGAGTTTAAATTAATGTAAATTATAAAATAACGTTTTCTCAAAAACCGCTCCATTTTTTCTATTTTTTTACGGAGAAAACAAGGGATGCCTAAAAGCATGCTGAAGGTCTGATTTTCATTGATCTCTTCTCTCAGAATTTTCAAAAATTGCGTGTTGGAATTATTGGGTTCAGGCAATTACATATATAAGCATAAGCCCGAGTTTGTTCGGCAGAGCGGTTGATTGGTGTCAAGGTAAGGCGTACGGGGAGTTCGAGTCTTAGTGCAGAAAATAACTTTTGCAGGTTCAGGTAGTATTGTAATATCGCGGAGCAGTTACAAATAATGTGAGAAAGTATGTGCTGTTGTAGCCCCACTAGTTTTAATTACGCCTTCCACATCATTACCGCGCATAGCCTTCATGAACTTCGCAAAAAAAATCAAGCGCTCAATGCTATTCGGCGCTATCATGTCTCCTGCTGTAACTACGATTTTCGTAACTTTGTCCCTGACAGGAATCAGCTGTTTCGCTACCATCCAATCAGGAGCTTATATTTCGCGACAGTACTGTGACGTTCACGCTCCCGATTGGATGAAAACCGTGAACAGCTGGTTCCTGTCAGGGACTAAGTTACGAAAATCGCAGTATAGACTCCAACCGGGCAACGGGTGTTGGGCAGCACGTCTCTCAGGGCTGACTCAACAAGCACACGGTGGCCAACAGATAAGTACATAGCCGGGCCAAATAGGCCACGCACTTGAGCAGTGCAATCCTAGACTCCGTGCGTGCTCATCTGACATCGAAATTTTAGGTTTATCAAATCGCAAATTTTAATATTTTCAATTTCTGACATTCAATGCAGCAATTTCTTACATTTGAAATTAATACAACCAAAATGTATTTTATTGACACTTGCAGAGTCAATAAAATACGTCATGTAATTTTTACGAAAACTATGATTATTCTAAAAAAAATTTCCACCCTTTTTTCGGAGTTCAACCCTACCGCGCGTTGCAGCAGCCGCAGCCGTCTGTCTCGCCCCAACAGTTTTATAAAATGACGCTTCCCATTTTTAATTAAATTTTTTTGTCGCGTTATTACGACTGATGGATTTCAATTGTCGCGTCGCGGGTGCGCCGACACGTGGGCCTTGCAAGCGACGTGTCGGGGTCTGGATGGATTGGCGCTGTTGGACAGAGCTGCTCCTTCCTAGCTGGCGCAATATGGGGACTTTGGTGACCAAAATAAATAAATAAATAGATAAACGAGGTGTTTGTGGTCAGTTGCGTTGCCGTGGTTTCTACAATAAATAATGGCCTCCAGGCAAATGCCGGGGCAGTATTCTTACAAATGTGCCAAAGACAGGTTGTGATCCTTCACTTCTTATCCTTGCTTCCTCATCTCTTCTTACTAACTGCACCTCATTAACATCGTTTAAAAAACACCTGAATCGTTTTCTTACCAAGTAGTCGGTTTACATCAGTTCAGTTTACAATTTAAATAACTATTGATTGTCGGTTATCAAATTAAACTCATGACAGTTTTACCTCTTTCTCAGGAGTATTTATAAATGATTAATATATTTTTAGGAATAATATTAATGTATTTTTGTGAAAAATTTACTTTCGTGCGAATTGTTTGATACTGCTGGAACTGTATTTCATTCATAGGAGCCGAGGCGGAGTTAAGCACAAGCAAGAAGACAACCCCGTGCAGCATGGACAGCAGCTGAGGAAAACATTTCAAGGACCTCTCATTTCATTTTAGCTTAGTTTAACTTTGTATTAGGACGCAGCCTGCCTGGTGGGTTTTCCCTAACTAGCGAGTTTTCCTCCAGGGTCGAGTGGCGGGTAAAATGGTGTGTTTCTGTATTAATAGATTACAGTCGCTCGGGGTGAATACCAGGCTGCTGCGTAGCGCGCAGACAAATGGAGCACATAATGTTATCCAATTTAAATTTTGTTGTTCAATTTCCATCTCTAAATTTTTTTTAAAAAATTTCATTCTGTAACATTTTTGTATCTGTTTAACCTTTGATATTGTTTATAAGCTGCTTTAAATAATACTTCTATTCAACTAACTACTTACCTACTATAATATAACTTACCTATTATAAACTATCCTACTTTTACTTTTGTAGATTGTATTGTATGAACTAAATTGTAAACATGTGATATGTGGTTAGGCGGAAGAGCGGGCCTGATGGCCCGAGCCTCGCCATATCAATAAAGGCATTATTATTATTATTATTATTATTATTATTATTATTATTATTATTATTATTATTATTACACACACAACACTACCAGGCTTGTTGGAAAATCAGACGGGAGCTCAGAGCTTGTTCCGGCTGTAGCTGTGCCCCGATGGGGAGGCATGTACCTGGAGTGAAAAAAAAAAACAAAAAACGACGTATCCGGCACTGGATCTCAAGTTCCAGAGAAGCAGAAACACCAACACCTCCCCGAATACAACATGTACGACACTCGCAGATCTGATTATTCTAAGTATTCAACGTGCCCGCAATTAATAAATACTTCCTCTTTCCGTTGCTGAGACAAAATTGATAATGTGTTTCCTTGGTAATGCTTCCTTTCTTCGATGGGTTCAACTCCCACAAAAAAAATTATAATTTGTTCGGATACATTACTTAAAGGTTTGTTGTTCGACAGTTTGTACACTTTCAGGTTAAAATATTGACTTGAAATATGCAGTGACTTGCCGGTGGATTGAAAACATCAAAGACTTTTATATAACAGGTGCTCGAACCCATAAGATAATTATTAATAGAAAAATGAAGTTGATTTTAAATTATGAGAGACTACAACAAAAAGTTAGTGATTAAGGACTTCGCTCATTGAGAATGCATGTAATACCACTTGTATTATACAAGTATATTAATATATAACTAATATACAACTAAATGTTGTGTTGGGAGAAGAACAAATGTTTAAATTGAATTACCCTCTAAATGTACGAGTCTGCACAATATTTAATAAAAATATACTTTCTTCCGCGTAATTGTAATGTAAAGACAATTATATTTAATTGAAAATACTGTACGTACTAAACAATGTAATTTAATAACTTGTACTATAAGTATATATTAACACTCAACTGTTTTCTCAAGAAGCTGGAGGTACGGCTACGATAATCTACATTTTAATGATTAACATTCGTAGGCCCTATATAGATTTCGAACAAATTATTTTAACAAATTAGTCAACTTTTTTTAAATGTTAAATGATTTACTGATTTGAAAAGTGAGCAAATGAAAATGAAATACTCCGTGATCTGTACTAAAATACATATATTTCACACTTAACCGATATCTCTTTGAAGCTCTTAAAATATCACGAATATTGTAACTGTAACACAGGGACATGCAATAAAACTAGGCATAAAAGAATGTCTATTAATATTTACAACCACGACGCTCGCAGCTCCCAAATTCTTAGTAAACGTATAATAACGGTAATTATTATTGCGCCATTAATTTTTTAACAACAGGGCACTTCTCATTTACACAGCATTTCCCTTTTTTTAAACTTTCTCCACCTACCTTCCTGCAGCTTAATCAGTCCCATACACCTAACTTTCCATCTTTAGTTTTCAAAACGTATTTTTTTGTCAGTTGTTATTTATTTCACTTAGCACCGCTTCTTTTCTTCCCTTTCTCATATTTTTTCTTCATTTACAAGGAGTTCCTCGAAAAGTAGAAGAGGAAAATCATTACAGCCTTTTAAGTTGATGTGTTTTTCCGGTTCGTGTGATTCTGACAAGAAATAAAATAAACAATAACGCTTTATAGGTCTTTCTCCGGGCTCCGTAAATTACCTCGGTAAGCACGTGTCCAAATGCTCTCTAGAGGCCACAATTGCTGCCCAAACGCCGTTAGAGGCCAAAGGATTTTTCTTCATTTCCACCGTAATTGGAGAAAATACCTTCCACTCACTCTTTCGTCGGCGGGCCTCAGTAACAGTTGGTTCACACAGTTGATTGTACTTGTGATTGGATTGGATTTGTTTGCTTCCTTGGAACGTCAATGAATTGTTAATGCTTGTTGACAGCCTTAGCTTCTTTTCTTGGCATATTTTAAAGGGAATAAGTACTTCCTTTCTTTTCACAGATTCCTACAGAAAATAGAAAAAAACTGAAAGAAACAATTTGCATTAAAGATTTCGAATGGATTTTGTTTACCCAACGCATATTATTTAGTAGTTTGACAGATCGATTGCAAATACAAAACTTATTTAGCCATTTCAACAACTGAAAGTTCGTCCTGAAAGTACTTTTTATCAGTACAGTAGTTCAGATGTCTCATTCAAAAATCTAGTGAGCGGGGAGAAAATGAAAGGGGAAGAAAGAGAGAGGGAGAGAGAAAGAAAGAAATCGAGAAGAAGCAAAGACAAAAGAAAGAGAGAAAGAATAATAAAAGAAAGAATTCGAATAAAGCCGAATAAAGAGGAGAAAATACAAATCACTTAAATGTGTGTTTATAAACCAGACAATGAGAGTGCACCTCGATTACAATTTTTTTGCAGTAAGTGTAAAAATATCATTTTCATTTTGTTACAAAGTGCATGATCCTAGACGTGAAAAAAAGTCATACAAACTGATGGAAAGTAAACCGTAGAAACCTGGCAAAACATAAAACCCACTTAAGAAAAATGTTCGTTATTTGCCGATTGCAGGAGCGTTCTCCATGAATGTGTTCCCTCTGCAGACATTTCGACGGGGCTGCCTCAAAAAAAGCCTGGCAGGACTGCTTCGCGTCCCAAAAATAGGAACAATGTAAATACATAAATTCCCAGGACAGAACGACACCGGCCGCGCCGGTGCGTGGAATGTTCTATTTCTGGAAAGCGCCGACTCAAAACCGGAAGCTCGCACAAGCGATTCCCGCTTTTTGTGAGCGAAGCCTCGACCGCGAACGGCGGGGGCGGTGGAGGCAGTGGTGGCGGCGGAGGCAGGGGAGGCGGCGGCCGCGAGGAATTGACGGTGAAAACGAAAGGGAGAGAGAAAGAGGACAAAAATGTAGGCTATAGTACGAAATAGAAAAACACGAATATTTTTCGAAGTTCCTTTTTCGTTCCATTTATTTGCTTTTCATTTTTTTTCGCATGTGTGTGTGCATGTGAGAATCCGTGTATGTGATCGTTGAATGTGTATCCGCTGAACTATTACCATTACACCAGATAAATGGGATGTTCATGCAGCAAATAATTATGAATGAAACAACGTTTTATTTACAACCGATCAAGAAGTTTCAGACCATAACATATTATTTCTTTAATATAATCATTCACTGAACCATATTCTCGGCTTTAAAGATCAATGAGTCGCACCACGTTAACATACATTTTTAACTTTGAAATGGTACTAGTGAAATGCTAAATTATTTAGCAGTTAATGTAAGACTGATTTAAGATATTATTGTTAACTAACCTTCAGGAGGTCTGCTGAAGCTTAGTTAGTTAACAATAATCATTATTAATTTTACTCTTATTTCACATAGTAACCATTGACTTAAATATTGTTAAATAAGCTTCAGCAGACCTAATGAAGTTCTAATACTTTCACAACATGGAGTTGAGCCTTTTGTAAACCATTAGTTTCCAGAATACGACACTTAGGTTGAAAAGTTGCAAAACTATTTATACAATTCTACGGTAGCACCTATATCTCCAGGGTAGCACGTTGGTGAAAGTGAGGAGCTAAGAATGTATAATGTTATTAAAAACACGGAATGTCATTGAAATCTTGAGAAGATCAGTTATTTAAATAAATAAAAATAATAATAGAAAGGCTCGGTACAAACTGTTTCATAAAACTGAAAAAAGCAACCAGAAGAAAAATGAAGAGACCGAAAAATCTTCAACATGGAAAAAGCGGAAGTGTCTTTTCTTGGGGGTGAATGAATTGCCCCCGGAGTTTGAACGAGGCAACCGCGGCGTGGGTGGCAAGGGCAGGTTTTCCCCGAGTCCCTGGAAGCAAGGAGGGCCGCTTCCCACGCAGCTATCTGGGATGCACTTCGTCAAGATAGAAGGAGACGCGAACTGAAGAAGCGGCTGCCATGCGGGCGACTCGAATGTCTTATTTCGTCGCGGCTTCAACCTGGGGAACGTTCACAACAGAGGACTTATTTTTGTAAAGCAAAGAAGAAACCTTTAGAATTGAAATCCTTTTTTTTTTTTTTTTTTTTTTTTTTTTTTTTAATTAATTTATTACTTCCTGTTCGACAATTTGTCTTTCAGGGCATTGGAATTTACAATAATGGACAGTCGTTTTGGACACTAACAGTAACCTCTGTAGGAGGATTTATGAAGGTAAATTTTTAATAATTAGACAATTATATAAGACTAAGGAACATAGAAAGAAGAGAAAATAAATAAAATTACGGAGGATGAAATTTATCTTTAGGAAATTTGGAATTAATTCGACGAGGAAAGGAATAAGTTTTGCCAAGATTAAAAAATTGTGCATGATGTAATGAAGGAAGAGTATTAAAAAATTTGAGACTACAAGTTTTAATTAAATCATGGATTGTAGGTAGATTTAGTTCATTGTGAATTTGTGTATTGGGAATAAACCAGGGTGCATGTAGAATTTTTCGAAAGAATTTGTTTTGAATGATTTGAAGTTTTTGTATATTTGATTTTGCTGCATTTGACCATATTGGACAAGCATAAGTTAAAGTAGGTCTAATAATTGAAGTGTATATTAATTTAGCAGTTTTAATACGGAGAGTTGAGTTATTATTTATGAGAGAATTAAGTTTTTGTATTTTAATGGTAGTTTTTTGTATAACATTTTTTATGTGAATTTTCCAGTTCAGTTTTGTGTCTAGATAGAGACCTAAATATTTAATAGATGAAGAGGAAGAAAGCCAAGGAATAGGAGTGTTATGAATTAGAAGGGGAGGAGGGGTTATTGGCTTACATAACGTAAATATTTTGGCTTGGCATTTATCCATATTGATTTGATTCTCCAATTGTTGGCCCACACCGAATAACGATTAAGATCTATTTGAAGTTTATTTCTGGCAAGAAGAATATTAGTGTGTGAGTTAATAAGTGCTGTATCATCTGCAAAAAGGGCTAATTTAGAAGAAGCGAATTTTGGAATGTCGGATAGATAGATATTGAATAGCAGAGGAGAAAGACAAGAACCTTGAGGGACCCCGGCAGAGATGTTAAATTTTTGAGAGAAAGAATTATTATATTTAACTATGAAAGTTCTGTTAGATAGGAAATTTTGAATAATATTTATAAGATAAATAGGAATACCTACAAGATGAAGTTTATATATTAAACCATCGTGCCAAACTTTGTCGAATGCCTTTTCTATATCTAAAAAGATTGCAAGGGAGTGTTTGTTTTAAATGAAAAGAATTTTCTATGTGTTCAGTAATACGTAATAGTTGATGAAGAGTAGAATGTTTGTGCATAAATCCAAATTGTGAAGGTTGAATAATGTTATTTTGAGAAGTGAATGTATAAAGTCTGTGAAGTAATATAGTTTCGTAAACTTTTGATAAAGAAGAAAGTAAACTAATGGGCCGATAATTAGAAGGAAATCTTGGGTCTTTCTTTGGTTTACAAATAGGGATAATTATAGCTAATTTCCAAATATTAGGAAAATAGTGAAAACGTAGAGACGAATTCAAAATATTGGTAAATGCAGCAATGGATTTATTACCTAAAAATTTGAGTGATTTGTTGGTAATTAGATCAAATCCAGTTGATTTGCGAATTTTGAGCTTTTTTATAATATTATGAACTTCAATAGGGGATATAAAAGGAATAAGTTGTGGAACGTTATAATTAGGAAGGGAAAGGAAGTGGGTTATATGATTGTGAAGTTGAGTATTGTGTATTGGATTAGCAATAAAAGAAGATTGGAAGTGAGAGCCCAGTAATTTAAGTTTCTCAGGATCATTTAGGGCAGTGGAGGAAGAGTCTTGTAGGACAGGAATGAGAGTTTTGTCATTATAAAGTCGTTTAATTGTCGACCATAATTGTTTAGATTGAGGGTGTATTTGTTGAAGAAAGTTTTGATATTGATGAAATTTAAATAAATGTATTCTAGACTTTATTATTCGCGAAATTTTGTTAAGTTTAGATTTAATATCGGGACGTCGAGTTATTTGCCAATAACGACGTAAAGTGTGTTTAGTTTTGATTAAATTAAGAATACGAAAAGGTAATGGTTTATAGGGGCTTGGGGGAAATTTAGGTATAAAGCTTGAATGAGAGTAAAGTGTATTATGTATTGTAGTGGTAAAATAAGATAGATAATTGTCAATATCATTTGTAGATTGTATATTATGAGGAAATTTAATATTATTTTCAATATCGTGTTGAAAGTCAGGCCACCTAATTTTTTGAAAAAGAGGTGTGAAGGTAGAAGAAGAAATATTAAAGGAAAAAGATAAAGTAATAAGAACTGGAAAATGGTCAGAATCTAATTCAGGAAGTACATTTTGTATTATAGGGAAAGGAAAATTTTGTGTAAGAATAATATCAAGAATATCAGGAATAATATTATTATTATATGAATAGTAAGTAGGTTCAGAGGGGGAGTGTATTTGTACATTATTAGAAACGAGAAAATTATGTAATTTAATTCCGTTAGGGTTGGTAGTATTGCAACCCCAAATTTGATGTTTACAGTTTATATCGCCAAGAAGAATGGTTTTGTTTATATTGTTAAAAATTTTTTTTAAATGTTACGAGAGGGAATGTGTATTTTGGGGGTTTGTAGGCAACTGAAAAATAGTAATCAAGATTATTTATATTGATTATTAAAGAAAGGATTTCAAGAGAAGGATGATTGTTAAATTGGAATGAATAGTGTTTAATAAAGTGTTTAATGAGTATAGCAACTCCTCCGGAGGCCACTGAATTAATTCTGTCAAAACGATAAATTTTATAGTTGGAGATATATAATTTGTCGGTTGGGAGTAAATGTGTCTCAGTTATAAAAGCAATGTGTACATTATGAGTGTATAGAAAATGTTCGAAAGTATGTTGTTGTCTTTTCAAACCATTAGCATTCCAGTTGAGAAGTGTTAGTTGATTGGTAGTTTTATCAATTATTTATTATGAGAGAGCGATTCAATAATATTTTGAAGTTGAGGAAGAAGAATTGAAAGAATTTGTGATATTATTGTTGTAATAATTTGTTGAATATTATAAGAAGAGGGAGAGGTATGTTGTGTAGGAATGTGTAAGTTATTTGTCCAAGGAGAGTTGTTAATGTTAGTTTGTGTGTTAGAAAGAGGTGGGAAATGTGTTGTATGTAAATTAAAAGAAGGTTTTGAAGAGTTTTGAGGTAAAGTATTAGGAATAGTGGAATAAGAGTTTATGCTGGGGGAAGAGTTATTAGTGGGGGTAGAAGAGGAGAAAGTAAGTGTGGAAGGTAAATTATTATTAGATTTATTTATCTTATTATTCAAGACAAGTTTGTAAAATGAACATCCTCTATAATTGGCAGAATGTGTCTGTCCACAGTTTACACAAGTGGGAGGTGTGGATTGTGGCTTTGGACAAACCGAGTAATGATGGGGTTGAGAACACTTGACACATCTGGGTTTCAATTTACAGTTCGCCTGTGAATGTCCAAAACGTTGACAATTTTTACACTGAACAGGGGTGAATCGATTTGATTTTGGTTGAACTTTTATAATGGAATGAAATAAACGATCTAATTTTAAAATAGTTCTAGCTTGATGGGAGTCTGTTAAGTCTATTGCACAAGTTTGAAGAGGATGTCTTAGTTTGTCATAAAGACGCCGAACTTGAAGCACTGGATATTCTAGGCGAATGAGTTCATTAAAAATTTCTAATTCACTTAGTGATATTGGAATGTCTTTAAACATTACCTGGAATGCTTTCTTGCTCGGATCTTGAAATGTATAAAATTGAATATTATTACTTTCACAAAATTTTCGGAAATTTCGATGGTCATCAATGTCTGTAAAAAGAATTTGGATTTCATTGAATCGGGATTTTGTTGAATAGTTATTATGAACCACTTTTGCGATGTCTTGAAGTAATAAAGGATAGTTCATGCCAATCACTGTTATAGGTGGAACTTTTTGATGTGATGAAGTTGAAGTAGACGACTCTTGTAGATTAGCTAAAGGTTCATATCTGGAGTGGGTTGGAATATTATACATGGGGGTAGATGATTTTGATCGTTTGGAAGGGTTTTCTTGAGCATCTGTGGGGTGTGGACGACGAACGTTGTTGGAGATGTCTTCTATGTTAGTTTCAGGTTGTGGCACTAGGTTTGCTGAAGATTCTTGAAAAGATGTTTCTGAAGTAGCTGGATAAGAAGGTTGCTGATAATTTGGTGGGTGTGAGGTTGAATACTCCATGCCTTGAACTGGAGTTGCTTGCATGCCAACGTATTGAGAGGAAGTTTGAACATCAGATGAAAACATGTTTGTATTGTCCAAGACAACTCGTCTCCCGTAAGGGAGATGAGTATTATAATAAGATCTTGAGTTTTTTGTAGATTTTTATCTCTTTTTGTAAAATAGTAGATTTAGATGATGTAGAATGAGATTATTTTGAGATAATTCAATTAGATATCACAATATTTGAAATATTATAACAGCAATATTTGGTAGCACTATTCTAGAAGCACGGCCACCTCCAATTTCGTTGAAATCCTAATATTATATTCCTTGACAATGAAAGACTAAGCAGAATTTAAATTGAAACCTCTTTATATTCTGTTTTATGTAATACTCGGCAAACAAGTTTACCAAACAACTTTTTTCTACGAATTCGATAAATACATCTTTGAATATTTTGTAATTTCTCAAAAAATAATATACGCATGAAGAGCTTGATCCAGCTGAGTCGGATCTCATCCCCAAAGAGAGGAAACGGGGCACAACGAGATGGTCATCGCCTGATTTCATTGACACAGATTATAACATGCACTACATTCACGGTACTAACGACCAATTCAGTTAACGTGCCTCAAATCACAAAATGATCACCCAAGCCCCCGTCGGGAGTGGAGCCTAAAATCTCAAGGATTGTTAAACTTTGGTTGTGAACTGTATTGAATCTTTAAGAAAAACCTTCGGCACCACAGTGAACGGCACAGCTTACTGGTTTATCATCTGCCCAACAAGGCGTCTCGTTTATTAGTGTACTCGATTTCCATGGCGCAACCCCGAGTTCGATTCCCGGCAGGGTAAAGTACAACGGTGCGATTTCCTTACAAATGTCCCACTCAAAGGTTATGAAGACCAGTATATACGCTGAAGGAATGTCTTCATGCCAATCACACAAACCTAATTTCATGGCCGAGAGGTTGGGTCACAGCTGGTCGGCCAAGCCCCGTAGCGGGCTGTCGAGCCGTAGGATAGGACAGGTTTATCATCTTCCAGAACAAGGTTTCAACCCCAGCAGAGGTTCGAGCAGTTTCGTAGGGGGAACGCGTTTTCCAAGTTCTCCTATATAAAATAATTCTACCTAAATAAATGCAGTGCAAAATTAGTTCATCTAACAATTCCCATTTCAAGTGATGTCATTCGCTTATCCGGGGAAAGTAAAGAATAAATTGAGAAAGAATTGAGACAGTTGGCTTGGCACAATCTGGCTAATACGGCAGTCAAACTTTACGTGGAAAGCTGAGAGCTAATTGGGTGTCAAGTTGAAAATTTCCAATTATTTTACTTATATCGAGGGTAAGCCAATAGATCAATATCAAAATGACTCGGTATTACAAGCAATATTTTAAAATTAGGATGCATATTTTATGTGTAGTGCGTTTTTGTGTAATGTTTAGTTGCTGATCTGTGCATTACACGCGTCCTCGGAATTGTTTCCGACACAAGAGAGTTTAGGATAAAGACGATTGAAACAATAAAGTTTTAAGGAAAAATGTAAATAAATGTGAATGATACAAATATCTTATAATAGTGATGATTTAGTTTAGAATATCTGAATTTCGTAAAATAGGAAAACGAGGAATACAATACTTCTTAACTCGTCTAGAGCCTGGAGAGGGGGGTAGGAATATGGATCATCAAATACCGAACCATTTCAACTCAAGAGGCAACGTTTTGTTTATTTTTAATGTTCAGTCAAGCATGTGTAGTAGTTTTAGTGACGTGGGTATTAAATATAAAAGTAGATAATTGTAACGTGTGGTTGCGATAGTCTCAAACAACTTCTTACTGGAGTGAAGCCACAATTTTTATCTTCAAACTCAATTTCTGAAAATAGAAGATGGTTTTTCAATTACGACGGCATAAAATTTAATGTAAAATAAGTTATTATATTGTTACGTTGGGAATAACGAAGATGCCCCTAAGAGAGTTGATCTGGAAACTTGGGTCACAAGAGACGTGCATTTACATTTGAGCAGCAGGTTGATGTAATTTATGGTACACACGCACTTAAGTTTAAACATTAGTATATTTTTAAAGCTAGATATGTATTATGTTAAAAAGAATTGCAATGAACAATATTATTACTGAGGACTGAAAAATTGTAAAAATATTCCACGTAATTCAGTGACGGTTTATGCACCTGTCAGTTGTGTTGGTTAAGCGTTAAATCAATTCCTCTGAGGACAATAACTAATGAATAGTACCTTTCAATACATTCATTTACACCTATTTTCAACAGACAAATTGACGTTCTGTTCGCGACATTTCCAGGACTCGGTAGAATTCAAGAGCATCATCAAAATATAAAATGTACAAATCCGTACATACACAAACATTCTGTTTGAAAAGCATTCGTCAGTATTTTTCCGACAGCACCTGTCTCGTAAGCAAACAAAGCAATCTGATTAATTTGTAAAATAGAACAATATATTTAATTACTGTATCCGTATTAGAAACCATCAATTCTAATATGAGATTGAAAAACGTTGGCATGTATTTAAAATGTATATAATGTATCAATTATGTATACGCGATTAATTGCAGGTGAGCACTGAATAATAAATTATGTCTTCTCTTACAGTTACCGCGTCGAAGTTACAATACAATTTTTCCAGATAATATTTTTTTCAAACAATATGGTTTTACATTCTCGCCTTATTCATAAGAAGAGAAAGTTAGTGTAATTGCAAATTACACTAACTGCCGCTGTAAAATTGCAAATTTTCGACAGAAATCCTTTTATTGCTGAGCCCTGGAAACGAAAAAGTGGGTAATTTTTGTTTAAACGAAAACGAACCTGTTATGTCTGAGGCAGTCGATAAAACATAATATAATGTGTTTCTGAGATAATTGAAAAACGTCTAAAATATCAGATATATGCTGTTTACACTATGAGCAATTTTTCGAAATGTGCATTCTTTCATAAGCACTGCCATGACAATATGCATCCACTTCAAGTGCTTTCTCAATGCTTCATTATGTTTGTTATTCCCCTTTCATTGCGATTGAAGTCCTGTGTCAAATACAAAGAAGCACTTACATCAGAGTGAATGTTTGATGAAAAGGAATTCTAATGCTACGTCAATAATTAATATTAATTCTCCTTCAAAATGGGTTGACTTCCCAACTCATCATTAAAAGTTTATAAGCCAGTGTTCACAGCAAAAATTACAATTACTGTTCCAGCAAACATTTCGCCCTTATTACAGTGTTAACGCTTTCATGTGTGTGAAATAACAAGCCGAGATACCAGATATATCATAGTAGAAATAACATAACAGAGATACAAGCATTGATACCGGAGACAAATATGCGTAACAAGAGGCTGTGTAAACCAAGAAAGAAGTTAGTGAGAAACTGTGACAGAATTAAATAATAATTTACTTCTGGAACAGGCAGAATATATACGTTTTTTTTCAATAGAAAAACACTGAATCATTGTCACATTTACCTCTCAATACAGTAAGTGAAGTGTTAGATTCAACCTTGTACTTTCTTGTAATCCGTCAAGCATGAAACGCTCTTCGACTTTCTGTTACACAAGATTGCAAATAGTTTCTTAAAAAGTGCTTCATTTAGACGTCAACAAAGCTAATGGTGTTGTATTCTGCAAGATAATCATTCGATTTCTAATGAAGTTCCATTTTAAGCAGGGCAGGTGTTTGGGATTGCGGTGTTCAGTGCGAAATATAGTTTGGTTCTTCCCCCGAGAAAAGTTTTTACAAATTTGAAAAACTCTTTATTATTATAATACTTTTTTGGCAATAATGAAATTAAATGATGTGCATATTTTGAGCATTTAATTTTGAAAATATGTGAATCACAACGGCAAAGGCAATTTTGTCCAGTGAATCATTTTTAAAGACAGTATGGGTAGGGAATTTAATATATCGTATAGCTTTCACTGTAATAGCATGTCTCTTTCGTGGTGTTGCAATTTTCACAAACACCAGTGTATATCCATGTGAGAATTATGGGAATTTTCCCGTTTCCTAAACATCGTGTTTACGCAAGTTTACGGAATTAACACATTTAACTAAAAACTTAACATATAACACACTGGTCATAGATTACTGGAACAGGTTTGTTCGCGGTGGTATGTGATGTAACCAAGCACGAGATGCAGCACGCCTCGACATTCTATTCCTATTCCTACACCTATTCCAATTCCGCTTAACCTGCCTTGCTCGGCCTGCTCCGCATTCCCCACCGTCCCGCGCTCCGCCCCGTCCTCAATTCTGCCTCATCCCCAACTTCGCTCCATCCTTCTTCCCCCCGCTCCGTCCCTCCACTCACTCTGTATGTCCAACGGTGCATCGTTCTGCACTACCACAGCTCCTCTTTGCCGTGCCCTACCCAGCTCCTCCCTGTCGCGGCCCGCTCCGCCCCTGCTCCGCACCTGCTCCGCCCCTGCTCCGCCCCTGTTCCGCCCCTGCTCCGCTCCTGCTCCGCCCCTGCTCCGCCCCTGCTCCGCCCCTGCTCCGCCCCTGCTCCGATTCAGCCTGCCCTGCTACGCTCCGCTCCACCCCGCCACGTCTCCTCCCGCCGTACCCACTCCTCGCCGCTCTCCATGCCGACTGGCTCCGCACCGTACGCGTCGTTCTATTTACAGAGCGCCCCTGTTCTGCCTCCTTCCCGCCAGAGGCGATCTCATCCCGGCTGGAACCCAGCGCACCCGACGCCTCGGCCTTAAAAATTAACTCGGCATTCAGGAAGCCCTCACGACCCCGACCCTGACCCCCGCCCACGCACCCAGCTCGCTAACGCATCCTCTCGCTTCAGTCACTCACCCCCCCCTTACCGTCAGCCAACGCATTCGCCCGTTTGCCCGCCTTCTCCCTCACCGTCCACCAACCCACTCGCTCGCCCAACAAACCACTCGCTCGCACATCAACCCACTCGATTGCTCGCCTGCCTATTCGCTCGCCTAACAAACCAGTCGCTCGCCTTCTAACCCACTCGCTTGCTCGCCTGCCCATTCACTAGGCGCATTTGCTCACCTACTCGTTAGCCCGCTCGCCTACTTGCCTGCATGCCGGCCTAGCCCGTTCGCCCCTCCCCCTAATCGCTCGCCCACCCGCCCGTCCGCTGACTTGCACGCCCGTCCACTGGGTGTGTCGCTCTCACGTCCACTTGTCTACTTCCCCGCCCGTCCGCCCTTTTCGCGGCACTTGTGCCCTCCGAATGAAATAGGCCCTTTTATTTCCCCTTTTGCACGCTCTTCCTCGAGGACTCGTGTTGTAGCATTCGGGCTGGCCGTTTACCTACACACGTACATTAGTTTTCCTTTGTCTACACACGTTGTCCCTTTCATTCTGTCGACTTTTCCTCTCGCGTTCCCTCGCTTACTCTTCCTCAGCCACGCATCTGCCGTATTTTCCCCTTTTTCGTTGACTTTGCGGAACAAAACTAAATTTTTGTAAAGTTGTTTATTCCATCTGTCTATGTTTAATTTACCTACTCAATATTTATTCGTTTTCGTCGTTTCTATCAGGGTCTTCATTAGTACGTTTTCAAATTTACCCTTTTGCTTATACCATACTACATTCTCAAAAACGTACGATTTTCCTTCATTAATTTTCATGAACATTTATACTTATGTCTTTTTCTTAGGCCAATACTTCGAAGGTATTATTCGTTCTCCCACTAATACGTTTACAATTCTACAACCTTTTGAACGAGTCTTATTAATCTATTTTGTTCACATATGGATTTTGTTTCCTGTTACTGCAATGGCGATTCAACTTCGTCTCGGCATGTTCATGTCGTGCATCCCGGCACTTACTACGTCTTCATATAGTCGCGTTTTTAAATAACGTCCAAGGCGATGTAATGCGATAGTAAAGGACTCTTCAAGGTAGTCTCTCTTAGCCTCTCTATCCCAACTACACTCTCACCTACAAGCGGAGGAACCTGTCGTGTCGAGCAATTCGTACAAAGGTTGTGGTAACCAATCCCTTCGGCAATAAGGGTCGACCAACAGACGCGAGATAGGCGGTTCCGATGGAATGTCAGAATGGCGAGTAACTTCCGAATTGGAGCGCCCCGAACGTATTTTGAGAAACGGTCCAATATGTTACAACCCATTCCCGGGGTAACAAGGGTAAAGACCATAACGGCACTGTTAACGGCGGTTACCTGAGGCGAATGGGGCAACCTCCCTCTCGGGGTTAGGAAAGGAGCAGGACGGAGCCTATGAGATGGCAGCCCCATCAACCGCCTTACCCTGCGATGTGTTGGTAGTGTACCCAGGAGGATTGTGAATTACTCAAAAGCTTCAGTTAAATAAGACTAACCCATCTGTTGACAACATTGGCAAAACTAAGGAAAAACTAACTTTGAACGGAAAGAGAAAATCAATATAGGTGTTTGGAATGTACGATGCATCCATAAAAAAACAATGAAACTAGAAAAGGCATTTAAGGATAGATCAATACGCATTGGTATAATCAGAGAAACGAAGAAAAAATTGTCCGGAAGACAAGAGTTACAATATTTCACAATGATTTATAGCAGAGTGTGGACAGTGGACATCAGTACTCGAGCACAGGCAGAAATTGCAATTCTCATCGATCACAACTGGAAATCTATAATAAGTTCGTATGAATTCATTAGTGAATAGAAGTAAGATTATGAATTGATAGAGAATATCTTACAATAATTGGGGTTTACTGTCTGGAAGAGGAAAATAATGAAGTAGAAGAATTCTATAACTATCTACAAGTTCTTGACACTTAATACAAATAATTACTTAGTTTAGCTCGAGATTTCACTGGAAGAATTGGAAGTGCACTAATTGTTGAAGTAATAGGCAACAACCGAGAAACAGTGTGTAATAGAAACGGAAATAAACTTATTTGAAGTGAAGATGAACCCCAAACTCTTACATATAAATTAAACTACGTAACAAAAGGTTTCTGTTTGAAAATATCGGAGAAGAAATCAAAAGTGACGGCCTTTTTAGGAAAACGTCCCATCCGATCAAATACAGTAGTAGAAAATAAAATAACGCAGGTAACCCAATTAATTACCTGGATTCTAATATTTCTTATTATCAAGATATTAACCCAGAAAACAAAATTCACATATTCAACTATACAAAATAAACTATATAAACTAACTATATAAATGGAACACTTGAAAGAACTTTGAAAAATAAAGTAAGGACAGAATCCATAATGAAACTTTACAAAGTAATTGCCATCCCAATCAACACATACTGCTCTGAAACTTTGACCTTAACAGCAAAAATCGCTTCAAGAATTCATCCCTCAGAAATGAAATTCCTAAGATGGATTACTGGATTCACACGATTAGATAAAAAAAATACTGAAATTAGAGAACAATTAAATGTACAAGAGTTAAATTCATTAATACACACCTGTAGGTCAAACTGGTTTTGTCACATGCAAAGAATGACTGACGACAGGATTCCAAGAAGATGCTCAATTACTACCCTCAGGGATGTAGAGAACCTGGCAGACCGAGAAGGTGGAAGGAGCAGCTCAACCAGATTGAAGCCGGAACGGACTAGTCAAGTTCCAAACCAATCAGTACAAGAAGAAGAAATAACGTCTCGTTTCCTGACCTATTTTCTCAGCGTTCAAAGTATCAGTTTTCTGCTTTCGCACATTGAAAGACTCCAGCAAAACTCGTTGTATTCACCGACTGTACTATTCTTCACTGTTCTATTTGACGCTTTAAACATTCCAGCCTTGTTTTTCCTCCCTGTTCCTTTACTATTTCCCAATATATTTAGTCACTTACCACCCAATAAAATACCGAACCCCTTGGCCACCCATCCATTGCCCGTATGCTATTGACAACCGTATAGAATCGAAAATCCTCCTTGCGCCTTCCTTTGTAGGGGAACTAAAGCCGGCTGACCCATGTTGTAGATTGACTGTTTGTAAATATCCTCAAACCTAAAAGAAGCCTTTGAGAAAAATTCAAATCGCCTCTTTTGCTGCCCGAGTGTAACCTCCTTTCTCTTCTAGCCGGTGAATGGAGCGGAACGGAATTTGAGTGGTCAAGCGGAAGATCAGGCCCAATGGACTGAGCCCCGCCACGAAAAATATGGCGTAATTGAAATGAATTGAATTGAATCGTAAAGGGTGCTTCATGGGTAATCGTAAAGGGTATCGTCGGGAGGTAATTCATTAACGGAATCATCCACACTTTATATTATCTATATCCACACAGTTCTTTACATGCCTAAATAACAAGTGGTATTCTAATTGATATGTTCACCAGATCGTCTTCTTTAATGTGCCTTTACCCCCTCTACGCATTCTGTACTTGCCTCTGCACTCCCTCCTTCTTGGCCATCTCCATTCGCTTGTTCGCCCCTGGCCTAGCCCGTGTTCGCAGCCTTGCACTCCTCAAGGGCGCTCGAGAGAGGACGCCGCCACCGGGGGCTAATTTATTAAAAGAAGAACACCCCACGTGATTCATCCCGAGGCAGAGAGCGCGGAGCGGAGAGGCGGCACGCGGGCGGGGAGTGGAGAGGGTGGCGCGAGGGTCGAACGGAGGGGGTTGGGGCAGAATTGGGAGGGTGGGGATGGAGCGAGTTTCAGTGAAGGAAAGAGGGAACGGAGAGGAGGAGAGGTCGCAGAAGGAGGAGGAGATTCTGAGACGGTGATCGGAGAAAAGGGAAAGAGGGTTTGCAAGGGTGAAGGACGAGGAAGAGAAGGTGCGGAGAAAAAAAGGAGGAGAGTGATCGGAAAAGAATACAGAGAGGGACTGGAGAGGAGAGGTTAGAGAGAAGAGGGTTGGGAGAGGAGGACGAGAGGGTTCGGAGAGGAGTAGTAGTAGGAGAGGGTTCGGAGAGGGGTAAGAGAGAGAGAGGCGGGAGCTGAAAGACTCTGGGGCCATGCGCGTGAGCCAAATGGCGACAATCCCTTCGTTAGCGAGGGCCTCGTAACAGCGCGGACCTCGCGCAGCGGCGACGCTCGCCACCACGTTGTTTCAACTCCACAAGTTTGTCAATAGGAAGCTCAGACTCGGCTTCGTCGCCGGCGCTGACCAGCTCGCGGACTAATTTATCGCATTGTCATTGTAATTTACGAACTTAATTTCCTTCTAATTCACGAGATGGACTTGATTCGCTTTTAAGCCTTACTAGATTGACAATCTGTTCTCTTTTATATGATTTTCATATTGCAAAATGGGTGACAGTCGTACTTCGGAGTGGATTGTAAATCGTGTAAGAGAAAAATGAGAATAAAATTCATGTTGTAATAATAACATGATATTATATATATGAATAATATTCATGTTGTAATTATTTCAATCTTTGAATAAATCTTACGAAAAACAATATTCAAACAAGAATAATTTGTTTAGAAAGGATAAGTACACGTGCCACCGACGATTCCACGAAGGGATGATGGGTTTTCATAGAAATATATTTCATAATACCTACTTTCAAATAATAATAATGAAGTTGTATTAGAACCGTTTTAACTTCAAGTAAACAGTATAGTCGATTATTTCAGAAGAATTTTAATTGAAAAGTTTTGAAGTTGAAGCTTACAGATTTTTGAGCCACCCGATTATTACCATATACAATACTCAATTCTCTTCAATACAGCTACTAAGAAAATTACACTTATCGATAGAATGGTTTTAGTTGTACCTTCAAATTACACGAAAATCTAACAAACATTTTCCAAATATAAGTTTCACTAAATGAAAGCTCAGTTCACTATAACAGTTAATTTGATTATTGTGTTATTAATTTGATGCACTCTTACTAACATGAAATTATGGAACCTTCAGTGCAAACCTAAATCGCAATTAGGATTATGAATAAAATGTATCAATAATTCTCACAATTATCATATTGTCCCAATAATTGCCAACGTTCACAGCCAAAACGGCGCCTGTCGAGGCTCATTAGAGCGCTACAGAGCTGCGCCTGCGGGAGCAAGCAGGTGTGAAGTCGCGTGCGCGGCGACAATCCCTTCGTTAGTTGCTCGAGGCCGAGACGGGCGGCGGCGCGGCGCGAGAGCCGGAGCGCGCGCGGGGCTGCGGAGGTGACGGGCAGGGCGTGGGAGTGGCTTCGTGTGTGTGTGTGTGTGCGTGAAAGAGAGAGGGAGAGGGAGGAAGGCAGAGAGAGAGAAATGTGGAGAGAAAAAGAGACACTAAAAGAGAGGGTGACAGAAAGGGAGGAAGGAAACCGACAGGAAGAGAGGTAGAAGAGCGAGGGAAGGAGAGAGGGGAAAGGGAGGGAGAGAGAAATATCGAGAGAAAAAGTCACTGAAGGAGAGGGTGGCAAAAGAGAAAAAGAGAGGAAGCAGTCACCGACAGAAAGAGGAAGAAGGCAGCAAGAAAGAGAGAGAGCGAGAGAAAATGCGTACAGAAAAATAGAGGAAGGAGAGAGTGACAGAAAGGAAGAGGAAGAAGAGTCTAGCAGAGAGAGAAAGGGTAGACAGAAAGAAAAAGAGAGGAAGGAAAGACCGACAGAAAGGGCGAGAAAGGAGAGTCAGGGAGGGAAAAACGCAAGAGGGAGTGGGAGAGAAAGAGACAAGGGACATTCAAAGAGACAGAGACACACACAGAGAAGGAGTCAGTGCTCTACGAGAAATAGCTCATTAGAGTTCTATTGCCGGTCCTGTTCCTTTCTTACTACACGAGCGCCATAAACTTTATGAATCGCTCATGCAAAACAGAAGTTCCATTTTCCGGTGGGAGGTGAAGTCTTGCAGCGAGTTTTGACCTCTTCAAGTTCAAAGCGTGACTGAAATTACGTGAAATTTTAATTGTCATAGTTTCCCACTTTTCTGCGCAGATATTAAATACGTAAGTTCTCTTCTTAATGAGAGATATTATTGTTTAAACATGACTTGAAATTAAGTTCATTAATTCAATATTAATATAACACCCGAAGTATCTCTCCAGCTAAAACGTTATCAGAGTTCAGCAAGTTTTCAAAAATGTAATCAGACCTCAATTTTTTTCATTCGATAAATTTGAGATTCACATGAGTTATTTACTATCTTTAATGTGTTTCTGGTGGTTTTCAATCTGGTGGTTTTGGCTCTCGCAATTGTCTTTCGCCACGGAGGATGATGCGACGTAACCTAATTGTAGAATCAAAGCAAAAGTAATTGATTTAGAACTTCAAACTCTCGGAAACTATTTCCTATACTTTAATTTCCAACGTACGACACACAACTACGCGGAAAATGACTTTGAGATTAGCTCACGTTAACAATTAACAATATTATGTAATATATAAGTACAAAAATGTACTACTCTATTCAAATGTCAATGGGTCACAAACGTTTGATACTTTTTATCTTTCGACCTTAGAGAAGAGTTGTAAATTGCAAAGAACAAGCTATAATTTATGCATCTGAAATAAAATTAAGCAAGTGGCAAATAATATTCACGCACAGAGATCCATCCCCATACTGCCACATTTCATTGTCAGAGATACTACGAAGCAAAGTTTTATACCATGGTAATTCACATTTCTGAAAGAAAACAACACAAAATCTAATTCCGAGTCCTTAATTCCTCACGTACATTTCTCTATCCCAAGAATACGCACAGTCATTACACAATCAGGATGACAGAGCATTTACACGAAAACACTTTCTCCTTTTAAACGCAGCCGTGCAATTTCAACGAATGCAAATTAGCATCGCCAAATCCTCTCCGAGAGATAACGAAAGACAAGGAAATTCCTTCCCGGCTCGACACACACACACACACACACGCACGCACCCAAAACGCATACGCAAAAACAGAACTTGTTTTTCTTTTCTCCCGGAGTGCGGAGATCACCTCCAATGGCGTAGACTTCACCACCCGCATCTGATCGCATCGGAGCGCGTGCTCAAACGCGCAGGCGCGCCCGCGTGCTCGTGTGCGTGCGTCAGTCTGCTTTCCAACTGGCCCCGCCGGGGCGGAAGCACGCGCATTTATTTAATGGCCGTGACATTTAGCACATCCATCCGTCAGCGGCGGAACGGGAAAGGCTTTGATCAAGGAAAAAATATTTCCGCGCATCAGAATCTATTACCGCTCCAAAAACTGGCAGTGCCAAATAAGAGGCCACCCACCGCTGCGCCGGGCCGGGCCTTTGCCTCTTACGCCGCGACGCGTGTGTTGTGTTTGCCCTTTCAAAGGGGCGGGCGCGGCATCTCGTGAGTGAGGAGACGAGGGGGGGGTGCTTTTCGATTTGGCTTTGATGATTCTTGTCAATGCGTTCTATCGCGGGGGGAAGGGGTTATTTAGTAGCCAAATTCAATGATTCAGGATACGAATCCAAATAAATAGTTGGGCATGAGAGCTTATCTTTAATTTAATGAGAACTACACGCTTTTTGATAGATAACTAGCGCGTATTATTACGTACACATTACCAGAATACGTTTTGGTATGTGGACTGAATGACTGTTGAATTCAATTGAAATGTTTCGATATCGCAACGTAGAAGTATTGAATGAAACAAAATGTCCTATTTTCGCATGTTTTACTACGCGAGATAGCAGGATAACCACTTCTCCATATTAATAGCGGTTTTAAAACATATCTGATTAGAACTGACCATTTATTAAATATTTAAAACATTTTAGAGAATCTACATATTTCAAGATACTTTCGGAATTTTCTCTTTGTTCTCCCTAAAATCAGTGTATTTAAAAAAAATTGTGCCCAAAGAACCAATAATGCGGAGCCATACATTCAGAGAAGCGTATCAAATGTTGGAGAAATATTCGCAAACTATTGGCCTGCAGCGACAAAAATGCTCCAACAGTGAGGAAAATAGGGACCTGGAGCCGCAAAAAAGGTCTGCTGTGAAACGTCACACGTGAATACTGAAACTTTTTTAATTCCTTGTAGTATGAGAATATGCGGAATAACGCAATAAAGAATTTGCATTTTTCAGTCAAAATCAAAACTCTTTCATGGTTTATGGATTTTTTCCTACATAACCGACAAAACTATAGACATTTCTAACATTGCCTGAGGCTTCATAGTTTTGTTTCCATTTCTGCTCTCATTAAAAATTAGTAATATACATTCCAAGTATTTTTTACGAGACAATAGTGAACAAGCTCATCTCTATGACCACGATAAAGGGAGACTATAGCAAAGGTCACAAGAAGAAAGTAGTGTGTAAAATAGAAAAAATATTCGCCGTTTTCCGGCGCACAACATAACTTTCTCCTCCTACGAAGTATTTGTAAGGCGAGAAAGTAAAAAGGGCAAGGCGGCAAGAGGGTGGGCAAGAGAGAGGGCGAGAGAGCGGGCAAGATGGTGGACAAGGGGCGTGCAAGGCGGCAGGCAAAGAGGCGGGCAAGGGGCAGGTAACGGCCGAGCAAGGGGGCTGACAAAGAGGTGGGCAAGGAGGCGGGCAAGGAGGCGGGCAAGGAGGCGGGCAAGGAGGCGGGCAAGGAGGCGGGCAAGGAGGCGGGCAAGGAGGCGGGCAAGGAGGCGGGCAAGGAGGCGGGCAAGGAGGCGGGCAAGGAGGCGGGCAAGGAGGCGGGCAAGGAGGCGGGCAAGGAGGCGGGCAAGGAGGCGGGCAAGGAGGCGGGCAAGGAGGCGGGCAAGGAGGCGGGCAAGGAGGCGGGCAAGGAGGCGGGCAAGGAGGCGGGCAAGGAGGCGGGCAAGGAGGCGGGCAAGGAGGCGGGCAAGGAGGCGGGCAAGGAGGCGGGCGCTTTTCGGAGTAATGAGACACGTTGGCAGGACAGAACAAGCCGCCTGGCACAGCAGAGCTACACAGACCATATCTCAGTGAAAATGGCCGCTGCGACATGCAGAGGCAACGAGGAGGGTGGCGGTGGTGAGAACTGTGGGGACGACAGGGATGGTGCGAAGGAGGGGACCGTGGCATAGGTGGAGCGGTATAACGAATGAAGTAGGGTAATACTTCAAGTCGTTTAATGCATTTGTCGCCCCGACTAGAAATCGAACCTCAATCGCTTGGTGTACGACCACATCGAACGGTTTCATAGGCCTGCTTATTTCTCGATATTGGAGGTGACAATAATGTAATAGTGTTTTGTTAGAAAGTTGGCATAGCAACCAGTAATACTATTTGAAGAGAACCAGAGTGTGAGTCGAGTGTAAAAGAGTTAGTTGTACATTAACGGGCGAAGTACATGCCCCCCCCCCCCAAAAAAGATGCTTCAACATTAGCACCATTGAAAACATTTATTTTCTTCTGAACACGCTGACATATAATTTATGCATGATTTACTTAAAATTAATTCGGTGGAACTACGTGACAATTAGGAGAATTCAAAAACTGGGTCTAACCCTTTCCGAAGTGGAGAACAGAACAGTTTGATTATATACAAAATATAAATTAAGAGACATTAATTTATTTGTAGTTACGCATGAAGGTTGTGTATGTGATTTGTTTACAGTAATTATTATAAAAACTAGTAAAAATTAAAAAAAAAACATGTCCACAAGGAAGAAATTTCTTTGTGGCCCAAATTTTGTAGAATTAGCATTCATGTTAATAAAGATACACGGAATGATAATTCCCTAGTAAAATCAATATAAAACGAGTTCGTAGGCTGTATATGAAGTCAAGAAAAAATATTCCATGATAAAGAAACTCCTTAGTAAACAAAATGCAAATATTGTTTTATTGCAGATCCCATACTAGCTAATAGAATTTTATTACATATTTATAGATTAAAAAAAGAGAAACATACAGGTGAAACTATCGTTAAGACAAGTCTTCAGTTCATACAACTGCATTGGTTGTTAGTAAAAATTACTCGCGAGCGGTATTGTATTGAGCGGCGAGGGCGCAGGCGAGGGCGTAGGCGAGGGCGCGGGCGAGGGCGCAGTCGAGGGCGCAGGCGAGGGCGCTGGCGAGGGCGCAGGCGAGGGCGCAGGCGAGGGCGGAGGCGAGGGCGGAGGCGAGGGCGAGGGCGCAGGCGAGGGCGCAGGCGAGGGCGCAGGCGAGGGCGCAGGCGAGGGCGCAGGCGAGGGCGCAGGCGAGGGCGCAGGCGAGGGCGCAGGCGAGGGCGAGGCGAGGCGAGGGCGGAGGCGACGGCGGAGGCAAATGCGAGGGAAAGGACGGATGCTGACGGCGGTTGAAGTGACTCTGGTGGCGGCATTTGCAGCGGGGGCGAAGCAGGCGCGATGCGAGCCCGCGACAACGCAGGATTTCCCCAGGGCGTGGCACGCGCAGGCACTCGACTATGAGCGGCCGCGCTCGGCCCACCGGCAGCGGCGACGAATTGGCCGTAGCACCCGCGCCAGCGCCGAGTGGCTCTCAAGATCCCACGAGTTGGAAATCTGCACGACCCAGGGAGATAAGCATACTACTTCACTCTGCTTCTCTCTCACAGGGCGTACACTATAGTATCGCATGATGAATATGATTGTGGTCGTTTTCAACGCTTTCTTAGTAAATATTAATGAACATTATTACGGTCTGAATAATGCAGTAGAGTAGTAGTATCCGTGGGAATATTCTCCGCTTTGTATATTATTTTGAAAAATTGAAATTGGCTTTACTCTGAAACCAACTTAAAAAGTTTTCGTTCTTCCGTGCGTTGGAGTGAGAGTACCCTACAAAATTGTAAATGAACGCCCAAAATATCTTATTTTGTAGATTATTCATAAACTTCATAATAGGGGTCCAACTTCTAATACAAAACCCGCTTTTAAGTGCCTAGGAAATATCGTTTCCGAATTATTCACTATGGTAACGAGTGTTGCTTTATGAGTGTTGTGGGTTGCACGTGCGCCAGTCCTTGCCCATTAACAAAATCTACGAACTATTATTCGTTCGTCCAAAGTAGGTTTTTTTGTGTATAACTTGGAGTAATGTCATCTCTACCGTAGTACAACTATAAAAATTACTTGAAATTTAAACTACAATTAAAGTAAATTCAAATAATTTTCATTAATTATATCACACAAGTGTAGAACGTTCAACTTGATAAATTTATTTCAAAATCTGCGTCAGCAATTGGAGTGACATAAGATAAAACAGTATAGTGGAAAATATTTGTAACGAACGAAATATTTATTTAAAAAATAGTATTATTTGATAATGTGGAAGTGAAAAGAAACAGAGAAATTGAAAGCTGGTAATATCGAAAAACATGACAGCAGAAGCTATATATTCGTACAACGATTTAAGTTTCCTAATTAACAAGCATAAATTGAAGGGAATCAAGGACATAAACATAGTTTATGAGTAAATATTATACGAGACTCAATGGTAAATATTCGGAGAAATATTTCAATGTTAGAACCAAGAGATGGAAACTCTGGTGAGAGAGGACAATTTTATCATTTAATTTTCCTAGTAGTAATATACACTGAATTCATATTAAATTTAACTGCAGAGTAAGAAAGGCAGTCCATTAGTTTGAAATTAAGATTATGTTACAAGAAGGAAGAAAATACATGTCCAATAATTCTCGTAGAAATCGATTTCAGAAATGTAAACAATTCAAATCGGAGATAAATGCTTTGAAGTTTAACCAATGATGTTTAAGCAGTTAAATCAAAACACTGTTTTATCGTTTATGTCATCATATTATTGTAATGAGTTACTGCAATACGACACAGAAAATTTCCAACGTATTCCATATAGCATAAAACAGCTCATTATAATGTCATTGCTTTCAAATTTCGAAACAATAGTTTTTAGCAAAAGCATATCAAAAGGTGGCATTTTAATGCCTTATCAAGTTGATGAATCAATTAAACGGAATAATTTTACAAAATACAGACACTTTAATAAGCAAGACATACTTCAGGGTGTTCACTCTGTGGTCAAACATGGTGTGGAGTTGACAGGCAGTCGCCATTTTCTAGAATTTCACATTCTGTTTACTACTCCAAGTACATTATCGACTTATCTTCGCAGGAGGCCATTTTGACTCATTCACAAGCGGAATTTGATAAGTTAACGTCACGTGAATGAAATTTCAAAGATATCTGGAGGCAGTCAAATAATAGGTCTGTTAAGTTTCCACTAGTATGAAAATCGCAAAATCTGTGAGGTCTGGATAAAATTTATTTGTATCACTCCGGAATAAAGAATGAATATTACTTTTAGTAAATGAAACAGAATTTAAACTGATAAGAATGATTATATTTCCATATCAATTATTCCCCCTATTGGGCCAAACGGATCACAAACGAAAGAAAGAGTGTTGCTACTTCACAAATTTTCTTCAAATTCTAAATTATAAGTTTGGCAAAGCAATATGCAATAAGTTAGCTGCATGATCAGTGATGTTACACAATAGAGTACCTAAACTAAACGAGGGAAGACGTTTTCACTTGATGACTAGAGAGCAATTTACTTTTTTTAATTTAGAAGTCATGGCGCGTAGGCGTGAGTACGTCCTTTCCATTCCTCAGAGGCAAGCGGAATAATAATAAGTCTCTATACAAAAGAAAAACGCGAAAAAAACGAGGTTTGCAACGAAGATGAGACATCAATGTTGCATTCTCTCAATATCCCCAAAAGCACAAACAATTCATTAACAAACAGTATTTTAAGGTTAAATGAGGTTTGGGGAATTTTAACTTTTTTTAATCATTCCTGGTAAATTTTGTTATCTGAAATGACACAGACACTTCATAACTCATCCCTAATTCATCAGTAAAAAAACATAAGATCTGTGTAATAACTTTGTTGTTGATGATAATCAATTTACATTTCTTGAATATTTGCACATTTAAAGTTCTTAATTTTCATGAAACAATTTTGTATCAACAAATCTAATCATCCACAATATTGCAAAACAACAAACTATGTATATATTGAAAGGCATTTCGTCTTCCATTAAAATACTACTTTATATAAAAATACCATTCCAAACAACATAAAATAATAGTGTCCAACTTTAAAAAATATTTTCGTGTTTATTTTATCTCTATTTTTGAAGGAATATTGCAAACATTAACGAAGCAGTATATTGGCGAAAAATAGCTCGAGCGATTTTTTACATTAATCGTGAAATTCATAATAGTGAAATTCATGTATCATAAAATTCACTTTCATGCATTTACAACCTAAAAATATCCTGATTAGTCACAATGGATGTTTTTTCTCTTAGAAAAACAATAATTGAAAGACGTACGCATTTATCTTAATATACTTTTAAGTCCTAATATGCTAGTAATTGTATTTTAAGAGATTCATACGATTGTTGTTAGATAAAAGTTCAAAGCAATTCACGAAGATAGAGCGTGAAACTAATGTAAATAGACACAAAAATTGGTACGCATTTAATTTGAATTTATCCGTGTAATGTGAGAGCCGGGATGTAAATTAAAATTACTCATTATTCATATCTTTTTATTGAGTATGTACGCCAATTTGAAATGTTGATCAAATGATAATTCAGTGCCACTAATTTCGATTGCCCCTTTCAACAGTTGCAAAACAAAATGTGATAAATTAGAGACCTTATATTTCTGTATTATTAAAAAAGTATGCAACGAGTTTGTCTTTATTCTTGCTGTACAGCTTTATATAAAATCAATAATTTCCATGTAATTATTGTAAAGAACAAAGAACCAAAACTTTTCTAATTTCGGATTCATATAAAATTAATTTTGATTATTTACACATTTAGTCAAATTAAAATAAGTTGCATATGATATTTAGATACAAGGTTTTGTTCACTTTCTGCATGAGTGCATTTTTCACTGTGGAGTATTCATCTCTGATCAATTAACTAATATTTTCTGAATTCTCATAGGATGCGCACATTTTATCAGAGTACTATATATTTCAAAAACTTGGGATGACTTTTATATTTCTGACAACTCTTTCAGACAATTAAGCAAACTTTGGATCCAAATAGTGGGCTATTTAAGGTTTGCTCTGCAAAAGTCAAAATGGTGGAGCATGTAGGGAAAAATGTTGTTTTGGGGAAAAATAATGTCTGTAGAAAATATTTGCCCGTTGAATAATGTTACACGAGAAGATGGACATTAAATAACTGTTTACAGTTGAAACTTTTTACTTGCAGCGGTCAGTAGTGAATGATTTTTTTCAGAACTTTCGGAAAATAAGTTAACATTGTTTTATATGGAATCAAATTTTATCGGTTAATCAAATGTAGGATACTCTCGTATTCTTAATGCATTATTTTCTTTAAAAAATAGTTACGATTACTTTTTCAATCCAATCGTTCAGTTCTATGGCACTGAAAAACATAGTTTCAGTAAAAAATTATCAACGTGATACAAAAATGTTTTTTCGTTTCCTTCATGTTACGATTAAAGGAAAATAAATATTTCAATTTGAATGAATTCTTATTTAAATTGAGCCATCAATATAGCAATTTTTCATTTCCAATGTTCGGAAGTTATAAAACTTTAACAATATGTGATGGAAGAACCTTTTTCTACGAAATGTTCGAAATTCATAAAGAAAATAATTTCAGTAATGTAAAAGTGGGTGGAATGTATCATTATTTGTTCAAAATTAAGTTCAAAATATTTTATATAACCACGATGTTTACGGCAAAGTGCGACGTTGGTAATCCCACGATGTCTCATTACTTAGTCCGATGGGTGCGGCCTACACATTTGCTTCGTGGGTCACACGTGAATATTGCGTATAATGAATGTATGTTGCGATGCAATAATTCTTTCTCCACGAAAGCGCACGATAAATAGGGAAATCTTATTAAATTTCGTTACATAAAGCGCCGCAAGTAAGTAAATTAATTCTGAACATACACGCGTTACAGAGATCTTATCGTACGATAACATGATAAACGGTTCTGATTTTCTAATAATAAATTATGCAATTCATCGACAGTATTAGTTACTGAATTAAGTAGTCAAAATTGATTGGTAACATATACAATCGACAAGATATTATTAAATATTTTGTACCCGATGAATTTCGAACGTTTTGAAATAGCGATTCATATGTATTTAGAGAAATAAAATCCCCAAATAAGTCAACAATTTCATAACAAAAATAATTGCGAACTTTACTATCGTAGATTTCTCTCCTCGTTCGTAAATTCGCTTAAAAACGTAAGAATTTAATCTACTTCTAAATGGAGCATTGTTTTATTCGGAACCGAAGGTGCATGCGGAACTTCGCCTTTGTCGTGTTTGAAGTGTGACTTCGGCAACTGGCACTTCCTGCCCGCCGTCACGAAAGAAAAGAATTCACGGAAACCGTCCGCTTTGGAGACACCTCCCGGTGGCGGGTCAGCCACAAACCCGATTTCCGTTTGTCCTCCGCTCAACTATTGATACTCCAGTAGCCAACATATCTTGTGTAAGGTTCTACAAATAAAATGCCTACAAAAGATAAACTTTTACGGTTACAAATACGGGCTCACGTACCACTACTGAAATTCCTACACACCAGTAGAAGTAAAACGGCATGTGTACGATACTAATAATTGTTTCCCAGGCAGATTTCAAGGCAGTTTCGAATAATTCACAAAATGTATGATGACCAGGGGATATAATTATAAAATTATGAAATTAAGTGTTATTAGTGTTACTTCCCGGAAATAATTGCAGAAATTAGTTTCGTTCTTCGCGCGATATTTTATTTTGAAAAATCGTTATTTAATTACTAATATTCATAAATTAGCTTAAATTCCATCCCCAGCACTTGATAAAAGCACATAAAATAATTCTCTTGCCTTTTCTGAAAAAGTAAAATTAATGTTTAGTTATATTTTTGTGGTGTAAATAGAACACGTTTATATCGATTACAATATCCATATTTATGTTGATCCTAATTGTTCTATAAATATTTAATTGCGCAAATATTACATTAATGGATAAATCTGGATATTGTCTGCCCAAAAATGCAATATTTAGCGGCTTGGAAAAATATTTCATTCGTGAAAAGCTTGTTGATTTTATGACCACAATTTGTCCAGTTCGTTGAATTTCAAATTTATTCAATTTCAGGCATTCGTGGAATCAGTATGTACAGGTTAGTACTGGCCCCGCAAAACACACCAATGTGAAGTTTGCTTATAAAACACGTTGACGGCACGAGAATTAAAGCACATATCACACACAAAACGTGAAGAATAAGCGTTGATATATTGAAAGGCTCGCAGACGGAAGAAGCAGAACGCCCTAGTAGAGGCAAATTGCGGCTCCTTGTGCACACGAAGCAACACCAACGCGGACTCGGAGAACTAGGACAACATTTCTCTTGTGAGTCAGCTTACTCAACTGTACGTCACGTAAACATGGCAGCGTCTTCACTCCAAGTACACAGCGCACTATCTCGCACACAGTTTACACGTCGGGTCGCGTGGGCGGCACCGGCCGACCAGCCGGCCGCCCGGGCCAGCGGCACGCGGAGAGAGTGGGGAAGCGTACCTGTGCCTTTGAAGAGAGCGGCGAGCGAGACCAGCAGCATGAGCAGCGCGGCGTCCCTGCGACGGGGAGGCCGAACGAGGGCGGCGGCGGCGGCGGCAGCGGCCGGAGCGGGGTTGACTTGCAGTCGAGCGTAGGCCATGGCGAGGGTCCACTTGCTTAGGCGCAGAACGGCAGCGGCCTCGAGGGCCTCAGCGGCATCGTCGCTGCGCGGCGCAGAAGAGGCGAAGAGCGCGCGGCAGGGGCGGGCGCGGGGCGGCGGCGACCGCGGGCGGCGCAGCCCTGGGCTCCGCGGGCGACTAGCGGCGGCCGGCAGCGGCGGCGGCGGCGGCGCGGCGGCAGCGAACAGGCCGCGCCAAGCGGCGCGCGGGGCGCCGGGCCATGGGACGACCACACAAACACACCAGATCGCTCTCGCGAAGCCAAGGCACACTCAGTCGCGTCGGCACATCACCATAGTATTGCACCACGCACACTCCTCACCTCACCCACGAGCACTTGCTTTTATTTTTATGTGTTGTGTTTGGGGAGCGCTCGCACACTGCACGGCACTGTACTCGCGGTCACGGGGTCACCAGCGGGCTGTCACGCGCGCACTAGGTCAACGTGGTGATGCGAGAGTCGTCGGCTTCACGCACGGTGAGCGGCACGGCACACACGTGTGGAGAACGCGCACTGGGGCGCCCCCGGGGCGGTCCTGCGGGCGGGGGCGGCGCGGGGCGGGGCGGGGCGACAACGCGGGCGAGGCGGCGGCGGCGGTGGCCGCGGCGGCAGGGGCGCGTTGCGGCTCGGGCTGCTGGCTGCGCCTCACTAGCCCCCAGCGCGGCGGAGGGCTGTCGACGGCGCGGTGCGCGGCAGCGGGCTGGCCGACCGGCGCGGCGTCTAGTTCGCGCGGCCGCCGGCAGGTGTCGCGTGGGACAGGGCGCTGTGCGCGCTGCGGCGGCGGCGGCGGCGGCAACGCTAGGGGAGGGGGGCGCGCGGTGGCGGGAGCGGGCTGCCGGGTGGCAGGGCTGCGGCCAGGCTACGACTGGCGCCGCGCCGCCGCCACCGCCGCGCCCCCGCCGCCCGCACCCCGCCCCCTCCCCGCGGCGCGGCCCGCGCCCGCGCGCGCGCGCCCCGCGGCGGCGGCGGTGGCGGCGGGCGTATCGACCCGGCGTGCGGGGCGGGCGGTGGCGGCGCGCAGCTCTTGGCCAAGTTCAAACCCCGGTGCAGGCGCGAGCGCAAGCCCAATTACGCGCGCTGCCGTTAAACGCTGCGGCTCCTCCTCCCCTCCTCCCACGCTCCACCCACCCCCTCCCCCGCCGCCGGCGCGCGGGTTGACAGGTGAGCGGGCGCGCGCGGAATCGACGTTTCGATCGCCGCGTGTCTCCGGCGATTTCGGCTGCGGAGAGGAGGAGGCGGTGGCGGCGGCTTCGCGCGTTAACATTTAATGCGATGCGTTACAAAACGGGAAACCAGAGCTACACCATTTCAGCATACGTTACAAGACAGTTTTGTTGTCGAATTATTTGCTTTTTGCGGTCGGTCTGTGCAACGCACAAACTTGCTCAAAAAGTGAATTACCATATTTATCAATCAACAATAGTTTTCATTGTATATATTCGTATTACGTTTATTAATTGTATTACGGTTTTATTAATTTTCTTAGTACTATTATTGTTTACAGTTGCTTTTTACAACCTTGCCTCCGTTGTGGGCATAGCAAGTAGAAATAAACTTCAAAAAAAAAGTTTTCAGGCACTCTATCACCCTATTTATTTGATTACAAAGAAAGTTTTTACTGTTCAAAAACTTGACTCCTTTCGCCGAGAATAATAATAATAATAATAATAATAATAATAATATAATAATATAATTATTATTATTATGTTATTACTTTCCTCTACATCACGAATAAATATGTTATGAGTCGGCTGAATATAAAATCTACTCCAGTTTGCAACCAGCTAAGGAGCAGATCTAGGGAGTGTCAGTGTCTTTACAATACTTTGCGCAAAATGTGGGCTGTTCCAAGTAAAGCAATTTCTTGTACATCCCCCTTTTTGCATGACCTGGGAATTTAGCGAAGTGGTTACACAAATTTTGCGGAACGAATCCCAGAGTTTCGATAATTATCGGGAAGACCTGTGTTTTTACGCCCTACATTCGACGAATCTCGATTTCCAATCTTTTGTATTTAATACGTTTCTCTTCCTCCTTGGTTACGGCCTTTTGATCACAAGGCACAGGAGCATCTATAAGTAGACAAGTTTTTTCTCCAAATCCCGGATAAAAATATCCGGTTTGTTTGTTGCTATCATGCGATCCGTTTGAATTTGTTGGTCGTACAATATTGTATAGAGTCCAATAGATGTCACTGGTTTTGGTGAATGTTCGTACAACTTGGAGCACATGTTTGGATCTTTAATCTGATCTGACTTACAGATTTTCCAGTGGAGGTAACTAAACACCCTGTAGTGTCTTGTTATGTATTCGGTCTTCTAGAATTGAAAAGATGAGACGATATGATCAATGGTTTCTACTTTTTCCTGGCAAATGCGGCATTTATCATCTGGGTAAATTTTGAGAACCGCTTTGTCATAATGTCGTGTTCTCAACGCCTGATATTGGGCAGTGATTAAAATTATTATTGATTTTGATATTATTATTATTATTATTATTATTATTATTATTATTATTGCTGTTGTTATTTCATGAAAAATAAAAATCCGTACTTTGTAGATAAAGTTATCTCCATTTCCAGATCCGTGCCAGTGATTTACATTTACTATGAATGTGTTACATCTCCGTGTGTTTTCTGTAGTGGACTAAGCACTGTAAACAAATTGCAAATAACTTTGCAAATTTTGCAGATCAGTATTCGTTTTTTATGGCGGTCCGAAGGGTCGTGGTTTGGAGTCTCGCATTGGGCGTGGTTGTTTATCCCTTGCCTCTCATGAATGTATTGTCGTGGAGGCGTCGTGTTCTGCTGACTTCAGATCGGAAGAGCCCACAAGTGTGTTGATGTGTCGTGTAGTGTCGAATATGCAGCCCATCTGGACGTAAAGGTAACTGGCTGTCGGCTAACAAAAGCCCTGAAAAAACTACATAGAAGGGGAAAAAAAGAAAGCATCAGATGCGAAGGAAGTGTTGGTTTCGTTTTGTCACGTTTCGTGCTTAGGCCAAGCGCTTCTATAAATAACTTAAACAAGTAGAACTGTCTTCGTGAGGAGCCAAAGAAGGGGTGAATTTTATATGTGCTATATTGTAAAAGTATATTTTCAATATAATGGTTATTTAAACAGAGGCAAGATATTGAAGGTTTCGAAAATGAAACCTAAAATATTTAAGTCATATTTGTGGTGATATTTTCGTATTTTTATGTTATAAATGCAAGTTTCTAACATTTTTAGGTCATAAAAATTCTGGTCATAATCATGAGAGACCAATTCCAGCTGGTATGTATACACCTTGTTTAAAAAACGAAGTCCATTTGTAATGTAGATATTAACGATGCGTGAGATTTAATGAATTATGAAGATGGGGTTGAAATTATGGAATGCGGCTGTTTTCACATCCTCTTCTAGGCCACGATGACATTGTGAAAACGTACTATTTACCTTATGGGGAATCCGGACCACAATCTTTCGTTTCATAATAAACGATTGCCACCATAATAATACGTAGGTACTTCAACACTAGCGTAGGTACGGTTGTGGGAGATATTGCTCTGATTCTTTAAGGAGAAAAGTGAACTCTGTTAACTGAATTATTTTAATTAGATTCTGAAGTTTGACAAAATGCTTTTCCTTTATTGTTATGCTTTTATAACTTTTAATAATAGGAATTACTTAATTGTACTGAACGAGTTGTCATAAGGCGACTCCACACATTCGTTATTCGTCGAGTAGTGAACAAACTACTCGCCGAATCCCAGATACTGCGGATGAGTTGTTTGCTATCTACAGAGTGACGAATAATCTGTGTTCACCCTATACACCGCGTATCGGTCTTTTGGAAGCGAATGTTCAATTGTATCAACGGTAGCAAACGTTCTCCGAACACATCAGGTGTTCGGGATTGGCCGGGCAGTAGCTCGCTGCTCGGCGAATGCGGAATGTGTGGAGCCGCCTTTAGAAGTTTCATTTTTCCTTCGCATATTTTAGCTTCTGATGCCTAGTATTTTTTTAGTAATTTGTCTTCTTTTTTGCTCTTTTCATCATAATCATTAGTTTTTTTGTTCTGGCACCGATCTCGGCCATGTTGGAAACCAGCAAATGTGGTCAACAGCAAACAGGAACGGATCCAGCCGATCATTTTGAGTGGGTTGGAGGATCATAGATTTTTGTTAAACAATAAATATATTTATTATATTTTATATTACTTTTGTAATGCATATATATGATACTAAACATTACTATTGTTTAAATAATTACATAATTTTAATATAAATAAAAATTTTAATCAATTGTGCCATATAAAGCAAGGTAACAAACGAAAATCCTAGGCCTTTTGGATCCGCCATTGACACCAAGGTACTGTCAGGTTTTGTCTTTCTCTGCAAACTGAGGCTCCAGGGCCACGTGGTATTAAAATCATAAATGAGGATGGGAGATGATACCAGTCATGATTTTTATATTTTTTTCGTTACTTTTTTTTGCTCACGAGTAATCAATCCCATCCCATGGTCTCCAATCCCTCTCTATCTGATATACGATGCGACCCTTCTCACACTCAACACTCACCAAACTGGATATTCGGATTCTCATGAAATTTCGTCACTTGACAGAACACCATGCAAAATCCACATATCCAAATTTTGAAGTGCTGTGGAATATTGGAAATAGTGTTTTACAGGCGTTTTGCATCAAGAGCTTTCGTGAGCTCCGCGTCTCCCGCAGCGGGCGACCCGTTGCATCGGCAGCGCCGGGAACGATGTGCGATGTCTGTCAAGCGGCGTTAATTCCTCATCACGTTCGTTCTTTCGCCACTGGTGTCAAAGGTAATAGGCCATGTGGTCTATTTTTTGTTTAAAGTGTAGAGACAAGCGTTCGTAATAATTCAAACGACGTCAGTTGCATGGATACTTTAAATTAACATACAAAGTGACAAAGAAACTTACATACGGCGCACTATGACTTTAATGATACGTTCTTATATTTTGACAATTTTTATCAACCCCCCCCTTATTGTGAAAATTTTTTTTCTGACCGACACGTGATATATATATTTGGTTATCGAAGGTTATCGAAGTGAATTTTCACTCAACATTGCGCAATACTGGGGCAAGTAATGTGCTGTAGAGTTATTGTTTGCTACATTTTTCTTTTCCGAGAAATTGATTCATCTTTGATTTTTTAATTCTAACTTGTATATATTTTTCTCATTAGAAATGGATAGATCGTAAAAAGAGGAATACAATGGTGTTAGTATTGTAACTATCATCAATTTTAAAATGTTCTGCCCTTGCACACAAACTGCTTATATAAAAATTATTGGGCGATTGTTTCGACGTAACCCGTTCCGAATTTATGTTAAATATGGGCGCCAGGAAAAGGTTACGTTTATTATTATTGAAATTAACGCTTCAACTGCTATCTAAAATAGAATAAATATCTGGCTAGCTGGGCCGATGGGTTTCGTAAGAAATAATCGCTATTACCTACTGATAGCCGATTATTCGATCTGCCATCTATTCAGAGTGGCGAGGAATCTGAAAAATTATGTTTAGCTACTTATTAACTGGAATTGGCCAAATGAAAATCATATTTTCTATTTCAAAAGAAACTTAACAGTTTATTCAATTTGCCAGGCAAATATTATTACTTAAAAATAATAACAATACAGAATGTTCTTTGGGTCATGACCTTTCTGAACTTCGTACTGCAGTACCCGTCTTCGCGCGCGCTTGTTCGATGACGCCCGCAGAACCAGTTTCTCTTCATCCGGTGACGAGAATTCCAAGTCGAAATACCAGCTTCTTTTCTTCTACTCTTCACAACTGCCGCCGAGTCACCAACCCTCACCGCCTCAAATATCTGACCGTCAATCTGAACTGACTACTGAACATCAGATTATGAAAAGGTAGAATTTTGTTATTATTGCCGTTAGTCCTCTTCTCATTGTAAATTAAAAAAAAAGACGTGGTTAACAATAGAAAAACAATAAAAATGTGTACATTACTTACTTTGTTAAATTATTTACTGAACTCTGTGTTCTCCAACGACTGCATTGCACCTCTGCAATCGTTTGTGCAAAGGTTGATAAAATACTGCAGTCATTTGTGACGCCAGAGTACATCGATGCTTTGGAATTTCAACTAGAAGAGAAATTTAATATTGATGGGAATCAATGGAAAAACATATTTCATTCCCATAGGTAATACTGATGTTTTTCCTGTATCAGTTCTGATACGACCATGGATTGCTGTAATTACGCCTGTATCTCTCTTTACCACACCGCTCAGTCTCCCCTCTCCCTGTAACAGTCTCGGCGCCGCGAAGGCCAAATTCCCTAAAGGTGACAGTTGCAAGGGCTGCTAGTTTAGGAAGTATTATCCGTTTAATTTAAAATCGCATGTCAGAAACTTTAATTTAATCTCAAATTACTATCAAAATACTGACTTGTGATACATCATTGTATTCTTCTTTTTATGATCCATCTATTGTTAATGTGAAAAATATATAGTTCCATTTAAAAAATGAAAGATGATTCAATTTCTCGAAAACTAAGAATATTTCAAACATCTCTACGGCATATTGCTTGCCCCATGACTCCCCACGGTTGAGTGAAAACTGCACTTTGATATCGTGAGCCGTTGAGACGTTATGGGCTTGATCCATAGTTGGTGAGACATCCTTTGAGCTAAAATAAGGACGATGGCAACGGAACAGTTGATGCTAATGCATGGAAATATTACGTTTCAAATAATAATAATACATTAATTGAAACATTTAGATAGGAATACAGGTTTTTTCATATATTCTTTTAATTTTATCGTTCTGGACAAAGTAGTACCATAAGAACGCGTGTCTGGTCAAATCGAAAGAGTAAAAATATCTTTCTGGTACTACGTAATTATCAGAAAGGTTTCTATATTAAATTAAAACAATACATTATTCGATAAATTTATGGAATTTATTTGCAGTCCTAACCCTAAAATTCCGTTACAGATTGAAATTTGTATTAAGTATATTAACGGAAGTCCAAAATGACTTGTATTCAGATCTTTAAGGCGGCTCCACACATTCCCTATTCGGCGAACAGCGAGCAACAGCTCGCCGAATCCCGAGTAGTGTGGATGGGTCGCTTGCTATTTGCCGAGTGACGAACATTCGGCGCTCGCCCTACCCACCGCGTGTCGGTCTTTTGGACACATCAAAGGGAGCGAACCATCACCCAACACATCAACTGGTTGGGATTGGGCGAGCAATAGCTCGCTGCTCGACGAATGCCGAATGTGTGGAGCCACCTTAACGTTAGTCAAATGTTCTCTCCAATAACTACCACTTCGCAAGTCAAAGTGAAATCATAGTGAAATTACAATTCAATTTATTTTAAATAATATTTCACGTTAAAAATTACTAATAAAAGAAATTAAAACTGAGAAGCATAATATAATATTAAATACAATTTAAATGAACACAATGGAACGAAATATTTACTGTAGAGATTCACAATGATTAATGAAATGTAAGTACTTGTTTTGTAAGCTTCTCTGTGATTGGTCAAGAACCTTATTAAACTGTAAAGTAATGTGCATCAATATGCAACGGGTTGCAGACATTAAATGACAGAATTACACAATGGGAATGAGTATTACTATTGAGCAGTAGCGTTCGCGAATCAAAGGTTTCTGCCTTGCGAAGTATGGAATAAATTTATGCGTAACTTTCTGCTTTGCTGTGGGCCCGAACAAATTTGTAAGTGCCTGAGCTAGTACGTTTTAATCACGCCTTTCTTACTGTTCATTTACTTCTTATTCAGTTCATTAATGAAAAGTACAAAAATAATGAAAACTTGAAAACACTTCAGAAAGAAAGACGATTCAAATAAAAGCAAATATCTTCATATAAAATGCTCGTATTTATTGCAAAATAATGTAGACTCATTTAGTGTAGTCATTTACTCTCGTGTCCTGCATATCACAACAACTGACAGCAACAAACTATATTTGCAAGCAAATGTGCAATGAACAGTGAACTGACTTGACGTATTTCTCCTTTTACAGCACGACAAGCTGTCACAATCCATTTTTTACGTCTTTTTGAGTCTTGGACAGTCTCGTTTGTTCGAAGATTTTAATACTTTTTCCATAGAAAAAAATGTAAACGCGTAAGATACAAACGTGCTTACTAATTTCTCTTTGTATCTTACTCATGTAATTTGGTAATTCTCAAGCTTGATACTTGAGAATGGCACACTAATAACACACAATGAAACTCTTATGAAATTGTTAGGCAAGAGTTTAAAATACACGAAGAGTTTTAATGAAATAACAATACTTCTAGATCAAAAAGTACCTAATACCTCTTATAAAACTTATTATAAAATTTGAGCACCATGAGCTCTGAAACTTTTTTATTATCTTGTTGGCATCTAATTGGAAAATTATTTCCCTTTAACTACGTTTAGAGAAAATAACTGGCATTTATTAAAAAAATTAATAAAAAGTTTGCTAACTAAGGAAGTCTCGATTCAAGAAGTACCACCACGTACAATAAAACGGATTTTTTCAATAAGCTATGTTTTAAATGAAATATTATTGACAGCGTAATATTATTGTTTGTTTTATTATTTGAAACTAAAGGTTCGAAAGTAATTAAGTAAAACAAATTAGAATTGCCGTATTTGTGGACAAACTCGTTGTGAAAGAAGACACTCTTGATTAAAATCACATGATTCAGGGCATTTCAAGTGGATACTTTTCCATTAGCACCAAGTAAAAAACGGCCAGTGTTTCTTGTGAGTCGGAGTTACTAAGAACAGCTGCGACGTGATCAGAGCCAGACCAGTGAAGGACCAATGAAACCCTGACCCGAATAAACTGCTACGACCGTTACACATTGGACATAACGCAACATTAGTGTGGGAGTGTCAGGGACACTTCTATCTAATGGATATTAGTGAATTTTGTATGAAACAGACAAATTGCGTAACTCCAAAAGCCATGTTTGTTTTATTTTTGTAAATCGTTAAGTCTATTTGAGAACTTTCCTGTCACAGGTTGCCATACTTGAGACCTGTCGGTTCTCTATTAAAAATAATTTCTCAATTCAGGATCGAAATATTAAAAAAACTAGAGGTTCAATAAAATCACATAATTTCTTGCACTATTTGTAACTTTTGCAAATTTCTAAAATTCAGGTAATTCAACGAAAATTGGACCTGCGCCATTTTTTAAAGCTACTTTGCACAATATATTAGAAAAAAATACAGGAAAATTCTGGACCCATTTTTTAAAAAATCTTGTTTTTGAAATCACCTTTGTGTCTGGTACGAATTTACTGATCTCAATTTTCCCGCAACAGCGTGTGCATACGTGGATGCCGCGAACGTTTGAACGCCAATACTAATTCACCTGCAGCTGTATTGCCACTCACCAAACGCCACTGTTCTTTGGCCTCTCTGTCGAGGAAATTTAAATAAGAACGCGCTTAGTCAAACACAAAATAAATATTATTCGTGATTTTCTCTTACCATAAACATATTGGCAAATCTTACCTTCTCCACTTCCGCAGAAATCGTTCCATACTTGAGAACAATCGATTAATTTGCTGAAGCTCCAACGTTTCACCAAACTTCCAAGTTTCCTTAAGTCACTAGTAATTCGATTTTAAAACCAGAATATCATGTTAATTGCATTAATCTTATGTAAACTTCGAGAACCTCTACTTGAACGACTTACTTCATATTCTTAATTTGATATACTTTGTCGGCATCCTCTATATACTCTTTCGATTGAATACCTCTACTTGATCTCGAGTTTTTTAATTTTTCGAATTGCCTAAGATCGACCACATTAAATTGCTCAAAATACTTCACTTGATCGCATTGATTCAAATCCTCTTCAATCATCTTTTGATTCTCCAGTAGATCTCCACTTATTTCGAATCCTCTCGACTTCTTTCAAATCGACTCAAAATTAATCTCGACTTCTTTCAAATCGTTTACTTGATCTCAACTTTCTTGAGATAGTCCAATTCATCTTGACTTTGTTGGCATTCTTCGCTTGATCTAGACATTCTTGAGATCCTTTACTTGATCTCGAGTTTGATGTCCTGATTTAATATTGACTTTCTTGAGATCTTTCAAAGATAAAATTGATAGAAAAACATGTTAGACTTGTTAGAGAACCTCTACTTGTACGACATGCTAGAAATGTATTTCATTGTGGTCCAACCCGTTGCCTGCAGGCCGAATACAACCCTCTTATTCAGTGGCGTGTGGTGAAGGGCTTAGTTTGGGTAAGCAATGGAATATACATGGCCGGTAAGCCATTCATTAAGTTTCAAAAAGTTGGCTATTATATTTCCTTACACAGGTTTTCGAAGTTGTAGTTAATGTCCGACCTTCGTGCCTTAATAATGTATTTCTTATCTTAAAAGTTCTGCAAAACAAAACTCTTCATCAATGAATCACAAATCACGCACGTGTGCCCGCCCCCGCTTTTGCCTACACTAGAAATATCCATGTTCGTGTTCTTCCTGCCGAAACACTGGTGTACGCAGTCTTAACCCTGCTGTGGTCTTCGGGTCCATTCCGACCCAAATAAAATTTTAATTACTTTTACCGCTTACGAAAATGGTACGACCGTTCTGATACTCCATGACAATTATTTTTTAACTGTTTTCTACCCGCATATAAAATGTCATTCATTTATTTTCAATACGAAAGAAATTATAATTTTTTTACACAAGTACTTCCGGTCCATTTGGACCCGTGACATTTCTCATGTTGAAGTCTCGTTAGAAATTTCATATAACTCGGTAAATTGGTAGAAATCGACTATGGAAGGATTGGAGACTTTATCTTTTCATAAGGTGTACAATGACAATATTTTGTCGAATAATACTATCAAACTATGAAAACACTATCGAAGTACTACGAACAGCTGGGAGCAATCTCAGCTCAAAACTACGGAAAGACGGTTCTTTCTAAAACTTGAACGCAGTATTCTGATGTGTTTCTTCCTCTTCCGATATTGTGCAATCTTCAATTGTGTGTAACAATCAATGAATAATTGGGCGTTTTCCGAGTCAATTGTCCATTTCGGCAGCACATGCCAAAGGCTTGGCAAATACGGAGGGAAATTTTGAATGAAACACGTTACATGTTGAATGCCCAACCTTTGGCAAACAAGAAGGGCAACCCAGAGAACAAAATTTGGGAATAAAAGTTGTGCTACAATTATCCTCACTTATGAAGGATAACAATATAACTCCTGACAATTTCTTTACATCATACCAGTTGAGTCAGAAGCTTCTCAAATGGGGCATCACTCTCGGTAGAACTATGCGCAAAAACAAATCTTCTAAATCGCCACAACTTCTCCAGACGAAGGGCACAACAAACTAATATTCTACTTTCGATTTGCGAGTTACCCGACATTAGTATCGTATGTGCCACAAATGAACAAGTGTGTTTTCCTTCAAAGCACCCTTTATAATGATGCAAGAGGCTGCAAATCTGGGAAAAAGAAACTAGAAATAATGAAAACCTATAATTCTACAAAGGAAGCTGTAGGTACGATTAGTTCTCATTCATAGAAAAAATATATTTTGTGGCCTATCGTGGTACTCTCTGACAAAATAAACATTTTCCATCAATTCAAACGTTTTTTCACAAAAACAAATTCGGATTGCTAATAAAAATGTTATAAAAAATAACACTTTTTTATAGAAAACTTGAGGAATCTTTTGTAAATCCAATATTGAACGCAGACACAAACACCTGCCACAAACTTCGTCATTAATAGAAGTCGAAAACTAGAAATCCGATGCAAAATTCACCGTCTTCAAAATTAAGTTTTTTTAGTTTCTATTCGAAAAAGGTGGAAATGGAGTGTGTTGCAGAACTGATAACAAAATTACATTTCGTTGCTTTAAATAAAACTTTTAAAGGTAAAAATCATGTCAATCACATTTGTACTACATGTGTGTAATACAATTGTTCTATATGTGCATTTCATTATTTTGCTATCACGCATGTTCAGAGACTATTATTTTACATTATTGCACAACCTTATAAATAAAATAAATGTATATAATTAACATTTCGGTGTCTAACTTTAACTTCCTATTAAGAATACTAAATATGATCATTGAAAAAGTAAATAATCTGCAAGAGAAATTATATGGGTCCATTTGGACCCAAGGATCTTGAGAAGGCGTAAATTTGAGGGCCGCAGCCGGGTTAATGATTTCCTACTAATAGGATATAACTCACGTGGTAGTTTCACGTACAACGATAACATCTACATGAAGAACACGTCACTGCTCTTATTCGTTTGTTGATTCCTGCCTCTCTAACATTCATTAAACAATTGGAAAATATCGGTCTCCACGGTCTCCACACGAACCTTGCTGGAAAACATGCAGTCGGTGAAAAGCTTGCACAATACATCATCAACTCCAGTCCTTCGCAGCCTCCTGCCAAAATCCATCCCTTTCACCTTTCTTACGTTCCCCACCCCCCACCCTTATTCTGAACCCTCTTACCCCCTCCTGTGAACCTACTCCCGTTTCTTCCATTTCCACTACCAATGACGCCTCTATTTCCTCACAACCTGTGACTGCTGGGACACATTACAACCTTCGACCACGCACTCGAGGTAAAAATGGAGTAAATATTTAGCAACTACAGTCAGATGCAGCAGAAAAACATTCGTGTAGGTACTTGCAAAAAATAAAGATATTGCACCATAATGTTCAATCCCTTTCAAATAAAACTGAGTTTATCGAGGCAGCTCTACAGAGCGATTTAAATCAAATGGATGTTCTTTGCTTTACAGAACATTGGTTATCTGCTAATGAACTTAGCATTTTCCAAATTCCAAACTTTTACCTCGCAGGCTATTATTGTAGGAAAAGAGAATCTCATAAAAGTCCTGCATATGGAGGTTCTTGTATTTACGTTAAAAATAATATTGATTCTATCTACTTGACGGAATTCAATGAGTATTCTGTTGAAAATGTTTTTGAAATTTCTGTTGTACATCTTCCTGTACTAAAAATGATATTGCTTTGCATCTACAGGCCTCCAACAAAGAGAGCTGCAGATTACATTTTGTTCTTAGAAAAACTAGAGATAACACTAATCAAAGTCATCAATCGCTCTTGTGAATCCATTGTTGTATGTGGAGATTTTAACATTGATTTTCTGATCGAATCTTGCGAGAAAGAGCAGTTTCTTAACTTAATTAATTCCTTCAATTTAGATATTACAATAAAAGTACCTACACGGATCACAGTAAATTCAAAGAAGGCAATCGATCAAATTATAATTAACAAAACCACTACTCGACATGAAATTGAAACAAAAGATTTAGGATACAGTGACCACGATGCACAAATTCTTACCATTATACGAAATGCGAACAATGACACAATAAATAATACACGTATGAGTAGAGTGTTTTCTAAAAGTAAAATAAAATTATTCATTGATTACTTGCTGCAGGAGTCATGGGACGCGGTTTATAATACTATTGATACAAACGATAAATATTATTCTTTTTTTTCAACGCTTTCATTTCATTTTAACACTTGCTTTCCTCTTCAGAAAAGAAAATTAAATATTTCACGCAAAAACAATTCTTGGATAACACAAGGGATTAGAACATCATGTAAAAACAAACGAGTTCTTTCTTTCATTTCTAAGCATCATAACGTACCTCAAGATTTCCTCCTGTACTTTAAAAAATACAAATCATTGTTAAGAAAAGTCATAAGGCAGGCTAAAATCATGAAACACGATCAGGATATTTTGAACTCAAATAACAAAACAAAATCAATGTGGGATATAGTAAAAAATGCGACCAAACTAACTAGAAACCTTGTAGAGAATGTTGTTTTAAAAGATAACGATAGAGACGTGAACGATCCGGCAACAGTGGCTAGTCTCTTTAACCAATACTTTTCGAGAATTGCTGTCGATCTCACTAAGGGTTTTCAGCCATAAAATTCAACATCTGACGTTTCCCTAAACATCTTAGACACTATGTTCGTTTCCGAAACCTCTTCCTATGAAATTCTCAAAATAATCGGTAAATTAAAAAATAAATATTCGGCCGGTTTAGATGAATTTCCGGATTGTTTGTTAAAGACGTGTGCGCCAGCCATTATACACCCGTTAACTCACATATTTAATGCATCCTTATGCACCGGAATTTTTCCAGATATTTTTAAAACAGCTAAGATTAAGCCGCTCTTCAAAAAAGGCAACAAAAATGAAGTTCAAAATTATCGGCCAATTTCTCTTTTGTCAGTTTTTTCAAAAATATTAGAGAGACTTTTTTATGTGCGAATGGAAACCTTTCTCAATAAACACGACGCGTTTTCAAATTGCCAACATGGATTCCGGAAATCAAAATCTACGGAAACAGCCATTTTTTCTTTTCTTAAGGATGTTGCCTCATCACTGGATCAAAACGAAGCAACTATTGGAATATTTTTAGATCTTTCAAAAGCATTTGACGTCATTGATCATAACATTTTACTTTCAAAATTACCTTCGTATGGAATCCGTGGTATTGCTCTACATTGGCTATGTTCGTACCTTAAACAACGATCTCAGAGAGTAGAAATACCTTATTGGAATGATGGAACTTTATGTACACACCTTTCCGGTTCTTTGCCAATTGCACGTGGAGTCCCGCAAGGATCGATTTTAGGCCCTATTCTCTTCCTATTATACGTAAATGACATGCCCTTAGCGATTCGAAACGGAAGAACAGTTCTCTTTGCGGATGATAAAAATATTCTTTGCAACAAAGAAACCGTAAATAGTACAATATCAGACGTTTCAAATTGGTTCCGTAATAACAAATTAAAAGTAAATGAAAATAAAACTGTTTCAATGCAGTTTTCCATATCAAATAAAAAATTCTGTACTCCATTGAAAATGAACGGTGTGCCATTGACTGATGTTAATGTAACAAAATTTTTAGGTCTATCAATTCAGTCAAACCTCAAATGGAATGCCCACTTAAATGAATTGAACACAAAATTAAGTTCATTATGCTACGCGTTCAGAATTCTTTCAAATTCCGTCAGCCTTCATACAGCTCGTTGTGTATATTTTGCCAATGTTCACTCCCGCCTGAGATATGGCAAAATATTTTGGGGGAAACACATCTTATAGCTCACAGACGTTCAGATTACAAAAAAAAATGTACGAATAATAAGCAAATCCAACCCACGTGATTCTTGTAAGTCACTCTTTATTAATCTAGGAATTTTACCATTACCTTGTCTCCTGATTTACGAATCAGTAGTTTTTGTCAAAAATGACTTACTTAAGGGCGGGAATATATTTTCAGCAAACGCCGATGTCTATAAGTATAACACACGACGTAGTAATCATATTCACCAAGTGGCAGTATCAACAGCTCACTACAAAAAATTCACATACAATTCATGTACATTACAACACTTTGCCAGAAGACATTAAACGATTAAATCCAATAGAAAAGTTTAAGTCCCAAGTAAAATCTTTTCTGCTGCATAACTGTTTCTATACAATTCGAGACTATACCGAGCATCAAAAAGGAAAGTAGAATTAATTTTAACAATGATAGTTAATGTAATTTTTTATCATTTGGACTGTATAATTCTAAAGAACCTGTAACAAGTATTGTACCACAGTTTCTGGGTTGATGGCCCCCATCTCGATCAGGTTTTTCGTCCAGTTTACCTGATCCTTGAGCAAATGCTGAGATGGTCCCTTGTTTTGCTTCTGGACATAAATGTAACTTCATTATTTGTGCACGTCTTCTGAATTTCTGTGGGAAATATAGTTATTCAAATTATCGTTTTTCATATTATCGCGGCAAAAAGTATTATTCTTTCATGAAGAACATGAGGGTTCAGGGCAGGAATTTATAGCTAATTTACCTTTGAAAATATATTTTATTATATAGGAGCGAATATTTTGTCAACAAAACTCGAAAAAAAATCTCTCTTTTCTGTATTCAAAATTCGACTAAAATATGGTTTAAGATAGAGACCACAGAATTATGAAAACGTGCACAAAATTCACTTCTCCCCATAGCTCGTCATACGCAGTTTTTAACTGTTTTTGACGTAAATAAATAAATAAATATATCGTTACCTTTTCTTACTGCTTTGAGGTAACAATGAACAGAAGATGGATTATCACCCATTCCAGGATTTTGTCTCCTTAAAAGAAATACTTTCATAGTTCAGCATCTCAATGCCGATGAGTGAGGTGTCCTAAGACTTTCAAATGGAAAGGGTGGTCCCCGATAAGATGGTAAAAGTTCCCCTCAACCAAATTACATATGAGTGGTTACACTATCATTCTAACATAAAAATAATATTTTTGAAAGGTTTCTTAGCCTCCGTCCTACCACCCACACCCATATACAGCCAAAACGTGTTTTTTTAATTTCAATTTTTTAGACAACTGAACACTATTTTATCAGACTGAAAAATATATGATAAATAAGAACACAACTTGGACTATCAGAAAAATATTTTTCAATATTTTCTCAGGCCCAAATTCGAACACAAAAAAATATTTTCGAAAAAAAAAATCAAGAAATATTTTTATTGTGTCTTCGAAGCCTGGAACAGGCTCGAAAAAAATGTCAAAGGTTCCTCTTTACACACAAATTGTTGTGTATTTTTTTCAGATTTTTCCGATTACTGGGCTGCAGTTAAAAAAATAAAAACCATTTTCCCGCCTTTAAAACACCTGGACTTTCAATATACTTTGAAACTGACTGCAACGGTTCTCTGCATTTATTTTACTGTTTATTATACATTTGTATACATTGCTGTATCACCCAATAAAGTTTTGATTTTGGAATATACTTACGAAGTATCATTTTTAAAGCTTTCTAATCGTTTGCATAAGTAATCGTATGCTACGGAAAGACGATAGTTTTGGCAATTTATAAGAAACAATCGACACAAGACCTTGTAAGTGTGATACTGGTGGATAAAGAATTGCACCCCATCCTACATCAACATATTTTAGAAGAAAAAATAGAAGTTTGCAGATTATGACATACAAAAAAAGATTATTGCAACACACATTATAATGGTAAATAACTCGGAAGCGATGCTTCCTAGGCCTTTTAAACCAGGTTTGCTTGTCTCATGGGGACACGCCTTTTTTTTAGAACAAGTAAATTCTAACACACATGTTTTGGGGGACGGGTAGATGACAAATGGGGAAATGATAAGGGACATTTCGTGTGCAGGATAGATGGGGGACAGTGGGGAAGTGAAGGGGAACATATTAGGCCCCGATTATGTTGTTGGGATGTATTTTTCAAAATACCACTTTCATGATCATCCCATTTTACAATTTTCCATATTAGTTCTTTTGGGTGCGCCTTTTCCGTAGCACAGATGGACAGAAAAGAGAAGCCGATATCAATGTAAAATTAAATTGAAGGAAAATACTGAAATTATCTTTCACGATAAAATTAACAGGACTATTTTATTTTCTGCGAATTTTTATCTCAACGCTCAGCAATATTGGAATGAATTCTCTCGTACAGTACCGGGTCTATAATGCCGTAAACTACTTTTCGGGGGATGAGCGTTTGCAGTTGGGTGCTACATTAAATCAGTTTTCAATATTCGTACAATTATTATTTACAAAGTGCAGAGTTTTCGCACGTGTACAGGTTGTACGAGTGTCTCCATATTTATACGTATTCAAGAACAAATACTTAGGTAAAGGAAAAGACAACTTTTTCTCTAGTCTGAAACAATCTACAGACGTGAGACCACAGGCTTCCGCAACCAATGCGTTACTATTTATCTGTCTGGGAGGCGCCGCGTTCTAGGCTTAGTTGTCAACGTTTTAGCTGCTATTCTGTGGCCTTCCTCCTCAATCAAGGTCGCACGTGCTTTGGACGCGGCAACTGCCGAACTGCCAAGGGGTTGACTACAAATGTCTTAGTTTTTTTTAAAAACTATGACCCAGCTATTAAAAAAATATGAAAAAAATTCACAAGCATTCTGAGATGAAGTTTTAAGATTATTTTCGTACCAGTGTCTACAGTTCTTGTAAATCTGGGTCTAACCTCTTCCCCTTCATTTTTCCACATGTCCCCCAATTATCCCTCAAATATGACGGAATTATTATTTAATAAACTGCCAAACACTATTATCTTTCTATAGCGTATGATATTCTCATACAAAGGATTAGAAAGCTTTAAAAATAATACTTCGTAAGTATATTCCAAAATCAAAACTTTATTGGGTGCTACAACAATGTATATAAATGTATAATAAACACTCAAATAAATGCAGAGAACAGAGTTATTTACCATTATAATGTGTGTTGCAATAATCTTTTTTTGTATGTCATAATCTGCAAACTTCTATTTTTTCTTCTAAAATATATTGATGTAGGATGGGGTGTAATTCTTTATCCACCAGTATCACATTTACAAGGTCTTGTGTCGATTGTTTCTTATAAATTGCCAAAACTATCGTCTTTCCGTAGCATACGATTACTTATGCAAACGATTAGAAAGCTTTAAAAATGATACTTCGTAAGTATATTCCAAAATCAAAACTTTATTGGGTGATACAGTAATGTATACAAATGTATAATAAACACTAAAATAAATGCAGAGAACCGTTGCAGTCAGTTTCAAAGTATATTGAAAGTCCAGGTGTTTTAAAGGCGGGAAATGGTTTTTATTTTTTTAACTGCAGCCCAGTAATCGGAAAAATCTGAAAAAAATACACAACAATTTGTGTGTAAAGAGGAACCTTTGACATTTTTTTCGAGCCTGTTCCAGGCTTCGAAGACACAATAAAAATATTTCTTGATTTTTTTTTTCGAAAATATTTTTTTGTGTTCGAATTTGGGCCTGAGAAAATATTGAAAAATATTTTTCTGATAGTCCAAGTTGTGTTCTTATTTATCATATTTTTTTCAGTCTGATAAAATAGTGTTCAGTTGTCGAAAAAAATTGAAATTAAAAAAACACGTTTTTGGCTGTATATGGGTGTGGGTGGTAGGACGGAGGCTAAGAAACCTTTCAAAAATATTATTTTTATGTTAGAATGATAGTGTAACCACTCATATGTAATTTGGTTGAGGGGAACTTTTTACCCTCTTATCGGGGGGGACCCTTTGTGATCCTCAAGTAGACTCGTTCTATAAAACTAAAAAGTGTAATGTCTCAGAACTATGTTTGAAAACAGATTTCTAAAGAATGATTACTTGACTGCTTAAATATTCTCTGCAAATGTTATCGCTATTATGTTTGGCTGTACATACGTGTGTGAAAGTGCTTTTACTAATACCAAATAAATTAAATCAAAAACGAGAAATCACATAAGAAAGTGCTACTCTGGAATCGACCATGAGACGCATCTTATTGAAATTACAATTGACATAGATACTTAGTTTATAAAACAAAAAGTGCCAAACATCACATTGATATCTCTATTGTAAGATAAAATGATATACTAAACTAGTGAACTAAAGTAGTTTAAATCGTTCACGTAGTTAATATCTCTTCTCCGAATTTTCCTATTCTACAGTTTTATTGGCCCTCGCGTAATTAAATATTGAACCACAGTGTTCTATTTGATCGACGTCTTGAACATTTTCTGTTTGATTTGGTGTCTATTTGATTGAGAACATTTCCTGAATAACTTTCCCAAGACCTCTAATCAACTTGCTTGAAATCGCCCATTTGATCGATTTATTTCAAAGGAGCGTTAGTAACTGCGGGGAGCTCGTAAGGCCCTTAGGCGCTGATAGTCGGTAGTCGAAAGGGGATGGTGCAAATCCGATAGTTACTATACAAAGGTACAAAGGGAAAGTAACTAGAAGAAGAAGAGCTGTGCCATTTTATAGCGCCTACTAATTATTTCTTAGTACAATTGCTATTATAAGAAATACATTAGTTTCTTTTACTTCTACTATTTGTTTGTATTATAATTGTTCTAGTAAATAAATAGGTTATTCGGTTCACTTAATCCTATGAACAAAATATATTGAAATATTTAACTATATCTCTATCGACAAATTGTGATTTTGTGGAAATATTTGTAAAATTATATTTCGTTTTATTGGCATTTCTTGAAATATTTCAGTACTATGCCATATCTCTAATGGTGACCAACATTGATATGAAAATAATATACAAGTAATTTACAATGCAATGTGAAAAAAATTGCAGCACATTCTCTTCAACGAGATTAATTTCACAAATGAGAATATACGAATTGGAACCGTCAATAACCTTACTCACCATCCCGTGAACGAAGTTTCTTGGAAACACAATATTTTTGTCAATACTTAAAATAATCTCAGGGCAGCGCAAACATTTATTTTACAGCTTCTTCCTGGTTCAGAGTCTGACGCCTCGGCCAATCTCCAAACTCGTCGTGAATGTAGAGACAAAATCGCCAGTCATTTTTATTTTCTCAGTCTTGAAATGGCCACAGGACACATGTGAGACTAGAGCAGAGCACATTCCCAACTGAACAACGACAGTGTTGTAATGACATTCGACGAAAATAAGATCAATGTCACAATATTTATTTATGGGGAAGCAATTGCTGGAGTATATCCCTCAGCGCGCTTGGAAAATAATTTGTAAACAACACCTTAAACAAATCCTTTTTGCAAAGATTTTCTATTTGACTGGCCATTTGGCTCTAAAGTGGTGCAATCTGAAACGAAGTTACGCCAGTACGGTAACTGAAAAAACTTGAATATTTTTCAAGATGCATGAAAACTATGGGGAATTCACATAATAGAATCAAAGTTTTCGAGTTTATTTGCTATCTTCTTTTACATACTACACATTTTACGAACGTAAAGGGGAACCTGTATCCTAAGAAGTATTTTCTGAGTAAAGTGTACAGAAAAACGGGTACACACAAATATGACAATCAATAGGATTTATCGTTGCGGAAAGATACATTTTTTCCGTTTCCAAACTCGTACAGTCAACTTTCCGACTTGTCACCAGAATACGCACAGTTCACTCTACGGTAGGCATTGTCCACACGAAGACCCAGCTCGCAGCCAGAATTCCAATATCTCCAATAATGTCTATCTTTATTTAAGTAGCGGTTTATTTATGTGTTAATGCGTTTGCCTAAAATCAATGCCAAATGCCGTATGTACAAATGCCTTTATGTATACAATTTCCCACTATACGTTTAGAGGCAAGAAAAATCACTGTTGACCCCTCTATATGTCCTAGAAGGTGAAACTTTATTCAGACACGATGTAAATCTATGTACTAATAAACCGCTTTGAAGTCAGTGGTAATGTCTGATCAGAAATGATTTTCCTGAAAACTAAACCTGAAAACCTGAGGCACTCCGGTGTTTCCGTGAGGTGTGATTGATCGGGCTGTGGCCTCACGAGGACAACAGGCAACGCGATCTCATCAAAGAGCACGCAGGCAAAGCCGGGATGGCCGCGAGTGTCGCGACGAAGTCGTGGACAAAAGATAGAAGGCTAAACCCCTCTCAGAACGACGTGACGCGAAGCTCATTTCGGCGCGACCGCGTCGAGAAATCGACTCGCGACGGGTCGATGGGTCGAGCGTCGACGCTCTCGGCAGGCGGTCAGAAGTTCGCAAATTCGTTCTTCCTCGAGTCGAGCGCTCGATCTCGCAATAAGACGACGAGGTGTGTCTCGACTTCTATCGCTTCGAATCCAAAGAATGGATCGTATTTCTTCCGACCTTAATTAACATTTCTATTCTCATATTCCGCAGAAAGAGGAAAGGGAGGGGATGGGGATGTCTTTTTTCTCTTTTGTCGGAGAAATGGATCTCGTTGGCAGCCCTCTGAAAACGACGCGACTTAATTTTTCACTAAGAAAGAGAAGAGACGGATGCTTCAGCGGGACACTAATATTCTTTTCCATGTATATTCAACTGCGAGGGTCATTAAAAATGTCTCATTAATGATTTACTAATAGAAAGAAAAGAGAGATCTGACAAAAACATTTCAGTGAAATCCATCTATCTATTGTAACAAGGAAATTATTTTTTAAATATCTTCATAGTATTTTAATTTCTTTAATAGCTTTATGTCCATACAACCTTCTTTTCCGTGAAATTTCAATTCAAATTATTTCAGCATAAGAAGAAATTGTGAAGAAATACATTTTGATAACCAGATAAGTTAAAATACTATTTTGACAACCTGGTCATCTAATGTAACATGAAGCACTCATATTTCATTATTTGATATTTATTCTCCTATATACTCACTGAAGTAAAGAATTCTTACTTTCAGGCAACACAACATCCACACACAATAAAAGTGTTTTCAACGCTCAGTTTGCCAAACATATTTTAAATTCTTAATTTCATTTATTCAATTAATAACCAATTGCATACATTTACACTTTCTATGTACAATTCTTTCTTTCTTTCTTCTCGCTCTCTATTAAATATCTGAAGAGTAACTGATATATTTAAGCTATTTTGTTGTTTTATACAGTATTTTGATAATGAACAGATGCTAATATGAATAATTAGAAATTATTAGTCTTTTGCATTGATGCCAACAACAGCTAATACAAAATGAGAAAATAATTATTCAACCCTATTCAAACTTTTATAGATCCAGAATTTAATCTCGCACATAACTACCAGTTTTTACATCTTTAAAAACAGAGTTTGTAATTTTCAGATCTACTTTAGTTATTTTCCTAAGAGCCCTTTCTAACCAAAGTCAGTTAATCAACTCCATTGAATAGTACGTATGTTGAGAACCAAATAATTGGAAGCTAAGTTCTAGTAGATCCAGAATGAAACACTTGGAAAGCTTAGAAAGACCACCAGATACCCAAACCGTGATTCGAATCTGCTACCCTTCGCAGAACGAGACTTTTGTGACAACGTGCTTAAAAGAGAGACGCACAGACTCGAACTTTTTACGCAGTTGATATACACATTACTTACAAGAATTTATGTACAAGCTCTTGCATTTTCTCCCTACCACCAGCCGCAATCGAACAACCTTAATATTCCACAAAATTACCATTTAAGACACCCTCACAATTTGATGCTTCTACCGCGTCACTCCATGACTGTCACCTGCGCCAGCCGTGAAACCACGACACGCACCAGTTTTCCAGAAACCACGACAGGCGCAATTTTCTCGTATATCGCGAGGTCTCTAAAGGCGGATCTATGCATTTGTTATTTGGAAAACAGCGAGCAACCGCTCGCCGAATCCCGAGAAGTGCGGATGAGTTGCTCGTTATTTTCCAAGTGACGAACGATCGGTGCTCGCCCTACCCATCGCGTGTCGGTCTTTTGGACACATCAAAGGGAGCGAACATTCGGCGAGCGCGTCAGCTGCTCGGGATTGTGCGAGCAGTATTGTAGCTCGCTGCGGGCAAATGCCGAAGGCGTGGAGCCGCCTTAAGACTAAGGATGCCAAGCGATCGCGATTCGGCATTTTTATTTCTGTTGATTGCCTCCCGTCAAGGCTCCGCTTGCCTTTGGAGAGGGATTTGCAACGCTACCACGTGACTTCACCCTCGCCAGCGTAGTTCTAAAATCTTCTGCCACAATCTTCGCAGATGTGATGCCTTATGGCTTCTAGCGTCCACCTCCCGCAGGGAAGCCAACGTGACGCCACACATACAAACTATAAACACTTACTGCTTTGGTGAATCAAAAGGGCATTCTACCATTTTTGTGATTATAAAAACTTAAAATTAGGGAAATAGTTAAGTAAGATCAATGTTCAAAACATGCGTTTCAGTTCTGTAAACCTATACTACGAGTTCTTTAACTCACTCTCATGACACATTCCATCTTCTCCGATTCCAGGTTGAGCTCAAACATGATATTATTGTACTCGCATTGGTGTGGAATACTTTCAATATAATCGGAAATTGGTCATACGCCAATTTGCTGGATCGAACAATGGGAGTCACAGGAAACTGTTAAAAAAATAAGGTATTGCACCAATATCCATCAGAAATTAATCAAATTTTGGAATCACGTCGGCAAATGAAATTAGGTCAAAATTAGCGCAAAGTTATGATACGATATGTTTTAACCTTAGAGAAAGTGAAGGAGCTTGCTTTACCGACATTTCAGAAACAACCGCATCCGACCTGTAAAGCGGTAACAAAAGATGTCGCATTTGCCAGCATTTTCATTTACAATATAAGAAGCTTTCAATGCCTCAACCATCATCTCCAGATGCTTAATCTGGGAGTCAGATTTGACGACGTCTTGTTCAATTTCTGACTTCGAAACGACAAATCAAAAGATGATGGTTAGCCATCGAAATCCGCTTAACTTGTAAATAAAGATGTTCGTATAATATGACACTTTTCATTTCCTCTCACACATTCACATGACAATACCTCACTAATATACCAATATTCTAGTATCGCGTCATACAAGCAATATCTATTTACTTGGTGTGAAAGACACGACACTGTCAGATGCCTATTTACCACATACTTTGGATGAGTCGTCTGATCTACAGTCAGTTTCCACGGGCCTGCTACTAGTTAGACCTACACTGACGCAAGTACAAGATGAATGCGAAAGTAAGTGCTACTAGGTATACATTTACTGACGCAAGTGCAAGATGAATATGAGAGTAATGGGAGGGGTGACAGGCGAAATGATGGCGATGAATAATGTTGAGCAGGGCTATTATTCGTATGTAATTAAATTTTTGTTCATTAGTGACTATAAAACTTTTGCAGTACGTTTACGAATTAGGCTTTTTGAAGTGATTTGATACTAATTTTATTATTAACATTTGTCCATATATTAATAGTTAACATTTACTTTCACATATTTAAGAAAATTCACGTATCTTTGATGTATTTCGACATTTTATTCGCAATATGTTCTGTATTATAGTTTTCAAAAGTATTATTAAAAGTTGGTTTTTAACTTTTAGTGCATTTTAAAATGATTATGAGAGTTTACAGGAAGATCACGATTTAATTCCACAACATATTCCAAAATTCAAGATAGAATCCACTACCAGTTATGATGTTGAGCGGCGTTTTAATTAGTAGACAGTAATATTAAAAATAAAAAAATGAAAGTTAACAAATCAACATTTAAAACTGTGCTTTACATTACAAAGTTTGTGGGTCACAACTTCGTAAATAGCGAATTATAAGAAAAAGGATTGAGAGGATGACTTTCAGCAAAACAACAATCCTCAGCTTATTTTAGCATGCAATTAAATCTTGTTCTACAGCTAGTACGAAAAGTACGTACTTTGCAACATTAATGCATGCACTATCATGCTTGCACCATTATGCATTTAATGAATACATTAATACACCATTTACATAATGTATTATTTACACTATTTTTATCTTTTTATTCAAATTTTAGCCCATAATTTGCATTTCTTACGTCCGTAATATGTTCATAATAAGGTACATGTTATTCCACACACATTCTTCACTGTCCTCGTGTCACCCTCCCTTTCTTCACGCTGCCCTCCCTGTCCTTGCCGTCTTCCCTGTCGTGCCGCCGTCCCTGTCCTTGCGCACCCCTCCCTGTCCACGCGTCGTGTTCCTTGTTCTCGTGTCGCCTTCCCTTTCTTCGCGTTGCCCTCCCTGAACTCTCGTCGCTTACCCTGTGCTCGTCCCGCCCTCCCTGTCTACGCGCCGTTTTTCCAGCTCTCCCGCCACCTTGCCTGTCCTCGCCCCGCCCTCCCTATCCTCGTGCCGCCTTCCCTGTCCACGCGCCGATCTCCCCGTTCTCGCGCCGCAATCTGCTCGCGTTCGATGCGCCTCAGATTTCGTAATTTGAAAACTGCGCGGGGCACTTGACAGCTCGAAGCGGGCGGTGGCGACGGAGGCGGTGCGCGGCGCTCGGCGTGTCACGCAGTCGATATCCCGGCCAGCGGAGTCAATCAGAGTCGATAGACCGCACGTAGCGACGACGGCGGGATCGATAACGCGGTGAATCGCCCGCGGAACAGACCGAGCCCGATGGAATTATTCAGCTTGATATGGGAGCTCTACAACCGCCTCCTTCGCTACGTCGCCTCCCTCTCCCATGTGCTCTCTGTTGCACGGTGGAAGGATATCGGAAACAGTTGGTCGAAATTCTGGTTTGCAAGAAAGCTAATTTCTTTATTTTGGTATTCCCAAATACTATAACATGTAACGGTGAGTGTAAAAGTGCCTTTTAACGGGCAGTGTTCCTTGACAGTTATTGAACGACAGTGTCGTTAGAAATCTGTGAACATTTACCTATTAACAATGTGTCATAACGATAACTGACTAGAAACACTGATCTTGTAGAGGTACCTTAAGGGCAACATCCTACGACTTCCGCTATTGTTGTTAATTTGATTCCCACAAGATGTCATAAATTGCATAATGTGTTTGAAATAAGTGAGTTGGAGGTACCTGCTGGGATCGAATTCGTCGTCTGACTGCTCTCGTCATTATTTCCCTTCCGTTCCAAATTTCCCTTATCGGAGGAGAGCTCAACAAATCGGGTTTCGTACCACGCACGCCTTCCATCCCTTCCTCATCTCCCTTCCGCATCATCCCAACATCTCCCCACTCGGACTGCCGCACCGTTCATTCCGTTCTACCTGCAGACTCAGGTGGATCAGGGTATCAACTGATGTCGCTGCAGTGCCTCTAAGCGGCTTCTCCTAGGGTTCTAATTGCTTTCTGGAGAGAATTCTAGCTGCCGACTATGATCGGTGGTTTTCCGTGGTTTCTCCGATCAACACCATGCGAATTCCGGAGCACTACCCTAACAAACGGGCCACGGACCGCGCGCGATCTTTCTTTCCCCTGTCCTTGTTCTATCCTCACCCCTTACTTTCGCACACACTAATGCACTGCACAACCACTGTTGTCTGGAGACCGACCAGACGGCAGCCTAGCACTTGTCTTGGCCGAGGCGATGTCCCGCTTTGGGCAAATACCTGGTTGGGGAAAGCTGGCAAGCCGAAATTGTAGGTCGCCGCCAGATCTTACAATTTAGCGGGAGATGATCACCGCCATCTTCCCAATAAAAACATGTTTTACACTTACGGGACTAATGACCATAACAGTTGATGCGCCCGGAATCACTAATCAGTCAACAAATGTAGCTACACACAAATCTCCGAATCTTTTTCTTTGAAAATTCGATGGGCTTTATGATCCCTCATTGTTGCTGCCACCACTCATGCGGTCAGAATAACTACGATAAAGTCAAATTAAAATTGAATGACTGTAGATGAAAGGGTCAAACCAATACTTTTCGTTTTACGGCATTTAGCGCAGGTAATACCCTTGTTTTAAGCACATTCGCATAGTATTTCTTCAGATAATTGTAATTTATAGGTAACAAGAAAAAAAAGCTAAGTGATGTCTTAATTACAACTGAATGTCTGGCCCTCGAGACAATGTTTGGATCCGACTAATTAATACTTATGTGAATAAAATACTTTAACTCTTGAGTATGCTACATTTTTTGCTCATAATTTGTAAATGATATCGAGACAGTGAAAATGAAATGCTTCAATTTTACATTTGAATGAAACTCGTCATTTATTGTTTCGATAAGATTGTTGTCAGGAGACATAAACAAATTGCCACACTGTCCCAGTGATCCATTTACCCGATTTACATGTAAACTGCGTTAGCAATGAAATACTTCTCTTATCTATGAATCAATATTTTTATCCTTGTCGTTTATTTAAAGTGAAACTTTACGAAACTAAAATAAAGTTTTAGAATAGAAACGAGTTATTATACATGTATTGTGTTACAAAATCTATGGCCCACTATTTACAACTATATCAATTTGATTAGAAGTTTTATTAAAACTCAAGTGCTTCCGGACTGACTTCACACGTAAGTGTTCTAAAATATCCATGGACTCTTATGAATTACTATCAATATCAATCTGTCATGGAATGAATAAATAAAGAGTGAAATAATAGATTCGAAGATTTACAAAATGGATAAAACGTACGATGTTTGTATCGCAACATCGCGATTTGTTATAAAACTCGGTCTAAAGGCCTCGTTTGGTAATTCCCCAACCCCATATTGTAACAAGTTTTTTTATGATATTTATTTCGTAAATACCTATTAGACTAATGCACTTAAGAACAAAACCGTTGTTTGCGTTGCCAAGAAAAAACAAAAACAAAACATGCTTACGAAGTTTTAATGAGTCTTTTTGACTGGATTTTTCGGCGATTGGCCCACCGTGCGCTGCGTCTACCCTCCCCTTCCCCAACCACTGCGAGAGCGTCTCTTTAATGACGAGGGAGAATCGAGCGACATACGCACCAGCTCTTTTTTCTCGCTCACCAAAAAATGAAGTCGTTGGGCATGCCTCTCAATTTAGCATATACAGGGCGACATGTACATTTTTTGGGACAAAAAATATGAGAGGCGTAGTTGAATTGCGTTCGTTATTTCTGCTCCGGAAACGAATCTCGCATTTTCTATTTCACAGTCTAATTCCGTACTTGGAACTGCAGTGATGCGTTCTTGCTGTGAATGTTGCTGAAGATAGCCCCGAGTGATATTCTGAGTACAATGCTTCCATTCGGTAGATTGAACTAAAAGCGTATAATTAAACGTCACAGAACACGTTCTCTATCTGAAATTAAATTATTACTTATTAACACAAATTGTTTTAACAGTTTTTGACACTTTCTTTGAAAATGTCTAAATCTTCAGAAACTTTCAGAATATAGGGCATGTGGTAAACGATGCCCAATATAAGCCATAAGCTATGTATTAATGTTACCAGTATATTCTAATGTTATACTAAGATGGAACGGAATGTCTATAGAGTAATGACTAATGAAGATGTGTCAGAAATAACCATTAGCCACAACCTTGAAATTTATTTGAATTTAGAGGTCGAGCAATCTTCTTTCAAATAAATAAGTGCATTTCTCTTCAGGTGATTGAACACAAGTCATTTTCTTGACCCTCCACTGATGCAAATGTCTCGAAAAAACATGACACTAGCTTAATTTTGTAACTGGTCTCATGTATTTTAACGTTATCTTTAATTGATCTCTTCTTATATAAGTAAAAGGTACGTAACAAAATGTACAATATTTAGTAGAAATAGAAGAGAAGATAGATGCGGTTTGAGGTGAGAAGGTGTAGTTGAGATCTTTTCACGCACTTTTGAATAGCTTTGTGCAATGATAGTGAAGCCTGGTAGCAGTCAAATTGAGTTATGATTTTCTATTATTTGGGTTAAGGTTATTTGTAATTGCTATAGAAATTTGCCACCAGGTTAGGAACATCTAACAACAGACCCAAGAAATACCTACCAACATTAATTAGTTTAGCAGGCTTACAATGCATCATTTAAACGTGACCCCAAAGTAAATGTCTATTAGGTTTTGCGGGTTTAAAAATAAATCAAACGATGGGGAAAATGGGATGGGTGAATAAATCAGTACCATTGCAATGGATTGATGTATAGCTAGAGCCGGATCCAGAAATACTTCCAGAAGAATGCATTTTCATTTGGAATCCTCTCTCATAAATATTTTTGAAATAATAAGAAAAATATTAGCTTTCAATAAAAATATTTTATTAATAGTGGAAATACACCATTTCATGTGATGCGATAAATATAAAGTAGTTTTTTCTGGTCAGATTTCATAATTGTCGAATCAGATGGATGCAGCTTGTTGCGTAATGATAGTAATTACGATACAGCTTCATTGAAGTACAGGTATTTGACCAATCACAGAAAAGTTTATAGTGGAATAAATCAAATGGTCATTGTTCTCTTACTCGTAAATATTTCGTTGTTTTGAGTACATAAATGTAGACAATACGTGGGGTAGTGACAATAAACTCTTCATGCTTTCTGTTGTTTCGAAAACTGAGAAAAAATTAGAAAATTAAAGCCCTTTGTGGGGATTGTATCAATTATTAAACTGATACAAAATAATAGATTCTGAATCTTGAAATTTCTTAATAAACTGAATTTTAACTTGACTCGCATGCTTTTCATCTGTGCTTATGCTTCTAAAAAGCCAGCTGGGAGATCTAGAAGAATGTCCGCAAGATGGCGTTAGCTGGACCCTTCACGCCAGCTGTCATATAAACGTTAAATGTAAAAGTTTAACCTATAGTAGCTGTCATTAGTCGTAGGAAAAGTACGGTTTGAAACTCGGTACAATGGGTATTAATACACTCGTATGAAGGTTACATTCTTGCTTGTATCGTAATATCACTTCCCACTAGTGTTTTTATATCTATCATTACATCATCGTTTCATATATACTATTTTTATAAACTGTGGTTGTGATGAAAACGACTGAAGGTTTACTGGACGGAAGTAAATTCAAATTATATAATTTTAGAAAAAGTGAAGGAGAAGAGATCTCTACTCTAAACTATTTGGAACAGGAAAGCAAAATTCTTTGGACGCATTTTTAAAAATAAACAATTTTCAAACACTGTAAAATAGCTGGAAAAAGTGGAAGAGGGAAACTTATAATGAAAGATTTAGAACAACTTCAAACAGAGTTACAATTCAAAAACTATGCAGAGACGAAAAGGACAGCGAAGGACAGAACGTTGTGACGGCAGCATCAAGGCACTTTTTGGCCTTTAGGATAATGATGAAGTTTTATAAAATGAAATAAAAGATGTTATATTTGTTAACATCAATCAATATTAATTCATGTATACCGGATTTTGACGACATTGCCCCCATATTATTATAAGTACAAAGAGATGGCAAGAGTCGGGACGCAGTACGAGCAAGTATTGACAGTGGCACTGAATAAAAGATTGTGAGCTGCAAATCACTATTCGGAGCTCAGCGCGAATAGTGATTTCCGAAGTCCGAATCACCATCCGACACTGCCCGTGACGGGTACACTGAGTTTGGGTTACCAGCAGTAGAAATTACAGGCATACTGTTATAACTCAAAAACACTCACTTTCCATAAGAATATTTATTTACAAAAATCTGGGCCAACTCGGCCGCTATGTACAGTTACCACAAAACTTCATATACAAAAAACAATCTGCCATCTGGCTGAAACCACGCCGAGCGCTCTACTGCCGGTGATCCTCCGCCGGCGTCCTTTTATTTGGGCCAGCTCCCGCGCAAGGCTTCCCGCGGCTTCCCCTGATTGGCCGGTTCACCAGTGCGCGGAGCCCAGGTAACAGGCGTGGCTGGTTTCTGAGCACACCCTTGGCGCGCTTGACGAAGCTCAGCGCGCCTGATGCCGACGCTCTGTGCTGCGCGCTGCCGGAGGCGGGAACATGCTGCCGGCGCTCTTTGCCGCGCAGTTAGCGCGGCAACTTTGAACTGCCGTCCGCATACTACACCCTCCCCACCGAAGTTGTGATGTAGGGGGTGAAACGACGCAGTCGGTTGCTCCTCCGCAATGCCGGCCGCTGCTGCGACTGTAGAGATGGCTCCTCGATGGTTGCGCCGGAATCCAGTGTGGGCCGCTCCTCCTGCTGGCTTGAAAAGGGAAAACGCATTACACTTTCTGTTGCCCTGCTCTGCGCTGGCCCCCCCGCCTGTTGCTTATCTACTACAGAATCGTAGTACCGTCTCCTAATCTGTGATTGATGCCGAGAGATTGCTCTATCTTCTGTCCTGAGGACGTAAACTCTGCCTCCTCTTACTGCAGTTACTATTGCTGGTTGCCACTTACAATTACTTCCGTACACTCTTACCAGTACCTTATCTCCTCTCTTGAATTTAGCGCCTTTGGTTGACACTGGCACTTCTTCCGGGAATAACAAGGACAATAAGGTACGGGGCTGCCGACCATGCAATACTTGAGCGGGGCTTCTACCTGACATATTTGGTAACGTCCTATAGGTGGTCAACATGCTAAGTAACGCCTGCTCTACTGATGCACCCGCTCTAGTTGCTTTAAGCATGGCTGACTTGAACGTCTGCACTAATCTTTCCACCTCTCCATTTGACTGAGGATGGAACGGTGGAGCCAAAATGTGCTGTATCCCGCTACTTTTACAAAATTTTTGAAATTCCGCTGATATGAACTGCGGGCCGTTATCGGAGATCAATACTCGTGGGAGGCCTTCTGTTACGAAAACTTTCTTCAAAGCATCAATTGTATGTGGTGCAGTTGTGTGTTGCATGCGCATCACGTACGGATAATTTGACAATGCGTCCACTACTAACAACCACATATGCCCTAAGAAAGGACCCGCAAAATCTACATGTATGCGGTCCCACGGCTCGCAGGGTTGGGGCCATGAGCTTAAATCCGCTCTCGGCGCTGCCTGACTAGTTTGGCATGCTTCGCAATGCTTGCTCATCTCCTCTATATCTTTGGTTATTCCTGGCCAATAACAATAACGGCGGGCTGCTTGCTTTGTTCTGGCTATACCCCAATGACCCTCATGTAAAAGGCGTAATACCTTTGGTCGCAACTTATGCGGAATCACTACCCTAACTCCTTCATCGCTAGCCAGTAATAATACGCCGCCCTTAACCGACAGCCTGTGTTGGAGCTTATACCATTCCGTCAGCGCCCTGGTTCGCCTATGCGCGCTGGACCAACCAGTTTGTACGTGGTACAGCACTTGCCTGAGCTGCGGATCCTTCTTTGTTTCCTTTGCCACTTGATATGACGAGACTGGAAAACCTGATACTGCCTCCTCTTCGGCTTGGTCCAGCTGGAGACAGGCGATGTCCTCAGAGTCAAAAGTTGCATCCGGCCCTTGCGGAAGACGGGATAGTGCATCTGCGTTAGCATGCTGATATGTAGATCTGTAAAGTATCCTGTAACTATAATCAGACAGGAAAAGCGCCCACCTTTGCATCTTACGCGCCGTATTATCTGGGATACGCTTGTGTGGCGAGAACAAAGATACCAACGGCTTATGATCAGTAATGATTATGAACTTTGACCCATACAAGTATTCATTGAATTTTCTCACGCCGTATACAATTGCTAAAGCTTCTTTTTCTATCTGAGAGTAATTCTTCTGGTGAACATTCAACGTTTTTGACACACAAGCAATTGGCCGCTCAACACCCTTAGCATCCTTCTGCGAAAGGACTGCCCCAATACCATATTCTGATGCATCTACAGCTAGTATAGTCGTTCTATCTGGCAAAAAATGTTCCAATTTAACTGCCTGCATTAAATTCTCTTTCAACCTCCGAAATGCCTTGTCACAATCTGCCGACCAATGCCATTTTACGCCTTTCTTACGCAACGCGTTGAGGGGTGCTGCTATTTCCGCCATGTTCTTGATAAATTTGCCATAGTAATTAATCTTCCCCAGAAATGACTGTAGCTGCTGCAAATTAACGGGAACCGGAAGCTGCTGAATCGCCGTTGAGTTTTCTCCGGTTGGCCTGATCCCCGAGCTATCCAACACGTGACCTAGATAAGTAATCTGTTCTTTAAAAAAATCACACTTATCCAAGTTAACCCTTAGGCCCCATTCATTTAAAGTCTTTAATAAGAGATTCAAGTTTTGTAGATGTTCCTCCTCCGACTCGCCCGTTACCACTATATCATCCAGGTAGTTGGCGCTGCCCTTCACCTGGGCTGTCAGCGTATGCAGGCAGCGCTGGAAAATAGCCGCAGCTGAAGCGACCCCGAAAGGCAACCGGTTGTATCGGTAAAGCCCGAACGGTGTGTTAATTACCAATAAGTTCGCAGACTCTTCATCTAACGGGATCTGCAGATACGCGTCCCGTAAATCTATTTTTGAAAATCTCTGCCCGCCCGCTAGCTTCTGAAAAAGCTCTTCTGCTCTGGGGATGGGGAACTGCTCTACCATGAGTTGCGCATTAACGGTGCTCTTGAAATCTCCGCACATTCTAATTTTACCGTCTTTCTTTTTTACTATGACTACTGGAGTTGCCCATGCACTAGTACTGACGGGGGTCAAGACGTCCAAATCTACTAACCTGTCGATTTCCTTTTTTACTTTATCTTTCACTGCCAGGGGAACAGGTCGTGCTTTAAAAAATTTAGGGGTGGCATCTTTCTTCAACTGCAAATGCGCCTCAAAAAATTTGCATTTTCCCAACTGCTCCGAAAAAACTTCTGAATTCAAGTCTATCACATTCTTTACCTCCTTTGGCAGGGCGCTAGTCTGAATGACAAACGCGTCCTGAACCGTAAATCCAAAAATTGTGAAAACATCCATTCCTAGAATGTTAACCGCATCACGACTGTCCACAACCACCAGTGTTACTTGTCTTTCCATCGCTTTGTATTTCGCTAGCAGGCTTATCTTACCTTTCGTCTTGATCCTCTGTCTAGCATATCCATAAAAAACTGTGTTCAGCGAGGCGCAAGGCGGAGAACCCAGCTGCTCATAAGTAGTCATGCTTATTAGAGTTGCTGCTGCACCTGTATCCACCTGGAATAATACAGATTTACCACCTATTTCCAAGTTTACAAACAATTTACTTTTGTCATCACACTGCATAACTGAATAAATACAATCACCATCCCCTTCATCGATGCCTCTTTCTTGCCGCTGGCTTTCGGCATAACCACTGCTGCGTCCTTCTCTGACGTGCCCGCTCACCTCATCGATGTCCATTTCTTGTCGTCTGTTTTCAGCAGAACCACTGTTGCACACTTCTCTAATATGCCCTTTCTTACCGCACTTGTAGCACTCCGCTCTGAGGAATCTGCAAACCTTCCTGTCGTGACTAATAAAACACTGTCTACAAGACTTCAATAGCTTGCCTCTGCTGGTGGAAGGACTTTTCTTCTCCTGCTGCTTCCTGCTTCGTGGCTTGGCTACCCAATTTTCCTCCTGTACACTCATTTCCTCTACATCTCTTGCTACTCTATCGCCTAACGTCATCTGATGCGCCGTATGCTTCGTTACCTCATACGATGTTGCTAATTTTAAGGCGTCTTCCAAAGACGGGTTGTTTTGTTGCAATAATGCCCACCGAACTTCTTTTTCCGGCGTATGCATTACCAACATGTCCCGTATCAATGACTCCGCATACGATTTCTCTGTGTTGCATTCAAACGCACAACGCTTCGCCAAACCCTTCAACTCCGTCGCCCAATCGGCATGCGTTTGGCCTGGCTTCATTCTGGATGAATAAAACTTGTAGCGTGCCGCCACTAAATGCGTCTCCCTCGAAAAATGAGCTAGCAGCCGCTGTTTAAGTATATCGTATGACACCTGCGAAATCTCTTCTTCCTTGCTTAACTTACGTAACAACCTATTTAACGGTGCGCCGATTGTGGCCAGAAAAAATGCTCTTTTACGAGATTCCTCTTTAATATCATAGCATAACAAATGTTGCTCCAATCTGGCCACATATTCTTCGCAGGTTTCCTCTGCTGCATTGTAAGTTGCGAACGGCGGGGCTGGGCTGCTCGGTCGTGACGAAATTGCCGCTTGCTGCAATGTCTGCACCATCATCGCCATCTGCTGCTGCTGTTGCTGCTGTAGACACGCCATCAGTTGTGAAAATTGTTCCGCGTTCATTTTCCTTTTTACTCGTCGCCACTGTTATAACTCAAAAACACTCACTTTCCATAAGAATATTTATTTACAAAAATCTGGGCCAACTCGGCCGCTATGTACAGTTACCACAAAACTTCATATACAAAAAACAATCTGCCATCTGGCTGAAACCACGCCGAGCGCTCTACTGCCGGTGATCCTCCGCCGGCGTCCTTTATTTGGGCCAGCCTCCCGCGCAAGGCTTCCCGCGGCTTCCCCTGATTGGCCGGTTCACCAGTGCGCGGAGCCCAGGTAACAGGCGTGGCTGGTTTCTGAGCACACCCTTGGCGCGCTTGACGAAGCTCAGCGCGCCTGATGCCGACGCTCTGTGCTGCGCGCTGCCGGAGGCGGGAACATGCTGCCGGCGCTCTTTGCCGCGCAGTTAGCGCGGCAACTTTGAACTGCCGTCCGCATACTACACATACGCTTTGACGTTTCGAATGCAAGGTCTTCGGCCCACGAGATAGCAGATTTTACATTCTACAGTAAATAGTTTCTAGCTTAACAACCGAACCTTTCTTCCCACAAAGTCCGTTTAGCACTAAGATTGAGAAGAGAAAACATGTCGTACGTCTCTAAGGCCTTAGATACTAAGAGGGTAAGTCAATAAATATTTGCAATCAATTTTTATAATTTATTACACGAAGGATACATAATTTTTATTGATTTTTTACATAGTCACCCTTCTTTTCAATGCTCTTGGTCCACCGTTGCATAAGATTTCCGAAATCTTCAGAAAAAAGGTTTCTGATTATGTAGAAAGACACGTAAGCACCACTTCTTTGAACTGTTGATCGGAGCAGAATTGACCGACCAAACAGATGGTAATCCGACGGGGCGAGATTGTGCATATGGTTTGCCATTTCATTAACAGTCACTCGTCTGTTATTCAGTCGGTTATTCAGGATCAAGACACGTAATAGTTCAATATTGGGATTAGTTGCAGCTGCAGCTGGACGCTCAGTTCTTTCCTCTTTCTTGACGCTCGTTTGACCACTTTTAAACTTTTCTGGTTACTGGCAAACATTTCTCTGAGGCAAAAAATGGCTGAAAACCTGCTATGGATTTCTGCCCCTGGTACACCTTCAAACCATAAAAAACGGATTACCGAACACTCTTCTTCTTTAGTGCAAACAAAAAGTGCTATAGCCGTATTTACAACACAACAGCGTAAGACGGACTGATCAGATAACGCTGGAACCTCCTACAGGCAAAGACATTGGTCCCATCTAGTGATTAGGGATCACACAAATCCGTAGGGAAAAACTAAAGGCAATTAGAGCAAAACTGCGGATCTTATAGACTTACCTAAGTATAAATAACGATAATTTGATAAAGTGGTCAGTATTGAATTTTAATGTACATTGATCCAATCTCCTTCAAGAGTCTCGAAAGATTTCGCTTTTATTGACAGGCTATCGTATGAAAATATCGGTCCAAACAGAATTTTACATACAGAATAAGGGAGAATGCCACTGAATGCCAATTTGAAAACCACTGACCCATCTGATGAGGGATATGAGATGCCTACTGTGAAGAGATTACACATATCCAATTTGATGCATGGCATATTAATCCTACGACGCACTACAAGAAATATGTTACTGCACTAACTTATTTCTGATTTTTTCTACTAATCCACATTCAGTTTGCACAATTGTTGCCACATGAAAAGATGCATGGTGCCTTTGAGATTAAAAACAAAATAACGACCTGTCAATGCCGTTAGTATTGGACTTTAAATGTGCATTCATTCTATCATCTAATAAAATATAGGATAGTTGTATTTGTGAGTGCCTTCAGGTCTTACCCAAAATAGAGAACCTCTCGGGAAACTCATTGCGATGCAAACCGCAGTTCGGAAACTAGCGACCCAGCTCGCGACGGATATGAGGTGCCTGCGCCGGGGACATAACACACATACAAGTGCGCTTGTACGCTTTGATGCATCGTACGTAAGCCCTGCGAAGCACGAGACGACAAGCGCAGGGCGGCGCGGCGCGGCGCGGCGTTGCGGCCGGGGGCAGTTCTTACAGGGGCCCCGCTGATGCAGCCCGCTCGGTCCATGTGCTGGCTGCCAAAGGATTGATCAGACTGGCGAATGTAAATCGAAGCTATTAATCACGTTGTGTCTATCTCCCCGCTTCCTACGTAATCCGGGAAACCGCACCATCAATACGGATCAAAGCGGTGCCGGCTTTGGGAGCAATGGAACATGCCAGAAGGTCGGTCGGTTCGGCGGGCGGGCGGGCGGTCCGACGGTCGATTCTTCAGGCTCGTTTACTTCGACAAGATGGGTGGGGCGGAAGCGGCGGGGGGGCGGAGGCGGGCGCGGAGGAGGGTCAAAGCCGGAGGGAATCTTCGCGTTCGGGAGGCAGCGAGCGGGACCAGGCGGAACAAACAACGGCGTTGCTCGAAATTCAACATCCTTTTATTACTAAGTAGAAAAGATGCTGCTGGCTGATCGATGTAGACGTTGCATATTGGGGACTTCTTAGGAATGCATGGGACGAGCGTGACTGTTCGATATGGGTTCCATCGTAATAAGCTTAATAGCACGTGAATTGTACATAAGAAATAGGTTTTTGGAAATTATACTTCGTGACCCACTTCTACTGGTCTCTACCATGTGAGAATTTCAATATATAGAAATTAATTAATAACAACATAAGTTTATATTTTCTTGTTTTAACTACTTACAATCAAGTAAATTAAGCATATCATACAGATCTATTTTGGAAAAAGCCAATAAAAAGTGTTTCAATTATACTAAGACTTGATTTTATTAATTGAAATTCACGTGTCTCTTTTGAATCCCTTGAAGAAAAAAATATTAAAATGAATAGAATACTTTGTATGCATAATGACACATCTTAGAATACTCTGATAGAATTATGGAGAATTCCGAGATATTTCGAACAAAGATTATTACTTACACTGAAAGTTATGACGATTTTCTCACATTCACTTTCTTTTCTTAAGAAAAAATGAAACTACTTTCAAGTAACTGACGGTTGATGTTGGCGATGCTTACAAAAATATCAGAGAGCTGAATGACACAACGAAAATTAATTATTACTTTCATCAAAACAACAAATCTGACCAGGAATAATACTAGCAGATTTCATACCAGTGAAAAGTCATATATTGTTTCTTGCGTCAGTGATGTATGCGCATTCTAATGACTTTTCCAAGATAAAAGATTTTTTTACGTATTTCATTAAATAATACTTTGCAAATTATTATTTTAAATTATTTGCACAAAATCCGTAACACACCTCAAAATACATTTTTAATTGTTTATCCTAATACTGCAATTTCAGTTTCAGTACTTCATCAGACCCTACTTATAAGTGGTTCTTACTTCCCTTCCGACAAATTTTCTCTTATTTCAAAGATGTATCGTTGGAGGGCTAACGTAACATTATAGTACTAAATTTTACATTATTTTAATGAGTTAGTGAAAGGATTGTACAAGTTTCAGATTAAAACATTTTTTTAACAAAATGATGCGTCATACAACAACAAATTATTTCATAGTTGTTTGATTGAAATTACCCCAGTATAATCAGTGAGTGTTCCAATGCAAATTACCCTTACCTGCATTTCAAGTCTGCGGTAGCTTAAACTCTCTTTACCACATGTTCTCATTGTCTATTCCAGTTTTCAGGGATTTCCCATTCAAATGGCAGGTCTCTTTCATCCTTAACCTTTCCATATAAACAAGTTCATTGACATTCTGCCATGTACGCAGCCACATAAGCTCGGGTCACATGCCGTATGTACAACAAAAAGCACTTACTTTACATTAGAGACCTTGGAGGAAAATTTTTGAATGGATCACGAGTGTCCAGGAAAATACGAAAAAGCCCCCGGGGCCGGGAACGCTTATTTGAACCACCACTTTACTTTGCATATCAAAGCTAATCAACAAAGGTGGCTTTTACTTGTACATGAGTCAGCAGTTGAAAGAAAACTGTGTTCCTTGTAACTATACAAAACGATTATTGGTCAAGGGAATATTTTATGTGGTTTATAAGTTGCCTAATTGGCACAACTAAAAACATTAAATTTGTAGATAATCGTGCTTAATGTCTTCTCTGGAGGATGAAATACAGATACCACAGCCTTAATACACGATGGATTATAAAATAAGCATTTCAAAAACCGTTTCATAGAAGTTCTGTTAATAATTATAATACAATAAAGAAAAATCGGCCATTATTTTATGAGTTCAGTAACCCTCATGCAAGCGCATTGGTGAATTCCTTTCCTCAGACCGTCCTTTTGTTGTTATTAGTTAAAAATCCATGTTATAGTTGACAATTCATGGAGCAACACTCAGTCTTTTTCTTTCAATATCTGCTGGTGTTTGAAATTTGTTGTTAGTCTGTTAACGTTTAAAGATACAAGGGTTCAGATTTTAATCTTTATTTCATAAAAGACTGCATTGTGTGAATACTTCTTCATAAAAAATCTTTAGTTGGTTTAGTTTACATGAAGCTATTCTTTTGTATTGTTGGCTTAAATCTAATTTATTATAAACTAAATCTAATATAAACTTCAATTGGTTAGGGGACTCACCGAGTACCTCTAAAAATCATTAAGACCGGCAAAAATGTTTAGAAAAGAATGAATAGGATATCGGTTTTTTATTCTAGTTGGGTTTTCATTATACTTTCTTATGTTAGTATGGCTATCTTGATTAATGTCGGGTTGGTTTGAATATAAATTATTGGCAAGAAAGGCTATGTGGTGTGCGATGGGATTTAGGTAAAGTTCATGTTGTAAGTGTTTATTGGAAATGAACCAGGGGGATTTGGTGATGGTTCTTAGGAATTTGTTCTCTAGTATCTGAATTTTGTTGACATATTTAGCCCCATTCGTCCAAATTGGACAAGTGTACAGAAGAAGAGGTCTTATGATGGTTTTACAGAAGGTAATGCCATTATTTGGTGAAAGATTACTGTTATTTATAAGTGGTTTTAACTGTGTTAGTTTGGCTTTGCCTTCTTGAACTTTAGTATTTATGTGTATTTTCCAGTTGAGTGTAGTGTCCATATGGAGGCCAAGGTATTTGACGGCTTTGTTATGACGAGTCCAACGGATTGTGTGGTTGTTCATTTTAAATGAACTGGGAAACGAATTTGGTCTGAAAGTAAAGTCTTTAGCTGTAGATTTTGCGGGCTTGATTTAATCTTCATTTTCTTTGTCTAAGTTTCTATTTAACTTAAATGAGACTGAATTTCGTAAGCAATGTAACTAACTGAGGAGCGGGACATGTAGATTACGGTATCATGTGCAATTTGGGCAATGTTAGTTAATCTGTATGTATGCATATCGGCTGTGAACAAGTGACAGAGTTTATGGAGAGAGAAGTGATCCTTGATGTAGACCAGCTGTGATATTCCACTACACCTTGATATTTTCTGTACTGTGAGAGATTTATCACAACCTATTCCACAATTCAAAATACCTTTATTTAATACTCTATTGTAGGAATTCATACTCAATTCGCAGAATACATATTGACATCCCTTTAAATTCGTACGCACATTGCACGTGTAATATATGAAATGTAGGTCCAATAACCATGTGGAGAAACTGAGAGTGAAATATGCCCATCCAACAAATTATGCATTTCAGATTCTTGAAAAAAGTATATTATCAAGATGATTGAATGACAACATTCGTTTTAAATTAAACTCGTACAAAACCAATTAATATGTTGTAAAGATTGCTTAGGAACATACTGACTTTGGTAAATTAAGTTCCCAATAAATAACACGATAACAAAGCTATACAGAGACTCATGACAACAAAACATTCATTTCATTCGATACGCGCTATCTTGCGCATCCGATTTATCGATACAAAAGCGCCCACTCACCCCGGTTGCAATATTGCTCCACTTTCCTTGTGACGCGAAGCCTTACGTAGGAAACAAAAACGACGCGGCCGGCGCGGCCGGGTGACGAGCGGACAAACGAGTGCATTTCACGGCCAAGAGCAGAATTGCGCGGCGGCGCTATCGCAGGCGTGACATCACGGCTGGCTGGAAACAATACGCAATAACAAGAGGGACACGCCCCTTTCCCCCGCGTCGCGCCTACAGCACAAAAATAGCCGCGACCAGCGAGGGGTTGAGTGGGCGCACAGAGGACCTGAATACATGTCCATGGTCGAAAAGTTAGCGGAATTGCTAATGTAGGACTTCCGATTCTAAACTGTAGTCAAGGTCTTCTACTAGTGGCAGTGGTACGCGTCGTGGCTCTATAGCATGCCACGAGCTACTCTGCGGAACTAGCGTCGGGAAAGGGAACTATTAGTAACCCCGCCGTTTTACAATACGGATGGCGTTGTCTCTGGTGGCGGGGTGACGAATTGCGTGAAGGGGCAATCGTGCCAATGACTCCCGCTCGTGGCATCGATCTTGACAACACTGCTGTAGGTAGTTTGCGCCTGCAGGAGGGAAGTCTGAATATCGTGTCATCTCTCAGGGAGGATGGGAAACGTCCTTTTGGTTTCTGAGTTTCTCGGTGATACGCGCGTCGTTAGAGATAAGTGTTATGGTGGTGCGCGGCGAGTTGAATCACGCGCCGCACCACCAGCACTCGGCGTCAGGAGCCGAGGAGCCGAGTTACAAGATAAGAAGGCGGCCGCGCAACAGCCCGGTTAGGGCGAGGTCGGCGGGCAGCCCCGATAACGAGGTGGTCCGGCCGGCGCGTTATCGCGGAAGAAAGATTACGCGATACGAAGGCGGCATGGGCGACGGCAGCAGTGACACCAGCAATAGTAGCCTCAACAAAAATAACAGAAAATCATGCAGGTTTTGTACGAGAAGCCACGAAAGGTGGCAGTGCAAATTCAGGCAGGCGAGTTGTTACAAGTGCGGGAAGACTGGACACATCAGGGAAGTGTGTTGGCAGGAGCGGCAAGAGAAGTGGGAAAGAAGAAAAGCAAGAGAAGAAGAAGAAATGGATGTGAATGTGGTACACCAGTTGTTAAGTGGCAAAGGGCAGAATAAGTTAATAATAAAACTGGACATGGGCGAAAAGGAAGTGAAGTTTTTGGTAGACACTGGTGCAACTGTGACATTGATAAACTTAGATACATACAGGAAATTAGGGAACCCCCAAGTGAAAAAAATAGAAAAACCAGTGTATGGTTTTGGCAAAGACCCCATAAAAGTGCTAGGGAAAATCAAGGAACCAGTTAAGTATAAATCAAGGAAAGCAGAATTAGAGGTGTTGGTGGTGGATAGGTATGATGTAGTGAACATACTAGGATTAGACAGCTTTGATAAGATTGGTTTAGGTGTCGTGGATGAAGTGTGTGCGGTAGAGCAACAGAAAGTGTCAACATTGGTCTGTGAATTAAGAAATCAATTCCAGGAAGTGTTTAAACCTGGACTAGGCAAATGTAATAACTTTGAAGCCGAGCTAATATTAAAAGAAAGCAGTAAGCCCAGGTTTTTTAAAGCTCGTCCAGTGCCATGGGCACTGAGAGACAAAGTGGAAGAAGAGATCAAAAGGTTGGAGCGAGAAGGGATTATAACAAAGGTGGCTACCAGCAAGTGGGCCACTCCCTTGGTGGTGGTGTCAAAAAGTGATGGCGGCATTCGTTTATGCGGAGATTTTAAGAGCACGGTAAACGAGCAGATAGAAATTGAACAACACCCCATTCCGAAGCCGGAAGATTTATTTTACAAACTAGCAGGGGGGCAGCAGTTCACCAAAATTGATCTTAAAGATGCATATTTACAAATACCTCTAAATGAAGAAGCAAAAAAGTGTTAGTGGTAAACACGCAGTTGGGATTGTATCAATACAACCGATTGCCGTTTGGGGTCGCCTCAGCAGCGGCAATATTTCAAAAAGTGTTGGAAGAAATCACGTCTCAAGTGAGTGGGTGCATTAACTATCTGGACGATATCATAGTGACAGGGAAAAACACAGAAGATCACGTGACTAATTTAAAGAGTTTACTAGGGTTGTTAAAAGAGTGGGGATTTAAAGTGAACTTCAATAAGTGTGAGTTTTTCAAGCAACAGGTCACTTTCTTAGGTCACGAACTAACGGAGTCAGGACCAGAGGGGAGGAGCCCAGCGGAGGTGCTGCACGGCCGGCAGCACAGAACCCTGCTGTCATTGTTAAAGCCAGGTAACCACCGCAACGAAGAGGCGGTGGAACCGAAATATAAGGTAGGAGATAAAATATATTGTACCAGCTTTAAGAGAGATCCTGCTTGGTGGCCAGGCATTGTTATAAGCACAATGGGAAATAAGATGTATCAAATACAAGTTTTGGAAAAAGTAGTAGTTAGGCATCAGGGCCAGGTGCGCCCGAGATACACACTAGAACCAGTGGATGCAATGGGGAAGAGAGCAGAGAGAGAAAAAAGAGAAAAGTCAATGAGGGAATTAATTGATATGGACCGGTTGCAGGAGTGGCCAACACAGCAAGCAACGGAGCAGTCAGCCGAGCACCCAGTGGAGCAGCAACCGGCGCCGAGCCTGCAGTCGGAGGCGCCGATGAGGTCGACAAGACGTCGCGTGCGGTTCGCACCGTACACGACGTTTTCGAGAGGGGAGGGTGTTATGGTGGTGCGCGGCGAGTTGAATCACGCGCCGCACCACCAGCACTCGGCGTCAGCACAGCGAGCAACGGACCGTGGCGAGACCGGGAGAAAGAGGAAGAGGCGGCCAGCTAGCGAAGCCCAGGAGTGGTTGCGAGGCTATGCCGCCGGCGAGAATAAAAGCGGGCCCCGCCGCCGAGCGGGCAGACAATGTTATAGCAGAGTTCCGAGTGTAAAGTGACGTAGTGCGGCCAAAGTGATATATAATTAGACTCGGCAATTGTATTGTTGGACGTTCTTCTTGGCTACTGGTGAAACTGCATTGTACTTTGGACATCTTATGGTAAAACGGTACCCAGCTTTGTTATTTGGTATTATTCTTTGGTTACCGGTTTGTTATAATTGATTTGCTGCATTTGTGGAATAAAAACGTTATTTACGAAACTTCTGTGTTTTCCTGGATATAACAATAAGGACCACCTCTGCCGCACAACAATATTACCAACCAGTGAAGTGATGGGCACACGCAATGATTTCCTGGATTCGCGTGCATGGACGAAAACCTCGAGGGATTTTTAATGAAGGATTTTGAACAGCAGATTGTTAGACACTTCAACGGGTTAGAAAGGAAATGAGGTCGTCTCTGAGGGAGTATTAGAAACATCCACAGAGTGGCTGAGTTTCTCGGCGATATCCACTTTGTTAGTATTTAGAACCATGACGGCCACAACATTTGGGCCACAAAATTAGTTTCTACCATAAAGGGTTTGGGGTGTATGTTCAAAAGCTCTGAATAATCGCGCATGATTGTAAAGTTTGCGGAATTATAAAAGTAGAGCATCAGCTTTTTCACTAAAGTGTTAAGATCTTCAGCTTTTCCACTTAAGTGTCCACAGGTGGATGAGGAGAGGAAGCTGCTCAGACTTTGGTCGAGCTCCGGTGAGGGATGAGAAACGATCACAACCTCTCGGCGATACGTTATTCGCTCACGTTATTAGTGCCAATGAGAGCCATTTTGGCTGTTCTTTGTCGGCTGCACCAACATTACCCCAGTCACCATGAGGTTTAGGTAAGGACGTTCTAAATACACGCACTTGGTCGAAAAAATTGCGGCATTTTTAACGTAGGTCATCTGTTTTTCGTCTGAAGAATTTTATACCGCAGTTGGCGGCGAGACGTAGCTATAGATGCGTCATATGAGATTGGGAAGGAATGTGAGAGGGATGTTTATTTGTTAAAAGGAAAATTCTGCGTGGCCAGAAGACACGAAAGGCGTGGAAAGAGACGAATGAAGATCGAGGTAAGGAAAAGATAAATGATTTGCCAAATGCCTCTGCTGAATAGATAAGGTAATTAAGTTAATAAATACGTCGCAAATGCACGAAAATTTTACGTTGCCAGCGCTGGTAATATAGAGATTTGTTATTTAGCTGTTCAACGTTGGTGACACTGATCACCGTCACAAGTCTCTTTTATGAAATTGCGTGAAGACACCATACGATCAATATAGAACTTAGAGATTGTTAGTTACAAACTCGATGTTCGATGTCTTCATTTTCGTTTAGAAAAAGCCGGGCATGTAGCTTGCCCTCACAAAATATTTACAGCAGTAATGCAGTTGCTAATAGACTAGATAACGGGTAGCTCAATAAAATTTCTGTTGTACCCAGTTGACCATTTTGTCACAAGATATACAATTAGAGGCTAGTTTGAAAAATCATTTAAAGTACGTTTGTTTTTATTAAATATTTACTTTTATTTATTTAAGAATACCTTTCTGTACTTCGTATCTCACCCCATAATTTCCATCTTTTCTTCAACGTCAATAAATTGTTGTCCGGTCAGCATTTCGTATCACAGTAACGCAGAGTTGCAGGTGACTGATAACTATGCCAGGCGGCCCACTTAACCGGCATTGACACAACTGTTGATCCCACGATACAGCAAATCTCTTAATTCTGGTGGTGATTACGTGTAAGAATTGGGAAATAACATTTTTCAGAGAAGTTGTGTGTTATTTTTGCTAACTACCAAATAAACTTATTTTCTGAATGCGTGTCGAAAATCAATTTTAATACATTGAATACACTTTAATTCCAAAAGAAAACATTTTTTATTTTTTAAATGTAACGTTTTCATACACGAGTGAAAGAAAATGAACAAGGTTAAAAGGGGCGTTTGTTCTTTTCCTCTTTCATGTTCATCAACTGAGAGAATCAGAGGCCGATCTTCGGAGCACTGATTCCTTGCATTCACGAAGCAAACCGAATGGAGCTATGCCTTTTGGAGATGCAAGTAAATGTCTCAGGTAAAGTTGACGGCGGGAAGTAATTGATTGATTAGTGATTCTGAGCGCGTCAACAGCTATGGTTATTAGTTCCGTAAGTGTAGTGCATTTACTTTCATTGCAAGGTGGCTGTGATCTTCCCTCGCTCGGTGGTGAGATCCGGCGTCGACCTCCCCCAGGATAGCGGGGTTTCCCAATCAGGTATCTCCCACCAGCGGGGTACTGCCCCAGCCAGGACAAGGACTGAACTCCTGACCGGTCTGCCGATATGTAAGGTAGTGTAGTGTATTTAAAAATGTGTGTAAGGAAGTGGATCGAAAAAGGAAGAAAAGATCGCACGGGGTCCATGGGCCGTTTGTTAGGGTACTGCTCCGTGAATCGATTGTTGTAGATCTTAGAAACCATAAAAACTACCGATCAGGTCAGCCAGCAACTGAATTGGCCTCCCTCTAGACAACACAAGAATTCGAGCTGGTTATGTAGGGAGTGTGGAAAATCCTGCAACCGCACCGTCGGGTCTCGAATCTAGGACCTCTCGGTTAGAGGCATTGCAATGACATCAGTTGATCCCCTGAGCCATCCTTCCTGGTAGACCCAATTCACGATACAGATGATGGTGTAGAGTCACTGTGGACACCCTAATATCATCTACTGAATGAATACTTAGCCCAAAATGCACGAAACTTTTAGATTTACACTTTAATGATGGGCGTTGGAATTCCCAGTCGTGCAGCAGTCATGCCGTATTAACCAACTACGGAAGACTTGCGGATCACCCACTAATGTCTCTAGTAATTTACTGAAATATCTAATACTCACACAATGAAATGAGTAGATTTGGGTATTAAGCTGCCTCAAAAGTTGTAGGCGTTTTCTTACATATGCAGTATACGAAAATCCACTACGTACTTATCATTACTATTGTCCTACTGTTAGGAGAAAAGGGGCTAGGTAATCTTGGGATAATACGGATGCCGAAATATCCGGTCACCAAAAATTGCTGCTAATATATAAGCTGCGAGGTTTTCTTTACGGCTGTCGCAGCTTCTCGCTTCCCAGTTTCCACCTCTTCCGATCTTCCCAGTCTCCATCTTTGAGGCCTCTTGCCTCCATTTCTTCTTGGATGTCCTTTCTCCAAATTCTTGGTGGTCTTCCACGCTTCTTCCGCTCTGGAGGTGTCCATGCCCAAATCTTCTTAGGCCACCTATTGCTTTCCATACGCTGGAGGTGCCCACACCAATTCAATCGTTTTGTTCCAATTGAATCCAAGATGCTGCTCTCTACGTTCATCATCTGTCTTATTGTTTCATTTCTAACATGATCCCACCTAGACACCTGGCAGCACCTTCTCCACTAGTCCATTTCAAGGGCCATCAACCTACATTATTGCTACTAATGCCTGCTCTTATTTAGCTTTTCAAATGTAGTGATCACAAGTATCCCACTTCCTTTTGTGAAATTACATAATCCTCCCTACATACGACTATCGATTATCATCATTACATCGATTGTTTTACAATACTTTCGTTTTGCCCTAAAAAGAACCACTTGCTTACCGTCGCGCCCAGTTGTCTCTTAAGTGGTCGCGAAGGGCTGGTGGGAAGGGGTCGGGAAGGGCTGGAAGGGCTGGTGGGATGCGAACGGTATGAAGAGCGAAAGGGAGTGTTTACCAGGCGGACACAAAAGTCAGCGTGGTCAGACATGACGCCTGGGGTGGGAAAGCGACAGAACGGCGCATCGGGAGAGGAAAGGGCGGGAACCCCTCCCCCACGGAGCAGGGCGCGACCCGTGCGGGCGTCGCCCTCCGCCCGCGGGCGGAAAAAAAAAAGAACGCCGACAGACCGCGGAACGCCCAGGCTTGCGCAATTGATGGCAACGGCCGGGGTCAATTCTCAGAGTGTCGCCGAACGGACGGCCCGCAAAATTCCCGCCCCGCCATTGTCCATTCCGAACAATCCTCGAATATCTCTGGCAACATGGCTGATTTGTTTACGTTGCTTTGCTTGGAGAAACGTTTGTCTTTTACATCTAAACACTTGTGTTCAAATATTTTTGCATTTTAAAAGTAAGAATCGATTTGTAAATGTTAAGGGGAGCAAACTGATCATCACGACCATGAGCGATATTTTTTTAATATTGAAAAACGATGCAGGATTCAAATTTTTTTTGGTATAATGCAAATGAAATATTATATCCAATGCGTTGTTTATGGGTATTGGTCTAATAAATGAAAATTTCAGTTTTATTCCCCATCCTCAGGGCTGAATACATTTACAACACGGTTAGATGTATGCACTAATTACACAATGTCACAGTAATTGCTCAATACACAATGGATAAACACAATTACACAATGTATAAAAACTAATTACATGCAAGTGTGCTCGAAGCCCACATTACCAATCACAAATTGTTTGTCTTATGTATAGAAATACAATTACAAAATTAATTTTGGTATTGTATTTTTGTTATTGTAAAAAATGTTGGTATTGTATGTCGTGATGCCATGACATTTAAGGGAGCAGGAGGGCAAGCGAGTAACAAAGCACTACACTCAATGACGCTTAGGTAGATGCGGCCTTACATGCTGCTTAGGAATATGCACGTAATACATGGGAAATATAAGATCATTCTCAAAATATACATCATTATTTTTCGTTTACTTTGCTTGTAACAGAGTTTGTGATCGTACTAGTTTCCTTAAGGCGGAATGGGGTAATGGCGTACCATTTTCAGTAAAATTCAACTTTGTCAGTTTCTAGCGCGTCTACATTAACTAAAAATTAATACTTTTTAATTTTATCACTTACAGCTATTACTCTAGATTCTAAATCACTCACCGGACGTTTAAAAACAGAATTTTTCAGGGTTTTATCAAAGTTTTTTGAAACAGCCTGTCAAGTACACATTTATCCCAGCTTGTGAGGCAAATGTGTACTGCGCTTGGTATACCTATCAGATCTAGTTGATTTGCAGTTGGTGCAAATGTTTACAAAAGAGGATTTCAATACAAACCAAACAGAATAGGATCTTCTTTTAAACTTTTTTTTGGGGGGGAAAGGGGAGCAGTGAAGTCATTTTTTCTTCGTAACGTTGGTACAATTTACAATTACTTGAGAGCGCAAGCCTTCATATTCCCACATTTTTAACATAAATGAGTACACATTTACTCCACTACACCCTAATATAATAACATAACGAATTCCAAAGATACAAGGAAAGGGTGTACCAGAATATTTCATAAATAGGATTGGAGGCTGTGCGACTCATCGTATCTCTAATTTCCAAGTAACAGGAGGCAAGCAGGTCACGTCCTAATGCTTTGCGAAAGCATTTGCCTTCCAAGTGTCACCAGTTTGTTCGTCGGAGTGTCAGCAAGACGACTGTTCGCCCATCCTGTGCCCCGGGCTGCCCCGTCCCGCCTTAGAACTCCCCGCCCCACTGCGAATCACCCTTTCTGCTGGACGCTCCATTTCTCATCGCTTTGCACCCCTTCTCGTCTCATCGTTTCTCTCCGCTCCACTCCACATCACTCTATACGCCGCCTTGATTCTCTCTTGTTCTTCCCTTACAGCTTCACGCCTCTCTACATCGCCCGTTTTGCTCCGCATTGCTGTGAATCTCCTCTTGCGCTCTGCTTCACCCCATTTTCTCCTACTCTGTCTCTTTTTGCTCCGAATCACTACTTGCGCTACACGTCTCTGCGCTTCTCCCCGATTCATCCCTTGCCACTTCCCGCCTCCCTACTTTACATCGTTTATTCCCGCTACTCTCCGTATGGCATTAAGCCAGTCCGTGCCTCCCCTTTTCTTCCTGCTTTTTTCCTTGGCGCCTCGCGCCATCCTACGGTATTCCGTTTCTCTCCGCAGTACACCATATCGCTCTGAGACACCACTTTTTCTCCGCCCCGCCCCACATCATACGCCGCCCCGTTTCTCCTCGATTTTCTCCTTGCCCCTTTGCGCCTCCCTAAGTCATTGCTGCTGTGTACACAGCCACCTTCGAATATGGCGCGCGCGCGCGGGCAGGCGCGCACTCTTTTCCGAAGCAACGAAGCAACAAAGTGGCAGCCGCGCCAGCGGACCAGCGAGCCAGGAGCGCGAGTCTGCGCCAGCGGCCTTATAATGGGCGGCCCGGCTCTGGGTGGGGAGAGTGTGATGAGGAGTGAGCCGAGCAACTAGACTGCGTGAGAGTGACGTGTTACTGCGACGAAGTGCTGCAACGGACTGGCGCCGGATTTGGTACATCTCCCGGAGATTTGGTGACACTGCTACGACTTTGGACTCTTCTCTTGGACCACGGAATTTTGTATGGGCAAGAAAACCCAATCTGTATTTCTGTTGTACAATAAACTGACTAATTTAGACTCTGCCTCTTTTTCATATATTTCAATTGCCTTTGTTATTATGGCATCGCCCCTTGTGGCATTTATCCACTTCGTGCTACCCCGTTTCTCTTCTCTACGTGCCACCCCCACTGTTCGACACGGCCACTTTCACGTAACTATTCGTCTCCGCGCAGCGAACTTTACCGTTCCGCGTAACCCTGCACCACCCTCATTCTCCCCGCTTCGCGCTACTCTACTTTGCCTCGCTTATTCGCGTTCTTAATCGTCAATTCATTTCTCGCGTTTCAATGCGTCTTCGTGCTACTCCTCGCATCTCTTCGTACCACTCTGCGCAGGCCTACGCCACCCGTTTCTCCGCACATTCTTCCAGCATCGCTCTTTCCATTCCGTGCCGACCGATTCTCTCCGCTCTGCAACGCCCTTCACCATCGTCACCCTGCTACACCCCGCATCACTCTTCGCCGCTCCTCGCATCCCTACGCCGCCCTGTGTCTCCCCGCCTCGCCGAGCCCCGTCCCGCCCCGCCCCCGGGCCACCGCGCGCGCCCTGTCATCGAATTAAACGCAACCGTCGCGCAATTGTTCTTGTCCGCCCAAGTTGGCGGTCCAATTCGCGCGGGCGCCGCTGCGCGCCGCGCTACGCCTCTCGGGCAGCGGCGGCCGGGCCGGCGGCCTCACCCCGTCCTCGTCCCCAGTCGTCCTCCTCGCCGGCCGGGCCGGGGCCAGGCCATCAGGCAGCGCGCAGTTTCACGTCCGGCGGCGCCGCAAGTTGGCGGCGGCCGGTGGCCGGCGCCCGCCCCGCGTCGCCGGCGACGCCCGCGAGACGAAACAGTCGTCGCCAAGTCGGTAGTTCGGCCTGGCCGCCGCCGCCGCGCCGCCGCCGCGCAAGTTCCGAAGAGCCAGGAGCAAAGATCAACTTGGCGAGTTGCAGACGGGACGCTCTGACGCCTTGCTGGAAGCAACCCCCAACCCACCGGCAGGACCCGTGTCTCCCGTTGAGCGGAGCGCTAGTTGGGCCCCACGGAGGACATCTGCGACCTCTCTTCCATCCGAATACTATGTGGCCGATGTCGCTGGTGATTGTCTCGTATTTTTAAGCCGTACGCTATTCTAGTCTCAAAGTCCTCGTGCGACTTACGGCGCTAGTCCAGTGGTTCTCAAGCTGTAGCAAGAGTTTGCGAGAGGCTTCTAGAACATCCCTGAAAAACGTATTTAGATTTTAAGAAGGAGAAAAGAAGTATAAAGAGAAAAAGAAGAAGAAGAAGACGGAGGAGGAGGAGGAGGAAAAAGGTACCCTTTAGCTGAAAAATACACGTTTATTTTAATATACATTGTTACGTTCTACCAATTAACTCATTTTTTCTGATGGAGAATAAACATTAGAATATTCTACGTAATTAAGAATAAACAACATGAAATCTTTTTGTTTATTGATAGAATGAAGAAAAGGAAAATCTAGGTAGAACGTGCCGTATTTTATATGCACCTTAACACATTTGAGCTGTGATCACACATTTGGTCTGGCCTGTGATGCGCTTCGACGTGATGATACCCGCAGCCTGGATTGAGGCCTCTTCACCCGTTTGAAGATTAACTGGTTTCAAGATTGGTCCCGTAGTCATTAAATAGCGCTCACAAGTCTCTCCTCTATACCCAGTATAGTAAGTATCTGGCGCAGCCACGACGAGGCCGAGTCCAACGAAGGCGATCCCATGCTGCCAAACCCGGGGGAAACGAAGCACCCAACTCGACCATCACTGCACTCATGCTCACAACGTTGTCACCGAGAGAGTCGGTACCCGGGTAGAACGTTTCCAATCACACCGCCAAGACTTATTGACCGATTCCTAATTTCATGTTTCCGGGTGCATCAACTCCTATGATCATTAGTCCCTTAAGAGTAATGTATGCTTTTTATCGCTGGAGGTGGCAATTATCTTTCTCAGCTGGTTCATGAGATCCGGCGCCAACCTAGACGTCGGTAGGCAGGACCAGGTTTTTCCCCAGAGCGAGCCGCAGCCTTAGCTGGGCCAAGCTCTAAGTTTCCGACTGGTCTCCGGACATAGGAGTGTGATAGTGCGTGTTAGGGTTAATGTATGTAAGGGATGAAGATAGAACAGGGGTGAGAAGAGGAAGGTAATATCGCGCGCGGTCCTTGTCCCGTTTATTAGGGTACTGCTCCGACATTCACCTTGGGCCCATCGGAGAAAACACGCAAAACTACCAACCAGAGCACACAATTCTCCTACAGACAGCGGCTGAAGTCGATCAAGTTATGGAACTACCCCTGCCACCGTCGTGACTCGAACCCCAAGCACTGCAATGACATCAATTGATGCTCTGACGATTTAGCCGGTGCCAAGTCTTAGGTGGCGGTCACAGCAAAGCCGATTTTGGCCGAAATTTCGGTCGGTCGTTGTTGGACGGATCTTCATCCCACCTACGATGTTTCTGCCGCATCGGAAGAGGTAATTTAGGTTCACTACGACGGTTTCCGTTTCACCAACCCTTGTTGGAACAAATTCGGTACATCATACGAAAACATCCGATGTCGGCGACCGAAATTTCGTCCAAAATCGGCTCAACTGTGACCGCCGCCTTACACGTGGGACCACTGCCGAGGCCGCCCGCGGGGCCCAGCAAGGGAAGGCGACAGTATTTTTCTGATGCTTCTTATTTCATCCTTCAACTCTTCCTCAGGATCCTCCCTGACATGCACCGCCCACCCGATCACGCGGCCCCGCCCTTCCGCTGAGGGGGAACGCGACCCCCGCGCAAAGAGAGAGGGGGGCCGCTAATTTGGGACGGGTGGAGCGCGGGGTGTCGGGATCATTGCTGGCGTTCCAGTGTCGCACTTCTCCCAGGCAAGTCAGACGATTCGCGGTTCGCCGAACGAAACACTTCATCGTTGCGACCTTCCTTTGCATCTGGTGAGATGACCATATCCGTTGGGCCGATATGATTAAAAGAACGAACGCAGTGGAAGTTTGTAGACCGAGAAAATAGAGTTCAGTCCGTTATTTGTGATATCGGCCGAGTGTCGTTCAATACTTTTCGTACCACCTTCTTATAAAAAAAAGTCATAGAAATAAGGAATACCATATACAGATGGTCACTAGTAAAAGCGGTACCTTTTAGGGCAAACAGCATGTTAAAAGCTCAAATGTTCAGGTAAAACTGTAAAGGCAGCAAAGAATCCAAAACTACTTTAGTCTGATCAGTTACACCTAATCATAATGTAACACTGTACCTAATTAAAATTTTTATATTTGAATTCAAATGAACGAAAGTCAATAAGGCTGTCTAAAAATCACTAAATTACACACGTGGTAAAAGTGATTTTATTATTTTCGTAAAATTGCGGCACTTGAGCCCACTTGACCTCGTGTCGCAACATTTCTCCGAAAATGAAATGTCACATTTACCACTCGTATCATTAATAACTACTTCGAACAGAAGTACCCATTGAACTTACTTATCTTAAACATATTTATTTTGATTGCTCATGACGGATAGCAAACTGTACAAATCTGTAAGGGACGCCAGGTGTTAAAAATAGCTTTTCATTCCTTTTTTCGTTGCGTTAAGTCTATGTAAGTAACATAATGTTATTACATAGTAACATAATGTTATTACATTACAGTACGGATAACGAAAAGAATGTGACAAAATTAATGAACGTTCTTGCATGCAAATTACCAACTGATTGTTTAGGTTTGTGAGGTGCCGAAAGTGGGAATGTTAATAAGACGTCGAACAAATCTTTTAACGGTAGTTGAAAAAGAAGTCAGTAAGGCGAGAAACTGCGGATAGATATTCACAAATGAATTTGTGAATATGGAATTGTGTGAATTCTTGGAGGCAATGCCTTCTACAGAGAATGAGAGTTATGTATTCATGATTCAACGCTTGAGGAAATCGCTCTATGATGAATAATTTTACTGGTAGCGACACTGCTTACCGAACCATAAAAAGAAATGCTTCTTACATAATGATTTTTTGTTAAAAAATAAAAAATACCAATCATTTGTTGACGAAATTAATATTAGTAATTAACAATCAAAACTGTCGGAGCCCCTCTTTATTCAGGTTTTTAACCGAATAGAGAAATTACAGAATTGATAACGTGCCTAGAGAGAATTGGTTAAGTCAACATTTCCATCTTCTCATTCTTTCTTCTTAATTTTCCTTCATCTTGTTTATATTCTTATAATTCTGCCGTCTACTCTCTTTCTTTCCTTTCTTATCCACCTTACTCCTCTTATTCTCTTCTAGGTGGCTCATCACACGGTTAATATGTCATCACGATTGCAATGTTCCGATTGCTTCTGACTAGTGTGGTAGAGTGCATTTCTCGACAAGTGTGGTAGAGTAATGCATGAAAGAGGTGTGTAAGTAGTAGGGGCAAAGTTTAACACGAGGAAGCAAGATCGCGTGCGGCCGGTGACCCATTTGTTAGGGTACTACTCCGACATTCTTCTGGCGTTGATCGGAGAAACCATACCGTTCAGAGTAGCCGGCCGATACGATTCTCCTCCAGGCAGCGGCTATTTCCACTAGCTATTTAGTAGAAAATTTTGCCACCAACGCGACTCAGCACTGCAGTTTCTCAGTCATGTTGATGCCCTGAGCCACAGCCGGAGGGGCTGCTGGGCCCGGGTACAGCTGGGAAGCGCTGGCGGAAACTGGTGGGCGGGAACGGGGGCGGGTAAACGGGTTCGGGGGCGGTACCTCCACCAACCCTCCCGGGGAAGCAGCCCCGCAGCAGCGGAAGAAGGCGCACAACAGGGAGAGATGGTCGCGCCAGATACGTTTGAAGGCCTACGGAATAATTTATACGGAAGGTGTCCCTCAGATTCGTGTCGAGCCATTAATTCTCGAGAGAGCGCGGGCGGTGGAGGGGAGGGGGCGCGGCCGGGAGCGAGAGCACTTCTTAACTGATCCAACGCTTGTCGCCTGTCTTTTGTTCGGGGCGCCGCGGGGCGAGCGCGTTCCGAAGCGGCGCTGGTGGTGTCTTCGCAGGGAAATGGGCGAAAACAGCCTTCGATGGCACTGGCTTGTGAAGATTTTATGGTAGAACTAGTGGTGCTAAAGTATCACGTACTATCTCGCCCGTATTTTCACGGAAATCACGCGGAAAGTACTCAAATCTTCGAAAAACTATACATGACCTTATATCAAAATCTGTCTTTAAGGAACAGATTTCATGAAGGAGTCGTACGAAGACCCCAAAAATCTTTTTGAAATTTTGCATTTTCAAAAAATTAGGATTTTTAAAGAATATGTGAATTGCACAATTTTCTGAAACGTTCTTTACATTATCCATCAACAAAATTTAATCAAAAGCGATGGACCCATTTTTTGAAAGTTTTCAAACTGTCCCAGGAGCTTCAGGTAAAGTAGCTCCCAAAATTGAAATATCGATTTCACATTCAAGAGGCCGCGTAATGAGCCAGATCGATTCAGGAACTCCGATTTTGAAGAAAATCGGCTGGCGGTTTATCCACTAGCGTTGTTCGCAGGCTGACAGACTTTTTGCTTCATTTGATTTTTCGGTATCAAAAGTCCACAAAACATGGATTCAAGCTACACTATGTGTTAGAGAACTTTTCCCTAAATTTAGCAACTGAATTTATTCACTCTTTTGTTACCAGAGCTCTGAAATATGAGTTTTTCTACCAAAAGTTCGCCGTTGTTTCGCGCAGCAAATTTCTCTCTACAGCGTAAGTGGTAGCGAGAAAGTAAAAAGAGTAGACGATCAAAGTTTTGGTGTGCAGAATTAAAATCTCTAAGTTAAGTTTTATTAATTTCATGAGTGTTTTTCTATGCGTTCTAAATTGTCTATTTCATACGTTTTTACAGTTTCTAAACATTGTAGGGAATACGCAAATATTACGATTCTTTCGTATTCTGATACTTCTGTTCAACGTATTCTGATTCGACAAAGTTTTGTATTCTGATAGTTTTGTGCGAGAAAAACATTAGAGAGATTTATTTATGTTACAAACAATGTCTGGACCCCTAAAAAATATCAAACACATTGTAATGAAACCTTAAGTCTTTGATTATAAAAGAACTTATTGGTGTATTTGTTTAAATAGAAGCAATTACACAATCTGAGTACAACTTATCTAGATGATTTATTACATACTTTTATTTCAACCGTGCAAACCACAGAGGATTGTACTTCTTACCTTACTACTTAAAAAAGAAAATAGAATAGACATGCAATACAATAGATCACTTCTGTAAAACATGAACTCGCCCTTTGTTATTTTGTTTTTTTTAGAAAAACAACAAATAATATTATTAATTAAGTATCAACTAAAAAAGTATACAAGTGCTACAACTGCAACGATCTATGCTTTAACATCAGCACTTAAGTTTATATGCCAATTATGCTCCTCCAATGTCATCGTTTTTTCAAATGACCTACACGTTATTCAACATGCCTTCCAAAAAATCCACTGTTCAAGTTTGGAAATCGTCATTAGGGAGACATACTTCAAATATGTAAATCCGGAAAAAACCTTATCCTAGCATGGATCCCCGAGGAACTTGTACCCAACCTAATATCCAACCTAATAGTGAGAAGTGCTCAACTCAAGATAATAGTAACGTTATTTCTTCGATTGATCTACAATCGAACACAAATATACACAATTATCATGTACCACTGAAGATATTCTGAAGTATATAAGGAAAGTGATGACAAACAAATGGAACCACGACTGGACAAATATAAAGCCAGCTCAATGCATAAAACCTTAAATAAATTTAACTCAATACGCTTCAATAAGAAATAAATCGCAGAGAGCAAGTTGTACTATCGAGAATAAGATCTGGACCATTCCAAATTAACCCATCTTCTCTACTGCAAAAAAGATCCCCTCCAATGTTGTGAACTGTGCAAAATTCAAAGGACTCTAGACCATATTTTTAAAGAGTGTCCAAACTTCAATCAACTAAGACAATCATTTAAATTCAAACATGAAGCTATATTGTATTCCACTGAAGAACAAGATCATATTATTAAGTTTTGTAAAGCTGCAACATTTTCAAGGATATTTAATCTCATACTGTATACATTTATTAGTATATTCCTACAATGTTGTAATCCCATAATATCAATTGTAATTTAATGATATACATGTAATCTCTAATGTACAGTGTATATAGTCGCTAATGACCATGACGTTGATGCGACTATAAATAAAAATTATTGAAAAAAAAAATATTATTTTTATAAATTAATAGCCAAATATTGATTATTATTTAAAAGAAAGTATGTAATCAATAAACTTAAGACTTAATATATCGTATCTATAGATTGACTCAAAATATTTTGTTGTACCATGGATTCATAAACCAAATATTTAGGCCGAGGAACCTTTTAGGCATATACGACTTATCTTATTGTAAGTCTAATTATAACAATCGATACAAAACTCATAGATCTATAGGATCTTGTAATAAAAAGTTGACAAAATAAAATGGTTAGTACAAGTAGAACTATATTAGTTATTAATATTTGGGGAGTGTTGCCACGTACGAACAATGAAAAAAAAACTGTCTTCTTGGATATATCTTTTGTTTAATTATTTCGAGTAAAAAATATTTTCACAATTAACATAGATAAATTTAAAAACCCCAAGATAGAAAAAAATAATGATGTTCAAAAATATCTAACGTTGGAAAGTGAACCACAGATTAAAAGTGAGTACTATTAATCTAGTAAATTTATGTAAGATTTATAATATGTCTGGTATTTCTTGACCTTTTTGGTACAAGTAATTCAAAAATGGGGAAAAGTATAGTGTATAAAACAGTTTGTTGTGCATATTTAAAAACGAAATTTGTTGATATATCAATGATAAAAAAATTAAGTATTATATTTTGTCTTAAAATTAAAATTTAACAAAATATACTACTATCATTCCTATTCACATTATTTGTAGTATAGTTACATTTATTAAAGTTAACTTTTATGTAATAATTTCACTGAATTTATTTAATACCTTTATATTATTTGTATTTATGCCTAATTAAGTGAATCTATTTTTATTCTGATGAGTGGGTTAAGTTAAGTACCCGGAAACAGCACATTGGTATCCTACAAATGCTGCAGAAGTTTAAAGTAACCAGGAGAAACATGCAACAACGCAGAAGCATATCCAGAAACCAGCAACTAATGAGGTTTCATCGAATACCTCAAATACTATTTGCTAAGTAATCCATGGACGATAGACGAACAATTGTAGAATTGAATGTTGCAGTGTTCATAGCAGCAATTTTCGTGCAATGTTCAAATAAGTATTTGGATCATTTAGGTGTCGTTCTTAAGAATTTAGACGATAAATCAGATCTCAAAAAAGTCAAATTACGAACAATGCATTGCGTTACTTGAAAATATAAGTAGCCCATCTCTTAAAAGATTTAATTAATGGCATTGGCGCCTCATACTTTTCAATGATAGTTCACGATACCACAATAGTTGAAACAAAAAAGTAACGGGAATTACGATTTTGATTTGGTTTTATACTGAAGAAAAACGTACAATTGTAACATATTTTTGTAAAATTGAAATGGAAGGGGGTAATTCAATAACCATGCATAAAACATGGATCAGTTTCGTTCATTCCAGCACTTTGGTGGGGGATCTTTCCATCTCCCCCAGAGTTCGGTGCTACAATTACTGCAGCACCCAAGGCAATGAATGCTAGCGACGTCAGAACTTTGGTAAGATATCTGCATTAACATCAGCAAATCACTGGCAAGGAGACGCAGGAAACGATTCCGGATGGCTACAAGTTAGACTAACAAAGTGAAACAAGCGAACATTTTTCTTCGATTTATGTGCATATTAAAACAATGAGTACATTAAAAATACTTCAGAGGAGGAACGCATGATGTGTGCTGCAGCATTGTGACAATTTAAGACAAACCATCTTTGATTTCAATAGTCTGATTAGCATTTCCTGAGTTGCGAAAGAGCCTTTAACTTGCTTTAACTTGTTAGAAAAAATACAAAAGCGAATAAAATGAAATGTAAGACTTAGGCTTTCGCAGCCTGAAATGTTTTTTTAATTTATTTACAAAAAAACAGTAAAACTGTATATGACGTGTGGGGAAAGAAATTTACCTCCGCACATTTTCTTGAGGGCCAGAAATTTTATTTAAAAAAAAAACAAACGAAAAAATGAATTTAGAAAATAATTATTTTAGAAAAATAAAGATATTTGAAAAATAAGTTGAAGACTTCACTCTCCGCACGCTCGCGTTTGGAAGAGACAAGAAATTAAAATCTGTGATGGGAAGTGGGAGACGAGGAACTCTCAGAACTCGATTTCTCAATTCAGAATTGGCGATGTAAATTGACATGGAATTTAAATGTGTTGTGGGTGAGGCTGAACTGAAGAGCTCAGAAGAGCAAGACTAGGATTATTATATATTTAGCAAGACTAGGATTATTATGTATTATATATCTCAGAATTACATTCTGTTACAATAATTCAAAACGAGACAACGCATTGTGAATGCAGTCCGTATTTTTAAACCGTAATAGCCTTTTGTTAGTAGAATTCCCTTATGGAACTGGCATGAAATTTAAATCTATAATCCGAACGGGTTGGGGCTGCAGCACTCGAAAAGGCGTCTCGGTTCTGGCTTCGACGTCGCGCGGAGAAGAGCGCCGAGCGGTGTTGTAGAGGGCGACTGCCGGAGCATGAGTAGGGGCGGAGCGGGGCGGGGCGAGGGGGGAGGCGGAGCTGGGAAGATGACGAATGGGAAGCAGCAGCTCGCGGGGGCGTGGCAAAGAAAGGCGCGGGAATTAACTCGCACACAAGGAGCGCCTTCTCCGCCGCCGCCGCCGCCAGCACGCGCAATCCCAGCGGAGGGCCCTCGTCAGCGGGGGCTGCGTCGCCGCCCGCCGCCCCGCAAGATCGCTTTCCAGCCTTCGCTTCCGCGAGGCTGTACAACACGCCGCGGTGCCTGCGCTAGGGCCTCACTTCCACCGAGTTGCTCTCACTTGCAATTTGCGGCGACGATAGGGTAGCGGTTAGCGTAACGGACTGCTATATCCAAGTTCGCGGTTCAAACCCGATCGAAGCATTGGATTTTTAAGAGCGAAAAAAATCCTTCGTACGCCTTCCTTCGGAGGGGAAGTAAAGCCGGTCCCATGTTAGTAGATTTACTTGCATGTAAAAGATCCTCAAACCTAAGTGAAGACTTTGAGTTAAATTCAAAGTTGCCTGTTTCGTCGCCCAAGGAATACCTTCTTTCCGCTAGTTGCTGAAAAGAGGGTAGCAAAATTTGCTTGGTCAGACGGAAGAGCAGGTCTCATGGCCTGAGTCTCGTCACGTAAAATAAGGCATCAATTCAATTACATTTTCTTTAGACTGCCACTGGTAGGGTTGTCAACCGTCCTCCATTGACTCAATTGTCCTCTCGTCCTTTGTATTTTAAATTAATTCCTTTTAGTAAATTTTTAACATTTATTATCATTTATTTTATCATATGATTAACATCCGTTACGTCGTATGGTTAATTGTTTAATTTAAAATATTGTACAGCCTATCTCTGTAGTGTTAATTTTGTTGCGTTTATGTACCTATATCTCAAACTATTTTGTGCATCTCTTTGAAATTTGACGCACTATTTTATAGGAATGTTCTTCACATGCAGTGTTTTTAAAAAAAATGATTTAATGTCATTTACATTGTTTAATAATTTTTTCTCCTTATATTATTTTTTAAACATTTGTTTGAAAATTATACCCAATATCTGAGTTTTTGTGCTTGAATTTTTATATAAAAAACAACAAATCATAGCAAATACATGTTAAATAAATGAAGAAAAGTTCGTAGAGTTATGTGCAATAGTTTCTGAGAAATAGGTACATGAAGACAAAAATTATAATTTTCAGGAAATGATTTTGTGACAACTTACCTTTAACACATTCCAGGTGCATATTCTGGCTCTTCAGCATCTTTCTCTTAACTTTTCCTCCTTGTTCCTAGTTACTTACTGGTTTTCAACATTTTTACTCTCACATCTGCCTTTTTTACCCTTTCAAAATCTACTTCCCTAAAAATTTTCATTGTATATGTCCCAGGATTTATACCTAAATGTTCAAGTACTTTTTTCTTCACAAGTACCCTTCATTAAAAGTTATAATTGGATCATGTATACCTGTAGACAAAGGGGTAAACCCAACAAACACATATTTTGGCACTCTGGTCCAAATCACATTGTTAAAAGATTCATTGGGATTCTGATTTCTTCCATGCAAAACTTGGGCAGTAAATATATATTTATAAACAAATATTTTAAAAACCTTTGACATGAATAACGCATTTAATATTACATTTACATTGCCAGGATCTTGGTCAAAGTTCCTATCACTAGCTGAAGTGACAGCTGAAGGAAATATGTTTTTCTTAAAGCAGTGGAAGGTGTACTTCTCCCACTACTACAAGCACTGTTCTCAGGCGTACCTGCGTCCTCTAACCTTACACTTTACGAGAGCTATTTGTCGCATTGCTATTATGGTCTTTTCTGTGTCCTCTGCCAGGAACTCACGTTTTCTCTAAAAACTCTGAGATCTAGACATAGTGACTAAGACGCTACAAAACTACTCACAGCAAACAAACTACACCACACGATATTCTCGTAAATAAAGCCGTCAAAATGTCAAAAAAAAAGACTATCGCAAGGCAGTTAGGCCACACCACTCTTCATACAACCATCAAATAAATTTCCCTAAAACACTTTGAAAACAAAAAAAGAAGTGTAAAGAGGCAGGTGACGTAAAAATGGGCGTGGCACTAGGCGCGGATAGACATTTAAATGGCATTTTTAATTCCATTAGAAACAAAATTTCTCAAAATAAACGGTTCACTATATTAAGTGAATGTTTAGGATTAAAAATAACATAAAAAAAATAAAATCGAAAATGTTGGTCTTATGACATGTACAACCATTTAATATTCATAAAATATTAAATATTTATAAAAGGAAAAGTGTTGATGCTTTTTTTGCCTAATCGAGTGTCCTCCCTTTCACAAGAGCATTGTTGGAAACCCTAGAAACTAGTAAAAGCATTTCTTTCAGAGCATGCATAGCAAGCTAAAAGTTCAATGTTTAACACTAGTGTTAAAAGTTCGATGTTCAAATGTTCAGATAAAACTAATTGCAACGAAGAAACCGAAATACTTTCGTCTGACCGCATCAGATACTACTGACCTTAACGTTGCATTTAGTGACTTGTATAATTGAATTAAAATACAATGAGTCGGTAAGGCTACCTAAAAATCTTATCTTAGCCAGTGTACTGTGGGATAATTATACTGTCGACTGCGAAAATTAGAGCATATTCCTTAACGATTGGTGCAAAAAATACATCTCCCACTTATGTACGGTCTAGTTGAACCATACATTTTGAAACTTGATATTTCAATAAAAAATGAAGTGGAAACGACTTTGAAGGTTAAGAAGGTCTCTGACAAATGTCTACTTTTGAAACAAAATATAAAATAAGAAAAGTAAAATTAACTGTTTATTAATATTTTATTGTTATTGTATATTCAGTCCTTTTAAGACAAATATAAGTAGGAAAGTCTTATTCTAAAAAAATGCAATTCTTCTGAGAGCAATTCAGCTGTTACTCTTACTTTCAAAACGACGCCAGTACTTCATACGTAATGACCATGCGTCTGTCAGGAACTTCAATACTTCCTTTGTATTTTCAAATCATACGCAGAGATTTTCAGATGTACTGAATTCCTCGTAACTGGGTCAGTAGAGCACAGCTGATACACATGTCATTGATTTGACATTCCTGTATATTCCATTTATAATTACCACATGAACACGAAAGTGTCATTTTTCGCCGGTAGTATTTTTCGTATAAAAATTTGTAACCTTGTTTGTAACGTAAGCTCGTTTCTATTTTTGAGAACAAACTTTCTACTTATTAAAATATCAATGCCAATGATGCTCTTTAGTATCTTTGGTTGTTACTGCCTTTACATACCTGACGGAAACACGCGGAATGAAATCGACTTCATACTGACGGATTACATTCACAGTATAGAAAACATGACGACTATCAAGGATCTCAAATTTGACTCGAATCACAGAATGATTCTTGCAAAAGCGTAAGTTTCCAGGAAAACAATGTTACACGCTCACTTAACAACAATTTATTAAATCATTATTTACATAGTTGCCAGCAGGGCCATCTTTAGGCACAGGCAGACGAGGCTCGTGCCTCAGGGCCCCCACAGATAATAAAAAATATATAACAAAACTGAACTAGCGTGCGAAACTACGTAAAGTACCATTGGCAAATGATTAGTTTGTTTTTTACTTAGATCTTATTATGTAAATATTGCTTGTGTTGTTTTTAATCATATTTTATTATGTTACTATTGTTAGTTATTAGTAAAATATTACTATAGAAAATACAGGGATTAGAGGTACTATTTAATTCCGTTTATCTATTTTTTTACAAATCCTTCCTTACCTTAAAAAGAGGAATCAAAATGCTTATTAACTGTGTAATATTCAATTTTTAATAACTTATGATCGCCAGAACGTAATTTGTTGAACTAAGAATTAGGGGCCCCAAAATCTCTGAGTGCCTCGGGTACTTTCAAACCCAAAGACGGCCCTGGTTGCTAGACATTACAGGGTTAGGGAGTAGCCTCTCCCTGAGCTGTGCCGTCTTTCTACGGCATCCGACAGACGGGTGGTAACTACCACTTGCCGCCACGTTGCCAATCATTGGCAATTTCCAGTTACCAACATCTCCACACGTCCGGCTCCAGAACGTTTCCCGCTGACTGCTGACTGACCGTCGACTCCCAGCGGTAGACTCCCGACTGCTGCTCTTTGGGCTCGACTCGGGACTGTTTTCAGGGTGCCATCTGACTCCCTTCAAAGGGCCGATGTTAGGCGGTGAGACTAGCTTACATGGCTCGAGCCTACCAGGCCGTGTCCAACGGCTTGCCGCTGCCGCCGCCGATCCCCGACAGAGAGCGCTGTCTTGCCGCCCATTATAAAAGTCATGCGCGGCCTGACAAGCGTGACATGAAAAACTGGAAAATAAATTTGTAAACCTTCGCAGCCACGAACATCTAAGAGTACAAGAATACTATGGTGAACTTGAAAAGAACATCTCAGCAGCATTCAAAAGTTCTACACTCAAAGCTGGAACACCCAAGATGATAACTAAACTAAGAGTCAATTCACTGAATCTCATCAAAGAAAAAAATAAACTAGTGGTGCTACAACAGTACATACTTTCCCGCGTTATTGGAAACAGCTACATAGTATTGAAATATTGCACTTTTTGCGCTACTAACATCTGAGCTATTATTTGAAAACGTCCAATTCAACCAAAAATCAAATAACTCACCGTTTCCACCGCAGTGTTGTCAGAACTACGTGAATTCTAAAACTGCATAAAAATATAATACAAAAGTTTTGTAAACTTGTGTTGGAAAAAGAAGCCTGATACCCGGACAATATAGAAATGCATTTCATAGGGTCTTTCATTTATTAGGTATGACTATACATACTTAATAGTTATAAGCAGGGTAGAAAACAAGGGAATCCGCTTAGTGCAATCGTTAATAATAAATTGGAGTTTCGTGTAAGTTGTAGATTTTGCTCGAATTAAGAGTGATTGGGCTTAATTAGGGTGCGGTATACTAGAATGTACATTTTTAGTTGGCGTGTGGCTCGAAAAATTAGTCTATGAAATGTTTAAAATACTTGGTGGAATATTTTATCTACGTAATTTTATTATTTGGAGGTTTTCTCGAAGAAATACTGACATAACAATTTATACAACCAATAAAATAACTCGATAATTCTATTTCGTTTCCGTGTTTTTCGCGATGCTCTATCAGGTTTTACAGGTTTGCGAATTTGTATTCAGAACCTAAAAAATACATAAAAATCCAAACAAATGCACCACAGTGTGACTTTAATAGACATCACAGGTCCCAGAAACGCCCATGCAATGTGTGCGACGTACACAGAACATATATTCCAGGAGCGAGCGCTGTAATGGTCGCAGAACGCGACCCTGGAATCAGCTGACAAGCTCATAGCAGGTCAGGAAAGGAGGCTGTGACGCACGCCAAGTCCCTCGGGGCGGGAGGTGACGTAGTTAAGTCGACTAGAAAATTGCATAAATACCGCGGACCTGCCTACTCTCTTTTTTCTTGCATCTCAGCTCTCGTCTCTCGCTGCTCGTATCTTCAATTGCATGAATAGCCGTCTGATAGTTACCAGTCTCTCCGACGAATGTTAGTTGAGTTTCCTTTTGATAGTGTCGCGAGAGGACAAAGTATTTAAAAGTGCATGATTCGAACATTATTCACTAGATCCAGGAAGTGAAGTTTAGTGATCCAGGAAGGCTCACTAAATTATTGAGTTAGTGTGTAGTGATCTGTGTTGCCGCAATAACTACATTCGCATACGTGCAGCAGAAGGACTGATCGCTCTGTTATTAATTGAGAGCGCTGCACAGTACACCAGGAACTTTTTAAGTACGCATTCTTCGGATTGCGTATGCACTGTAAACGCACGAAGGCGTACGGTCCAAACGTGCTAAAGAGAGAAGAACCGGAAAGTACAGGAAGGTTTCGTTCGTCATCCGCAATTCGAATGTACACATTCAAAGTCTAAAAAGTTATTTTATTTGTGTTTTCGCCATTGTACAGTGACTGCTCTATGGTTCTTAAATTCATGTGTTTTGTTCTATTGAATTCTTCTGTGTGTGTTTGGATAATTCCTTTTCGCCTAGAATGATCTCATTGCCCTGCGGTAAATAAAAAGCTCGTCAGCGAGCATCCGTCTGCGTCCTTGCAATTATGCTAGACTACGCATAAGGGAGAAACGTCAGAAAATCAAACCTTTCCGGCTAGATCAATTTGAAGAAAGGATGGGATTAACAGAAATGTACGATTTTATACTTAGTCGTAGAAAACATGCTTTATATTGTCAAGTTATGCAAGCAAAAATAACCTAACAAGAATATTACAACTTTAAATAATAACTAAAAATAAAATATAATGTCAATTTTTTGTATGTAAAATCTTTTCTTTTTTAAAAGACTTGCAGTGATTAGGAAAGTATCACTCAATTAACAGGTAACAGGTAATTATTTACTCAACTTCAGAAATTATACTACTTTAGAAGAAGGAAGATGTGCCCATCATTTCTCGAATATGTCACAGTTTTTATGAATATCGTCTGCATATTTTTCTACTTAATCGACTATTTTACTATCACTTTGATTAATTTAAAGTAGTTCAGTTTTAAATGCTTTAAATAACTGTAACATTTTTTGTACGTCTCTTAATTTATTTTTGTAGCAATGCTACTCTTTCATTGTTGTCCAGATTCACCTGTTTCAGCTAAGAAAATATTGTTTTATACAGTATTTGATATTTGGAGTTAAATATTAATTATTTTCTTTCTGTGACTTTTTTGTCTTCAAGAAACATTTGTGTACAGAGACGAACTCATTTTGTGATTGTATGGATTTTATTTTAAGATAAATTAGTGGAAGAAGTGTATTTGCCTCTGGTCGTCTACTTATCAGTATAGGAGTAACCTGTCACTAACTTGCTTATCGTTTTTAATACGAAGAACTGTCCTGGAGACCCGAATTTGTAGCAAGAAGTACATTATTTTGATGATAGATGGTGAAGAAATAGCAAGCAAGCGTATCTAAGCTCAGGTAACGTATTCACTTCATGTAATTTGAGTTATTTTATTTGTGAGCATGTAAACTAGAATTTCGCAATACAAATGGAGCTAGATTGTACATTAAATCCAGAATACAATTTGAAATAAAAGAAATATTACTTATAACCGGGCGTTTACTCTCTTAATCTCCTCAACAGTCAAAGAGTCCATCAAAACACGCTTTCACGTTTACTCAGGAAATATCGTAACGTTCAATTGAAATTGTAGATAATCTGTGTAACGTGTGGGTAAATTAAATAAATAAAATCTCAAATATTTGAACTTTAAAGAAAAACTTATTCTTACAACTAGAAAAGTTATTATTCTTAGAATTATCCTTCATTACTCTTCGTGTTGCATAATATTTGTAATTTCTTTGTATTTCATTTATCAGTTAGTACCTGCAAATAAATAATAGTTCTTAATAATGCGTAATATTTTTACTTATATTTAAAAGGTAAAGAAATATAAGCTTTGTATCAGCACTTCTAAAAATAATGCGTATAAATGCTTAAGGTAAATGGCTATTTCTCCTAACCACGAGCAGTCTACATTTTGAATTGATTCTCAACTTGGAGTCAGGTAAAAGTGTTTCATAAAATAATTTTGTTTCTTTATACGTATTCATAAAGAAATACCCCGACGTTGTCCATTGAGCGCTTGTCCTCAGGAGTAATCCTCCATTAACATTCATTCAATTTGCCATTTACTATCAAAGCACCAATAATTGTCAACAGCACCGCCAGGTAGCGTCTCCGCACACGAGCCTATTACACCATGCGCTCCTGCGACACTACCCAGCGACCAGAATTGAGAAGAAAATTAGACCGTGGTGAGGTTTAGGACGTTTTACAGGGATTGGAAGAGCCCCATGAAGCAAAAAAACTCAATTTGTTGGAACAAATTTCACAGGGAATCGAACCCGGACCAACTTACTAAGAGGCAAACGACTTCGTTCGGTGCCATGAGCGCTGCTCTTATCTAATTATATTATCTAAATGTATCAAAACGCATTAAATGTGAAATAATATACAGACTTTCATTGTTTTCGAGATAGCCTCAGAAGCGCCCACTTAAAACTCCGTGTTCAAGGATGTGAGTAGTTTCAACAAAATATATTTACTCTTGTTTCAAAAGTTAAGTGTATACGATTTCATTAAGATCAAAATAAGACTGTAAATTTGTATAAAAGTCAATCAATCATTATTCATTATACAATGAAAAATAATGATAAAGGAAATGGCCCTAAATTATGACCGAAAAAATATTCTTTATATTTGGAAGGTAATTACTACGTTTAAATAATTGCATTACTTGTTAAATAAATGGCTAGGGCTGTAGTCCTTTTAAGTCATCACAATACTTGCATCCTACCACGTTCTAACTTTTCGAATTCTGGTACTCACACCGAATAGTCTCTTCAGCGCATGCAAAGCCCCGGAAAAGAGACCATAAGGTACGACTGGGAAAAATACCTAAAGGGAGAAAAACCTGCCGCCAAAAGAAAGTACATGCTAATCTACCAAACTTTTTCTAAACTATTTCTTTACTGGCGTGTACCTTACTCTTCTCTTTCCATTCTCAATACCTGAAATCAAACAGCACCACAGTAGATTGCCCCCACCATTGTACCTGCTTGGACAAAAGCCCTAAAGTGTTCATTTAATTATTAGATGATTTGCTTCTTTGTTTAATAATTTACTTATCAATTTACTAACTTAATTATTGATTAACTTAATCGTTGCTTACCCTTTAACTTATTTATTTCCTCTCCAGTCTAAGCTCCGCTCTTACAACTAACCAATGCTGTTTTCCAACTCCCTAAATACCATTTCCCTAACAGATCGAACAGATAAATGTTCCTAATTTATTCGTGAAGTGAGATCTATTGTCACCAAATGGACGAGTGTTACATTTCTATGTTGGAAGTAATAAGTTTCCATTCCCATTCATTTTCCACCTCATGTTTCTGTAGCACAGCAATATAAAAGGATGTGGATCCAATCTTCCCCTATCAGCGCAAATCACACAGATGATTTTACCATTCGAATCTTTCAATCTACGTAGCATCCACTTCCCAGCCCTAAACCAAGCGTATCCTCCTCTTGCGTCCCTTCTAAGTGTGTGAACGTAACATTCCGTTCCTCATACTGGACTCGTATGAATTTGTGCCACTAGCGAACTTTTTCTGCGTCTGAACGTCTGAAGTTTGCAGCAAGGATATCTTGTCTTTTAATGTCTGGAAGTCTATCCGAAATCAACCGTTCTCTCACTTGTTCCCTATCCCCAACAGTGGCGAAGCGTGAGGTTAATTTTTGGATAAGCTCAATCACGAACATATTGTAAACACACATACTTAATTTTAGAAATATCGAATATTACGAAGCTAGTGATCAGAAGAATACAAAGGTAATACAATATAATAATAATAATAATAATATAATAATATAATAATGGTGAATATTAAATGCAATCATACAACAATACTGAAATCAAGAATAATCCTACTACAGAACTGAAAAAAAAATATATAAATGAAACTGCTTACTTACATTAATGTATACAAGTTGTTTTCACGAGATTGCGGCCATCTGAATTGTTTTAAGTTTTTTTGTAAATTAATTCTAATCGTCTGGTTTTCATTTCGGAAAAAATGTCTAATCACTCTTTCTATAAAAATAGCATCTAACATTTACGAGAAGGTTTTTTTCTATTGAAATAGTTGCCAAGTTGAAGAGTCTGCTATTTGACATAGAATTGCGTAAATGGGTTTTACTTCTTTTCAGAGTGCTCATTGATCGTTCAGTAGTAGCTGATGACATCGGAATGCTGAGAATCAGTTGCAATAACTTTTCCGTTTGTTCATAACACAGATTGGAGATCGTTATCAACAATAAAAGCTAATAATTCAGTGCAAGATCTGACTTTGTCTTCTGAACTGTATATATTGACGAGTTCGTTGTGTAGTGCTACGAAGTTAAAAAGTAAAGGATATGCATTCCTAAGTTTTTGAAATTCAAAGTTTGGAAAGGTCTTTTTGAACTGAGCAAATTTTCTGTAGTTATAGACTTCAACAAATGAAAATTCATCAAATTTGGAGAATCGTTCATCTAACTGTACTATGATGGAATCCAATATTTCGAAAGCACAGCGTTTATGATTCTCGACAAATTGCTCGGGATTGAAGTCTGTTCTGAAGTCTGTATGATTTTTAATTCCAAACTCTCTTGAAGGCATTCATGCAAAACGTTTTCACTACGTAAAGCTGTAATATTTGTCTTAGCGGTTCTAATTTCATTGATGTATAAGTTTACATCACTTGTGCACTTTGCTTGGAAAATGCTGAACAGATGTTCGCTATAGATAAAAATTCTATTGAACAAGCACAACAAAAATGTAAACATTAAAGAGTCTCAAGTTTTCATGAGGCCCATTGCACAATTCATAGATTCAGGATCCCAATCATTAGACTCAGTGATGTAGCTTACCGCATTCCTTAGTTCTTGGTAATGATGTTTAATCGTAGACACAGCACGAGAAATATAATTCCATCGTGTTTGCACTGGATGAGGTAATTGGAATCCATGTTGACGAAGTATTTCTGAACGACGTGTAGATCTACTGAAGAATGAATGAAATGCCGTGAGGTTGCAGATGAAACATTTTACTTCTTTAATGGTTTTTGCACTATGTAAAAGAACCAGGTTCAGTTGATGTGCATAACAGTGGATGAAAATCGCAGTCGGATATTTTCGAAGAACGATGGCTTGCACCCCTCCGTGACGACCCGCCATAACAGATGCTCCATCATATGTTTGGCAAATTAACTTTTCTCTCCATATTCTCGTCTATGACGGAAATGACTTTGTTAGATATTGCCTCGGCACTTTTATCGCTCGAGACATCATAGAAACCCATAAAACGTTCAATGTTCCTGACATAAACATACCTAACAATAATACTGAGTTGTGCCTTTACAGAAACGTCAGTTGTTTCATCCGCTTGTATTGACACGAAACTCATGTCATTTATTTCTTTTGAATCTTCTCATTTATAGCAACTGTGACTGATTCTATTAGATCATTTTGAATATCAGAAGAAATTCCTTTAAACACCGTATTGCTCTTCAAATGATCTTTCATTATTCCTTCTTCCATGGCAAGCAAACTTAATGTTTCTAAATAATTTCCTCTGTTGAGAGAATCTGTACCTTCATCGTGTCCCCTAAATGCTTGTTCTTGATTTCCTAAATGACAAACAACGTCGATTAGACGGCCTACAATTTTTCTATTACACGCAACATCACTGTTATGTTTTTCAGCTTGAATACGAGCACTTTCTGAAATAGCAATGATCAATTCTGTATCTCCCAAGCATATGGAAAGCCTCTGCATTTTGAATATGCAATTTACTTGTCGCATGTTTCGAGGCTCTAAGTTCAGAATTTTTTAATGTAGTCTGACCATTTTTACACCAAGAATTCTTCCCCACCAAACATCAGGCAGTAACAACAATGATACGTCTGTTTTATTTTATTTCCTGACAACCATCTGTATTTAGAGTACCATTTTTCTTGAAAAGTCCTTGTATATTTCCCATCCTTTTGTGAAATATTTAACTTTGGTCTGGCTATTTTTTCTTTCAATTGCACTTTTTGTTCAAAGGACAACACCTCAATCCGAATTACTCAACAAAAAGTTAACTGAATCAAATGAGTCACCATCTATACTCTCAGAATCTCCCATTTCGTGTGGTTTAATCTCATAAACCTAAACTATTTCATATATGTCAATTATAAAATGAAGCAGAATTGCCACATTGTACACCGTTATGTGTTATTGTTCGAACAACACTTCACTTGTAACGTACACACGAACACGCTATTCACGCAGCTTACAAACTGATCCTATTAGTAAACTTTCCACACACAGAATTTTACTAGGGGATTCCCACACTCGCCGTGATGCCAACCTACACATACTAAAATCGGAATTTTCTAAATAATCGTGTATTGTTAAAAGTTATCACAAAGTTAAATAATGTGGGAGAAGAAAGTTATCATTCTCAATATTGTGCTTATTGAATTAGGAATAGATGTATTCAAATACTGAAATTCGAAGTAAATGAATGTTTTACTCGGGACGTTTGTAGCGATTAGAAGTTGCCCAGTGACCTCTAGCGGACATTCCCGGAAAGTTCCACGCAAGGTTGTGGTGAAGAGATCGCCTGCCGGCAAGTGTTTCAATTATTTGTACAGTCGTGAATCCGGCCTAATATCTGCCCGAGCAACACAGCCAGCCCACTCAACGCGCATGCGCGCTCACTTCCCCGCGCCCCGTCCCTCGTCTTGTGACATCATACCGTGTTAGGCTGAAGGAAATCAGCCTCTCCCAGGCCTCGCCGCGCCGCCTCTACGGGTGGCGAAAAGACTCCACGTATGGAATGTGCATTAGAATAGAAATAGAAGAAATAACTTTGGCGCGCATATGTACGGATTTTATTGGCTAAAAAGCGACATTATGCATGTACAATTTTATTCTTTTTAGGAAAGAGATATTTTTCTTCTTCTTCAAAATTCTTTGGGATAGCTCAGCTTACTCTGCCAACCCTGACGCTTCGCCACTGATCCCCAACCATCTCCGGAGAAACGTCTCCAAGACCTGCGCATTATAGTAAGAGTTTAACGTGTACGCCCAAAAGCACTGATCGTCCTCTGTAATTCCACTCTGAATATTTAATACGCCTGTAACAAGTAATGTACTTCAGCTTCCGGATCAATGACCCCCATCTCGATCAGGTTTTTGTCCAGTTTCCCTGATCCATTGAGCAAATGCTGAGATGGCCCCTTGTTTTGCTTCTGGACGTAAATGTAGCTTCACTGTGCGCACGTTTTGTTGAGCACTCCTTTTGCTTGTAGTTCATTTACAGTTTAAATTGATTTTCTATAACTCGGGAAAAAACATTTTTCAAATATCTTTATGTTTCTAAAATAATTATTTTCTAAATTCATTTTTTCGTTTTTTTTTGTTTGTTTTTTTTAATAAAATTTCTGGCCCTCAAGAAAATGTGCTCAGATAAATTTCTTTCCCCACACGTCATATACAGTTTTACTGTTTTTTTGACAAATAAATAAATAAATAAGCACCTACGAATAAGCGGGTCAGCCAGTTCACCTGCTAATGTAATCCAAAACTTAATGGGTTTCATTTCAAAACCTTTCAAATTCCTACTCTACCAATCTCTTGCAAGATACTTAAGAAAATATCTTGTCAATGAATATCCATTTCAAATTTGTTTTTCGTTCCCGAACAGACGCAAATTGTAACGGACATTGAAAGCATTTTATATAATTGTAAAAAATAGAGCTTTTTAAAAGACAGTTTGTAAACTTTATTTGGAAATCACAGAGATCAATTCAATTTAATTAATGAAATCAGAAAAACAGCTTTTTAGAGAACCATTATTAAATATGGTTACTTTTGGGGCACCAAAACGTTTACTTTTAGCCCTAGTGCAAAAAGTGAGGTGATGCCCATATGTTCACATAAAACTGTAAACGCAACCAAGAAAAGGAAAAACTATTTTCTGACCGCATCAGCTTCCACTGAGCTTATGTCACAAAATGTAATTATGATTTGTGTAATTTAATTAAAACAAAATTGAAGACAGTAAAGCTGTCTAAAAAATAAGTACACGACACACCTGGTAAAAGTGATTTTGTTTTGCTCCTAGGATTGCGACACTTACAAATGGGGAATCGTGCCCCGATCTTTCCTACCAGCAAAATAACATGCCACTTTTACCACTCGTGTCATGAATACTAATTATTTTGTGGATAATCATTTCTTAAAGAAGAGCAAGAGGGAGAGAGAACTGGAGGACCAAGGAATTTTCCTCGAGTGAAGGAAAATGAGTTCGGACAGCATGACGATTCTTCAACATGCAAAGAACCGCCCCGCAACTCCTGTCCATTCGGCTATCCTCAAGAATCCTCCCGTCCCTACCATCTGGTCCACCAACTCAGCATTGCTCACCCTTCCTGGGCACACGGCAAATTACCTCGTGGACCCCAAAAGCGCAGGCGCAGGTGCATGTAAGTCATTAGAGAGTTTGTCTACTCCCGTTGTATAATGATAGTCATTTCGATACAGTTTTCATTATGACACAAGTACTTGACCAATCACAGAGAAGTTTACAAGCCAAGTATTGACAATTAATCATTGAGAATCGTTTTAGCAAATGTTTTGTTCGATTGTGTACATTAAAATTGTATTTGATATTATTTTATGCTCAATAGTTTTAATTTATTTTATTATAAGTGTTTTTCGTGAATAGATTATTGAAAATAACTTTTCTTGAAACTGGTATCGGTGAAAGGAAGAATACGGGCCCCAAAAATTAATGTAGGTCCAAGGGCCTCTAAGGCTGTTTAAACGGCATTACGTTTAGCATCACAATTACAGTGCGGGATAGGATACATTTTCCAACCGACTAGTGTGTTGCTGCAACCTCCACAGTTTGTCCTGGTCTTCTTGAAAAGGGTATATATAGTAAGTGAAATATCACAACGTACCGATGGACTGTCTGAACTAATGAAAGAGTGGTATTCAGCTGAATAATATTTCTTTTTGTGACTTTTCCAAGCGTTCGTGGAGGCACCTTCGGCAGAACATTTTTTTGTCTTGATTACGTTTCGTAGTCTGGATTTGAGGCGTTGCAATGAACTTGTATTGCGGGTGTACTCATGGGTTAAGAGTTCACTCATGGTTTTGGTTTATTTGATGGAATGTCCTTGACAAGGCTATTATTCGCCGAACCAGTTGGGGGTCGATGGTCGATGTTGGAATTATACAAATGTGAGCCTCGTGGTTTACGTTTAGAACAGACTAATTTTATTTATATAAGATGTGTTCGATCAGAGTAAAACGTAATATTCAGCAGTGATCTATATGTTAAAGCTTATGTCGCCTTCTGGCTAATTCACGGAGTAGCCGTTTAATATTCACATTATCTAAAATGGGTGGATAGAGTTCAAAGTAGGAACAGCTTCGAAACGTAAATCGAACTTTAGACGGATTATGAACACATCAGCTAAAATTAGATGTCTAGGGTTGGTGACGAAGAACAGCAGATATTAAGTGTGGTAAAGAGAAATCATTTATAATTTACATAAAATCTCCCGGTATCATACACACTATATCTAAAAGAAATCTCAAAACTGAAATGGCTATTAACATACAAGAATTATACTACAACATCACCAAATCAGGGAAATCCATCACAATAGAAACGATCCAAACAGAAGAAACAATAGATGACAACAGTATATAGCCCGACAATGATAGGGCAGTTGGAGACTCAAACAGTGTATTGACCATATCCAACACAATTGACAATTTAAGGACATATATTAACAAAATATCTTTTGAAAAATGGGACAAAATATGGAGAGATCAAAAAGCCAGTATCCTTCACAAGAAAATCGAGCATGTCAACAACCTTAATCTCAACAGCAAATTAAGCAGTAGAGAGCAAGTCATCATATCAAGAATAAGAACAGGCCACTGTAAACTAAGCCACCTTCACCTGTTAACTAAGAATACTCCTCCCATCTGCCCTATCTGCAGCATCCCAAACACCATACAACACCTAATTGTCGAATGCCCCCAATTCTCACAAGAAAGACAAAAATATCTGCAAGGAACTGAACTTCGATTCAATCCTTGACTCCCCTACATACCAAAAAAAAAATTTATAGAATTTTGCAAAACATACCAAACTTTCTGACGAAATATAAATGGAATAGTGTATACAACAAGGAGCAATCAATGTATATGCAAATATGGGTGTACACTTATGTATACGTGTTTAGCGTAACAATATTTAAATATATGTACATATTGAAGTTTGCAAACAGTTCAATATAATATGTTTTATATCTTGGTGATGCAATACATTGTCTGCCGAGTGAACAAGTCTATTTACCAAATAAATATGTTAAGAGTCATAATAAGAGTATGTGTATTAAAAGTATTAAATGCACCAAATCTCAAGGAATTCCAACCGAGTAAAAGTCTATTATGGGAAGTACAATGAAACAAAATGAAACCAATAACACAACAAATAATGAAAACGCTTTTCACTGCACCTTCTGTAATTACTATTGCATTTATGTATTTTGTATTGCATTTTTTGTTTTCGTGGTATATTTTCTATTGTATCCTCATTGAATTTTCTGGAATCTAAACTGTATATACAACAAACTGTGTATCCTTGTATTACAATGTAAACAATTGTAACCTTATACCTGTCGCTAATGACCATGTAGTTGATGCGACAATAAATAAATAAATTAAAAAAAAAGAGAAATCAGACTCGTATTAGGGAATTTCTTAGAGATTAAGGTGATGTGCAGTTTCCACAACGTCAATCGTACATTTCTAATTATAGAATGTTGCCTAACCTAACCTCACGCTATACCTTAGTTGACGCTTTGCTACGCATTTCCGAGTCGTGGTGCCGGAGTTGAAGTTTGCAAATACGAACGTTGAGTGTAATTTATAAATCACTGTTATAACAAAAAACTTCTTGCAAACACATAAGACGTCTCACACATGCATAATTACTTTATTTTAGCCAACACTTTGTGGTTCATACCGGACGGATAATGGGATAGTAGACAGATAATGGGATACATGACATGTATGTATTGGAAAGTACTGGAGCTAGCATAGGTCCTTGAGAGAATCCACATTTTAACATTCTTTGTGCACTTGCGCTTAAAAACCTTTACCATGATATTAATCGGTCTACCAAGTGGCCAGGGGCCATCTCTTTCGAAGTTTATCAAAAACGCAGTGAGAATCTCACGTGCAAGTCGCCCGCGATGAGTTAATGTTAATATCATGAATTTGTTCTAAGTGTGGCTTATTTTATTCATATACTGTGACCTCGTGGGAACACTACAGCAATCACAGACACGAGTTTAGAATATACAGGTTTATTTGTAACAAGTATTCACAAATAAACAGTTTAACAAGTTATTTACAGTTCTGATAGACTCTTTTCCCGATCGTAGGAGCGATACCCAAATAATTCAAGAACGTTCTGACTCGTGGCCCTCGCCACTCCTCACACAGTTTACGTACATAATGTAATGCTTCGTGACCGCAGTGATTACATGGAAAAGATGTTCCACCGCGGGGTCCCAACACATGGGTTGCCCTATGAGAATAGCTCGTCTCCGTACCGCCATGGGCGCAAGTCTAGTACATCCGCACGAGGTTTCCACTCAGCTAAAAAAAACACCCCCGTTTTATTTCGGCTTAGCTGAAGGTTAGTGTGCTTTATGTGTAATTGCAGTTCGCACGCATTTCACGTTTTACTGCTATGTGTAAGTAGCTTGATGTGGGTTCGTGTTGGACCATTTGGTCAGTAGCCAAATCGACTTTTGTGTTTAGTCATGTTAGTGACTGCGTTTTTGTTATGGTGTGTTGCACCAAGTCCTCAAAATATCCGTTGTCCTTTAGTGAGGACATGTCGAGCTAGTTCTTTAAGCATCGCCGGTGCTTCGCTGGTTTGAAAGGCTTCGTTGCAAGATTCCTTTCATCAAGCATTGAGTGCGGGACTCGATATCGAGTTCCTTCCTGAGAACTTCCAACCGTTTTCGAAAGGGAGGGCGCGCTATGAGTCTCAGAACTCTGTTCTGAACTAGCTTAAGTGTATCCTTGTACTTATGTGCTGTAGTCCACCACGTCGCAGTGACGTAGGTGGCTGCAGGCTAGCCACACATTTTATAGAGTGCCAGTTGAAGTTTCAAGGTAAGTGTAGGTTCTCTCAAGAGAGGATGTAAGAGTCGAACTCTTTGCTGAAATTTTGATCAAATTCACTTCACATGTAAATGCCAGCGTATCTTTCAATCAAAAGTGGTGCCTAGGCAAGTTGCCTTAGGCGCCCACTTTGGTTTTTAGAGTTTGTAGTGTAATTTGTTTTGGTGGTGTGAACCGCTTTGTGTATTAGTGTTTGCGACGATTGTAACACATTGCCTGAGATTTTTCCGCATAAAAAGTCAAGTGGTTTTCTTCCGCCCACTTCTGCGTCAGGTTCGTATGTTGTAGTATTTTGAGTTTGTGGTTGTGGTTGTGTGTTGTAGTATTTTGAGTTGGTTCATTCCTCTTGCTAGGACGTCTATGTCTTCTGCGTAGAGGAATAGTCTTATTCACGGTATACGTGGTATGCCACTGACATACAGCGAGAACAGCAGCGGAGAGAGAACGGAGACCTACGGGACCCCGGTCTCTATCACCCGGTTTGAGAAATCTCGCTTTTCCCATACGTACCACAAAAGTGCGGTTTGTGACGAAAGACTTAAACATATTCGTTATGTCTTGTAGGCAGCGCCGAATTTTTTGATGACTGTTGTGTGTCATTTTGTCAAAGACTTGCACTATGTCGAGATAAATTACAGGTACATGTGTAAATAACAGATCAGCAGAAATACGCTGAGCTATACAAGTGCTTGTAGAGAAGCGGAATGGTCCGGTCTGAAGGCGAACTGTTCACCTCGGATGAGATTCCGCGAGAGAACAGTTGGCTGGATTCGCGCGAGGAGAATCCTTTAAAATAATTTTCCCATAATTGGAAGGAGACTGATTGGCATGTGGCTCGTAGTGAGTGTGAGATCATTACCGTTTTTCGGAAGCATTGCGTGTTTCCAATTTTCCGGAAAGTACCGCTGTGTAATGCAGCTATTGTAGATCCGCGTAAGCTACGTGCTTATGATCGATAAGGCCTTCTCTAGAACAGGAGGCCCTATTCGGTCAGAACTCAGCGCTTTGCGGTTGCGCAAGCATTTCATTGTAGTCGAATTTCTTCCACTGTACAAGGTGTAAGTGCATTGGCCATGTCTTCCGTTTTTGCGGCAAGGAGTTTTTTTTTGCAGTACGTTACAATACCGTATATGTAGGACTTGGAGCAGTAAGAAGATGAATCACACTTCGACTTTAGACGACAGAAATACTTTGAATTATGAATAGCAGAAGACATTCTTTGGTTGGTAAAGATAATCTTTTTTTGCCCTAAGACATTCAATTGAATAAACAAGAAATAGAAACAAGCGTTATTCACATTATTTGATTGTAAGAAATTTCCACTGATTAATTCTAGAATCTATTTGATTTAGCAAACGTCATACTAGTTTGATTCAATATTAGTTCAGAGAAACATCGTCCTTCCCATCTCATGCATCTAGCGAAACAAAGGTTTAAGAAATAGCAGGATCGTTGCAGCAAATCTGTAATTTCGAAATAAAAAAGCATTACATGTATTTAATAAATCAATTCTCTCCATGGTATTAACATTTCAAGGTCGTTATTTCGTTTCTCGTAGTAACTATGCGTGTACTTCTCTGTGAGATTTTTTTACCTCTAATAAATATAAATAAAATGAAATGTATTTATGAAAAATACGTGCAAATGCAATAATGTTTTAAATTTCGTAAATACACGTTTTATTCTTTCTTTGCAATAATTAACAGAAAAATGTATCTAGCTACACGAAAATACGATAAGTTTGCATAATTTTAATATAACTACTAAAATATTACGTTTGCACGGTAAATATGAAAGAACATCCCTACTCCACAGCTAAACGCGGCCGTCGACATTTATTCAGACAAATTGAATCACTGATGTGGTCGGCACGAGAAGGAAAGGAAGTGAACATCATCTCTCTTCTGACGGACGGTGTGGATGTCAATTCTTTCGGCGAGAACGACACCACTGCACTCATCGAAGCCGTAAAATTTGGTAAGACTAGAAGTAACAACATTAAACATGTTTTTCTTTAAATATTATAGTAATATGTCAATATACCGACACTGAAGTAAGTTATCCAACCCCTGGGGTTTGGCAACATGTCCGCTGCTCACTGCCGACATAGGCAGTATTAATGTACATTTTCAAATTTTGCTCCTGATGCAGGAGCAAATTTCTTCTTATTTATCTGCTACTAAGGTCTTCCCTGACCGAACGAATTTGAGGTTTGGTTAGGATAAGAATTTTGAGAAGATTAAATTTTGGGGGGATTATATCCTGGATTATTTTAATATTGGAAATTTCTCTCAATATATTAAAACATTTCAAGCAATTAATTTAGTTATTAATACATGTATTATCATGCCTCGATCTCTTATATATATATATATATATATATATATATATATATATATATATGAGTCTTTTAGCTGATATCACGTATACATGGCAGAAAGCATGGCATCACTTTTTCCCGTGAATATGTATTAAATCTGTAAAAGATGCAGTGTTAACCTACTTTATGATTTTCTCGATATGTGCACTCTTGAAGAAAGTATTAAGGAAGGTGAGAAAGAAGAAAGAGGGGGCAACAGTATTGTGAAAATGTTGTGGTGTTGTCACAATTAACTAGGAAAATTACTGCAGTTGTGCCAATATCATCCGTCGTACAAGGTGACATGAGGCAGGGCATTAACGATAAACTAGTGAAGACACAATGGCATGTACTTTCCCTCAACAGAAAGGGTTACGTAATATTAAAATACTACAATTCTACACACGTTAACTCAATTCAGCCATCATTCGTAAAACTTACGGCCGGTTTCACCAACCTTGATCAGAAGCATTGACGGATGTTAAACCATTGACGGCGAGTCAAACGCCATATTTACATTTCACCGAGGACATTTCGCCTGCCGATTGATACAATTTTGACGGACCAGTTGCCTGCCATTAATGCCTTTGATATCTCGTTAAACTACTGTTGTGAGTGTAGGGTGTATGAACAATATTTTCAGCATGTTACACAGAAAAGCTAAAATAATTTGACACAAATTTGCTTTTATTACATCGAAGTAAGATTGTAAATTTTCAATCACCAAATTCAGGGATGGACACTTATTAAATGACATCGATGTTTTCCTTCAGCAGTCTAGTGGCGATGACGATTGAATTGTTATCAGCTGCCCTTGTGTTGAGATGTCCTGGCGTATATGTCTTGGGCCTAGACGTGTTGTCATTTTGTGAACTGACAATGCGAAAAACAAGCGCGGGATATTCGAATCCAGGATTTACAATTTTTTGAAATATTCAACAATACAGAGTGTTCCCCGAAAGCAGTGCCCTCATTACCGTTCTTTGCTGCATACGTAGACAATATTTAAAGAAAAAATGCATGTGTATAGATGATTATATCATTTTCCATCGTGCATATTCTCATAAACGATGTGTTCTATTTCCTGAAAACTCGTTTTTCGTTTGTTAGGTTGAAATCTAGAAAATGAGACCATTTTGGTTGTTCTATTACATTGTGGAGGGCATCTCTTCATTGTTGTCAGAAACTTCGGAAGTTGGGTTTCAGTATTTTGCTTTCAAAACTTAGAAAAATAGTTCAAACTAGACCAACGGGTTCTTCAAAACCGGTGATTGAATGTTTTGAAACGTGTTACCACCCTAGGTAGGAAAGACACTGTTCAGCTGCTTTCAAAACTTTAAAAATAGTTCAAACTAGACCAACGGGTTCTTCAAAACCGGTGATTGAATGTTTTGAAACGTGTTACCACCCTAGGTAGGAAAGACACTGTTCAGCTGCTTTCAAAACTTTAAAAAATAGTTCAAACTAGACCAATGGGTTCTTCAAAACCGGTGATTGAATGTATTGAAACGTGTTACCACCCTAGGTAGGAAAGACACGGTTGAGCTACTGCTGCGGAACGGGGCCAACGTGCAAGCGCAAGACGCAGGGCGGATGACGGCCCTCCACTGGGCGGCGCGAAAGAAATCCGTGCAGATGGCAACCCTGCTGTTGGACGCCGGCGCCGACGTCAACGCGCGGGACGTCTCCCGCAACACGCCTCTCCTCACCGCCGCCAGCAGCTCCGCCATCGACGTCGTCCAGTTCCTGCTGGAGCACGGCGCGGACGTGCATGCGACGGACAGCCACGGCGACACCGCCATCCACGTGGCCATCTCCGAGAAAAGCAGCGTCGAGATCGTGTCCTTCCTCATCGCGACGGGCGTCGACGTCCACGCGAGGGGCAAAAACAGAGGCACCGCCTTGCACAGAGCTGCTGAAAGAGGCGACGTCCACATTGTAGCCATGCTGCTGGAGAAAGGAGCCGACATCCACGCGACGGATTACTTTAGAAACTCGCCTCTGCATCTCGCGTCCGGATGTGGGGCTACGACCGTCGTCAAACTATTGCTGGAGAAGGGAGCCGACGCACATCCTCAGAACGTACACGGAGACACGGCCTTGCACCTCGCAGCCGAGAACGGTTCCGCGGCCTCCGTCTCGTTACTGCTTGAGAAAGATGCCGACGTTAACGCGCACGGTGTTTTCGGTTACTCGGCTCTTCACAACGCGGCCGGAAGAGGCGCTCACGACGTTGTCTCTCTGCTGCTGAAGCGAGGCGCCGACATCCACAGCAAGAACTGCTTCGGGCACACGCCGCTGCACTGCGCCGCTGAAAGCGGCGTGTTGAACGTAGTCAATCTGTTGTTGGACCGAGGGGCTGACGTCAACGCTTCCGACAACTTGAATAGGACGCCTCTTCATAAAGCAGCAGAAAAGGGCGTTGTGACAGTCTTCGAGCTGCTTATAGCGAAGGGTGCCAACGTCCACGCACAAGACATATACGCTAGCACAGCTTTACATAGGGCAGCTGATAACAATTCCATCGACATCGTCACTAGACTGCTGAAGGAGAACATCGATGTCAATCAGAAGGGCCACAAACAGAGAACGCCCTTGATGAAAGCTGTAAAACGAGGTTCTGTCCCCATTGCTTCCATCCTTCTCTGTCACGGAGCGGACGTCAACGCGAAAGACATTAACAAAAACAGCGCCCTCCACTACATCAGCAACAACTCCGGCGCCCTCACGTCCCTGCTGCTGGACCGCGGCGCGGACGTGAACGCGAAGAACCGCGACGGGGACACGCCGCTCCACAAGGCGGCCGGACGCGGCAGCAGGGAGATTGTGGAGCTCCTCCTGGAGTTCGGTGCCGTCGTGAACGCGTGCAACAACTTCGGCTACACGCCTCTGCACAAGGCGGCGTCGCGCGGCGCCCACGACGTGGTGGTGCTGCTGCAGGCGCACGGCGCCGACGTGCACGCGCGGACCTCCGGCGCCGAGACCACGCTGCACGCGGCGGCGCGCAGCGGCAACGCACAAGTGGTCTCCTGCATTTTTAAGTTACACTTACTGAGGTGTCACGTTACCCTTTTATTTATCCGGAACTCTTTGGCGCCTTTGGATGCAGGCTACTCATTCACTCTTCTCTACTTACCTTTACTTCTCTGCCGGCGGCTGACTCGTTTTGCTGTGAAGAGGACGGGTTGTGCTTACCCAAAGCAACGGCCAGAGAGGCGTGAGGTCGAGAGAAACCAGATAACTTTCCTCTACGCTAGTTTATTGTTTCTAGATCATCATAATTTATCTCTGAATATTATATTAACCTTTTGACAATAATTACGCTTTTCCCTAAGACTTGCACGTGAGGAACTCAGTCCTGCCCGTATGCACGTGACTCACCATACCGATAGACATAGCTCCTGCCTAGGACTCGCTCACACGTCCGTTCTCGTTGATGACCCCCGCTCAGGTGACTCGATCTCTCACCGTCTGCTTTTCAGCTCGCCCTTTTCTCCCCAATCGTCAACTACTAGGGTCATAAGTCCCGTAAGTGAAGTGTATCTTATGCTCGGGAGGTGGGTGGTGGTCTTCCCCCTGGATGGCGAGATCCGGCGCTGATCTTCCGTCAGCTAGCGGGGTTTCCCCAACCAAATATCTCCCACCAGCGGGGCACCGTCCAACCGGGACAAGCTCTAAGCTCCCGACTGGTCTTCCGACATGTGTGGTAGTGTAGTGAATGTTAGTGTAAATGTAAGGTGAGAGGATAGGACAAGAAAAAGTTAGGAAAGGTCGTGCGCGGTCTGTAGCCCGTTTGTTATGGTACTTCTTCAGCATTCGCCTGGTGTTGGCCGGAGAAACCATGCAACTGATCAGAGCAGCCGGCCGCTAGAATTTTCCTTCAGACAGCGACTGAATTCGACTGACAAGCTAGTGTCGACAATTCTTCAACCGTCGGGGCTCGAATCTAGGAACTTCCGGTCAGAGGGACTGCAAAAAGGGTAATGTTGAGGGATTCGAAAAACTTTGTTTTTCATTAGTCCGTTATTTTTGTTCGTATTTTGCGTTATTCTGTTCACAAAGTGAGTTGGGTAAACGGTTTGACTTTATATACAACAGTTTAAAAATTGATAGAAATATTTTTTGGTTTCTCCAAAAAAATTGTTTTTTAGACATGGGTACTTTAAACAAATGGCTATTCTATTGTATTGTATATTAAACCTATTCCTTTACAATTATTATTACTTAGGTCCAAATCATTAGAAAAATATCTAATTACCAAAAGATAAAAAATCATCTTATAACAAATGGTATAGAATAATTCAGTTGAATGATACTCCTAATTGTTTATAAGGTAAGTGTAAAGAAAGTGACAAGAGACGGATGGCAAGATATTGAAAGGATAGGTAGGAAATGAAACTAGAGCGAGTAGGTATTGACTATTAGATGTCGAGTTTTGAGGAATTTGAGGAGTCGAATTTGGGAAAATGTAAGATTCAGGATACGGTGAGATGGATATTAGAGGACAAACATTAATGGATTAGTACGATTGAGACATAAAAGTGCACAGTATGCAGCGTATTATTTTACACTACTATTTATTATTTACAGCCTGTGTTGTGCTTGAATCTAATTACTGTATATCTACAAAGTTGTAAAAATAAATAATCCATTCTACCCCCCCCCTACCTAGCGGAGGCGCTCTGTCCAGCGCCGTGTCGGAAGCGTAAGGGAGATGCCTAAAGGCCGCTCCACAATATTGGTATAGCGGCTGAAAGGTCGCTCCACAATAGCCTGCGAACGGAACGTAAAGAAAGTTGAAATACGGACATCTCAGGCAGGCGTTCATAACACGACGGGAACGGGAAGGATGGTCAACATTTATCTCGGCCCGGGAACGGGAAGCCTCTCGACCAATGACAGTACAGCAACTGGCGGTGAAGTTTTCCATCTAATCGAGCGAGCGGCCCGCGCGTGAAACTGGTCTGGAGCGGAATTGAGAGTATAGTGCAATATTGACATTAGAGCGTGAATTTGCGAGATTAGGGCTTAAGGCGGATTTTGTTTGTCGATGATGAATTGTGTTAGTTTTTTTAGTGAATTCAGTATAATTAATTTTCAATTCATAGTAATAGATAGAATTAAAATTTCCCAGAAAATAAATTTTTGTTTCATTTAAGTACATTGGAGTGTTTGTTTATTGATACAATTTTGGTACGTTTTAGTTTTTGTAAGTTCATAGTAGTGTTTGCATTTTTTCATTCACATGTTTTTTTCTAATTAATATTCTTTCGTTAAAGTATTCGTTATTCATACCAGCACACGCAAAAAACTGAGTAGTGCAGCTTTAGTGGTTTCGGCAACTGTTTCCCGAAGTTCTCTTTTTTGCGCAGGTTCACAGCGCTATTCATTTTCCCCTCGGAGTTTATTGTGAAGCGCACATACCTCACGTACCCGTTTCCGTCCTCGCCTTCGCGTTCCCGTTCGCAAGGTAGTGTAGAATGGCCTTAAGGCCGATATATACGTTATAGTTTTCGTGCAGATTCTCGTACAGTTTCTGTACAGAACCGTCAAGATCTCAAATTAAAAGTATAAAAGCCAAAAAGTCGAGCATACACGGTCTATACTAGACTACGTTTTCTGCATGAATCGCCACAAGCCGCCGCTAGGGGATCTACCGAGAAACAACTGAATTGCGCCGTGCGAGTACATTCAGTGGTGGTATTTCTGTGGGTGCGATCTGTCTGTGGTCTTGATTTAGTGTTAATTAACCATGAGGAGCATAGATAATCAAAATAGGAAGGCAGGAATAAGGAAAGAGATAGTTTATCACAATATATCACTTCATACAATTGCACCTTGACACACCTAACCACAAAATCGACATAGCTGATTGCCTTTAGTGAAGGATTCTGCCGCTAGAGGCGTTGGAGTCAAACTATAAGCTTTCTACATGACAAATTATGAACACGTTCATAATTTTTCTTCATGCAGAATGCGTTGTCTGGACTGAATGATGAATCTACACGAAAACTGTACCGTGTATATCGGCCTTTATGACTTCGACGCTTGCTCAGCCGTGGCGATCGGGCCGCCTCGAGAGCGCTCTTTCTCCGCCGCCCGCGGAGGGAGATTCCTGGCCCGCTCCCGCTATCGCCGCGGCATCCACGCAGCGGGTCGGTTAAACGCGTGCGTCAGGCCCTTGCAACTCTGCATCAAAACCGGAGACAAAGCTTGAGGGTGCTACTGTAGGAGGCGCTAGTGTCGCCGGGTACAACTACAGGTTAGGGTCGCCAACTTACGCACATAAAAATTGGCTGATTTCTGAGAAATACGAAAAGTTCAATTATTCACAATGTGTACATTTAAGAAACGCTGAAGAAAGAGCGAACATGGAAGTTATTGTTCGTAAGATTACGCGTCTGCGTTTCGCGAACCTACGCAGCAGCCACGCACGTTTGAAGTATCGTTTGCAGTAGTTCGTATTTCAGTTCCTGTTACAAGGTGACACAGGAGAGCGCGCCAGTGTAATGGTATCCACCACATTAAATGAGAGTTAAAAGGCCCTGGTGTGGTGGAAACAACAGCGACGGTGTCGGTGTTGAGGTGTCGCTGCTGCTCGCGGAAGGCGTGGACGCGCGGGCGCAGAGCGTCGACCTGATGACGGCGCTGCACTACGCGGCCGACGCCGGCGACGCCCAGATCGTCTCGCTGCTGCTGGACAGCGGCGTCGACGTGCAGGCCAAGCACTGGCACGGACAGACGCCGCTGCACTGCGCGGCGCACAGCGGAGCCACGCAGGTGAGCGGAGGGGAGAAGGAGTCCTTCACGCGAATCCGGAGGGCAACGTCTCCGAGTAGCCTGCTGCTGGCAAAGCACTGACGTAAAGCAGGGATTCCCAACCCTTTGCTTAGATTGACCCCTTGTAAAGGCAGCGAAATAAAGCTTTAAATGATGTAATGGGAGAGCTGCTAGGTGTGGACACAGTGGATCCCTCTTGTTAGCAGATTTATATAAAATCAGTAATCATTGAATAAATAGTTAAGCTTTTCCTGCAGTTGGCGCGGGGAGAAACAATTTAGCATTGATTTCGTCTAGCAAAACAGCGGTCAATATCTCAACACCATTTTAATGCGAGAAAGTCGTTGTGTGCTCTTTGAATTACTCGTTGCCAACTGTCTCGACTTTAAATCCAATTACCACGGCACGCTAATACATAAGTACTCATGCTTGCTTCTATATGCCGAGATCACGACTGCTATGAAATTACTATTATGGAGTTTTGAATTTTAATAACATGCTTTGGCAGCGTCTTCTGGTGAATTGTGGCAATTCCTAGAAAATGATATTTCTGGCTTGCCAGGTGACCAGAAAGTGCTGCAGTCTGGTGGTCGTGTTTGAAAGCATTTCTTTACAAACAGTTGACAATCTGGCGCCGAAGAACTCTCTCCCAAAATCTCCCCCCAAAGCACATCGTGAAAGAAGTGATTCTACTCGTTTCTTTAGAATAAGCGCGCAAAATTTGGGGAAATTTATTCTGTCTCCAACGTTTAAAATGTATGTTCTGAGCTGGTAATTTATGCCAAAGATTGTTATAATGTTTGATTTATTCGGATGGCGCCAAATTTGAATCATTTTTGGCCGCTCATGTGCCAGCATCTGGTTACAGGTCGTGGTTCAGCATCCCAATCTCGACATGTACGTGGTGGCAGGTGGTGAGCCTGCTGCTGCAGAGCGGCGCCGCGGTCAACACCGAGACAGGTTGTCGCTTGTTTTTTTTTATCTCGCAATTTACGTGGTCGTTGTGGCTGGATTTAGGTGGCGAGTCAGGTATTCACTCTCGTAATTTTCGCGGTCGTTGTAGGTGGTTGCAGGTTGTGTCTCAGCATCCCAATGTCGTCATTTACGTGGTGGCAGGTGGTGAGCCTGCTGCTGCAGAGCGGCGCCGCGGTCAACACCGAGACAGGTTGTCGCTTGTTTTTTTTTATATCGCAATTTACGTGGTCGTTGTGGGTGGATTTAGGTGGCGAGTCAGGTATTCACTCTCGTAATTTTCGCGGTCGTTGTAGGTGGTTGCAGGTTGTGTCTCAGCATCCCAATGTCGTCATTTACGTGGTGGCAGGTGGTGAGCCTGCTGCTGCAGAGCGGCGCCGCGGTCAACGCCGAGACCAACGGCGGGCGCACGGCGCTGCACGAGGCAGCGCGCAACGGCGCCGCCAACGTGGTGCGGCTGCTGCTGGCGAGCGGCGCCGACGTGCACGTGCGCGACGAGAACCGCACGACGCCGCTGCAGCTGGCCGTGTGCGACGAGGACATCGTGCACATGCTGCTACAGTTCGGTGCCAACGTCCACGCCAAGGACTGCAACGGGCGCACGGCCCTGCACAAGGCCGCGCTCAGAGGCTCCGTGCACGTGGTCGCCCTGCTGCTCAGGCACGAGCTGGAATGATCACAAGCGTATTTACCCAATTAAAGAATGAAGTTTCGCTCTCCGTTGTGCACTCTGGCTTAAGACTATGTAGTGTTGTCATTGTTGGATCTAGGTTGAAGTGTTCTCGAAAAGTTGGTAAATTGTAGGGCGTTGTTGGAGTTATATGGTGGGGATTGTATGGTATAGTTATATGGTTATTATTAGGTCGAATTTTTATTGTTAAATTGTAGAGACGTTTACAGCTAGTAAGTAGTGATTGTTTGGAGTTATTGCCAAATTGTTGTGCTACTAAGTTATTAGATATTATTGGAGCTTTGCGGTAGTGATTATTTGGCATTTTATTGCGCAACTGTAATTTGCTAAGTTATATTACTAATGTAGCAAATATCATGAGCGCTCAATTGGTTTCAAACGAAGATCGTTCTCCCTCCTCAGCAAATAAAATTTGGATTAATGAAGCAATTTGTGAGAGCGCTGAACAAGGATGGCGATTTGCTTTACATACTTTTGCAGATTTCTCCCTGGGCAGAGTACGAAAAAATTAGCCGACATATTTGATGCATCCCCAATTATGAAATTCATAAATGACACAAATGTTGCTAGTTCCCTGACTGGTACTGGATCTTCTACCTACTTCACAGCTTTGTCACTGTTCTTGTTCACTGTCATTGTTCTTGTCACTTTCAAGATTTTGGGCAATCGTAAAACAGATATTTATGAAGAACTGGTGCAAAACTTGCTTTTAAACTTTCAAAATTTGGATGCAACAATGAACATAAAGGCACACTCTCTCCATAGCCATCTAGACAAACTTCCAGAAAATCTTGTCAATGTGAATGAGGAAAAGGGCGAGCAGTTCCATCAAGAAATAAAGATGATGGAAGGTAGATATCATGACAGATGTGATAGACACATGATGGCAGACTTCTGTTGGAGTCTACGCTCTCACGATTACATAACTTTCTCTTCGTACAAAGAACCCTCGTAGGGGCGAGAAAGTAACTAGAATGGCGATCCCCAGGCGCGGCGCGCAAGTGAACGCCAAATGCAACGAGGGCCGGACCGCGCTGCACTTCGCCGCTTCTGCGGGGGCGGTGGAAATCGTGTCGCTGCTGCTCAAGTACCACGCGGACGTGAACACGAAGACGCGCGCGGGCCAGACGGCGCTGGCGCTGGCGGCGTGCCACAACGCGCCCGACGTGGTGGAGCTGCTGCTGCTCAAGGGCGCCAACGTGCACGTGCAGGACCAGTACGGCCGCACGCCCTTGCACGAAGCCGCAGGATGCGGCACTGCCGAAGTGGTCTCCCTGCTGCTCAAACAGGTTAAATGATATTTTTTTCTACTCCCATTCTATAATGCTGTCATTTGATGGCTGCAACCAGTGCATAATGCATAATGATACGCATTACGATACAGATTTCATTATGATACAGGTATTTGACCAATCATAGAGAAGTTTACAAACCGACTATTGGCAATTAATCATTAAGAATCGTTCTAGTACATGTGTTGTTAGGTTCTATTCATTAAAATTGCATTTAATATTATATTATTGGATCGTAATTGCACTTTGATTCTGTTTGATTAGTACTCCCTCGCTGGTGGAGAGGTAATCAAAACCACCTGCGGCAGGGCAGGGTACGATAGGGTTAGATAGCTCTCCGCTAGGTAGCCTTAGGTAAATCCTTCATGCCAACTGAAAAAATTCAATGTAAATGTATAACTTATAAATGTTACCATAAGTCGTAGGAAAAGTACTGTATGAAACTCGATGTAATGAGTATTAATACACTTGTGTGAAGTTTACGATACTCTCTCGTATTGTATTATCACACTCGTGTATTAATACCCATCATTACATCATTGTTTCATAATGCACAGAACTATAATTTTAGGACCACGGCCTACCAGCCCAGAAACTTTTGCTAATATTGGCTTTAATTAGTGCATTTAATTAATCACAAGTTGAGTTCCGTTCTTTATTACAACAGAAGAGTTTCACTCTAAATTTTATTTCAGAAACATATTGATTTCTTTCCGGAATTTAATAAATCTGTTACTCAATGCCTTTACGTTTGTACACTGTCATTGCTCTTTGTACACTGTACATTGTCGTTACCACTACAGCTGGCGAGTTCAGTTCGTATTTTCGTCTCTTGGTCTCATATTTATCATGCTATCACACGATAAATTTCATTGATGACGCTGTCACACGACATCATTTCATATTATCATGTCAAAGTGTGTTCAACTCATAACGATTAAGATGCATCGGTCGCACATGGATGCAGCGTCGTTCGAAATGTAACGTCTATGGGTGAACTTGGTGTGACGTACTTTGCATCTCATTAGTACTACTTGATGCAAAAGGTGCTGCTGCTGGATTCACATCGTGAAACTCTCTAATTTTAAATTTTGAGCTTCTTAAACCATTCTATTCATTTCCCTCTAGATTATCTAGATTGATTTTAATTCTCTTGTGAAATCCCTGCTATTTATTTTTATTTATTTATTTGTCAAAAAACCGTAAAAACTGTATATGACGTGTGGGGAAAGAAATTTATCTGCGCACATTTTCTTGAGGGCCAGAATTTTATATATATAAAAAAAACGAAAAAATGGATTTAGAAAATAATTATTTTAGAAAAATAAAGATATTTGAAAAATATCATCACTTCTTTCTTCACTCTGAGCTGCAACAGGGCGCGGACGTGAACGCGAGGACAGCGAACAAGCAGACGCCGCTCCACGAGAGCGCCTTCCGAAAGAACGAGGACGGTACGTGCCCTGAGAAACACGTCGCAGATTCCCAGCAACGTAACTGGTCTATTCAGGCCTTTAGGACTAAGGTGACCAATTTTTTTGCAATGAAAAGAAGGACGAAAATGTTTGAGAAAAACATGCAACATTACCATGTGAAACGTTTTATTAATTCAAACAAAATGCACTAATTTTGCTTTCATTCCTTTCAATTATTTTATTAAACGAGTATACTTCTATTGAATATTTTTGTCGATATATCAGTTTCTAACAATATATTAGAAATGTCGCAGCAAGCAGCATCATTCATATTATATTTTCGGGTAAGTGCTGCAGCTAGAGTATTACCATTCAATCTTGATTTCTCTTTTCTCGAAAAATTTGAAGAAATAAAGCTGAAACCACTGAAAACGGGGAAATTTGCCAGATCTGTCAATAGTAATCGCGTCTTTCCGAACGGTACCGTCCCGTGAAGCGTAATAGAGCGGCATCTCGTAATGTGCCTATTCACTGCGTTTAGAAGGAGATTAGGGATAATTTACACAAACGATTTAAGTTATCCTAACCTCGTAACTAAAGTAGAGGTGCTCTATCAGTCCAAACTTTCTCGAATTATTTCTAAAGTCGCAATTTTCGAAAATTCAGAGAGTGCAACGAAAATGGAAACTTGTGCCATTCTTATTAGTTCCTTGTTCTAACTTCGAAAAAAAATTGGAGAAAAAATAGGAAGTGATTTTTTCGTACGTGACCTTTTTCAAAGAGCTGATATTTGAGAACAGAGTTTAAGGCAAAAGTTCCTGTCTTCAATTTTGTAGTTTTGAAATGTTATTTTCTAAAATCTGGAAAAGAGAATAGCATACATTTTTAATATATACGACGGGAAAATTTAAAAATAGAAATTGGAACTATTTTTGAGAAAAACATGTTTAAAAATGAAAATTTGCCTAAATTATGCGAAAACGTATTTTTTTAAAAAAATTGTACGTGGTCCTAAAGATTAAAAAAAGATTTGTTTAAGGGAAAAATATTTATCTTCAATATTATGTTCTAAGAAGAAGTCGAAAAAAAATTTAAACGGATGCAATTTTCGAAACATTGGAAATTTCAACGAAAATAAAACCTGCACCATTCTTTTAAGAGTCTTTTCCATTATCCTCGGACAAATTTTAATTAAAAATTTAGAGCCATTTTTCGGTTCAAGCCCAAGTTAGCCGAAGTTTGTGTAATAAATATGAATTATTTTACGTGTTAATCACTGTCCGTGACCACAATTTGGTATATCAATGATTGTCAAATCGCTTACATGGCTACACACGCAGAAAGTTCGTTGTAATAAATGTATTTAATGAAAATAAAAATGCAATACTGACTTCAAACATTTTTCCATTAAAATACTACATTCAATGCTCAAAGATTTTGTGGTATTGTTTATGGACGCGCATGTACAAAACGCTCATTTTAGTTATATTATAAATTTTATCCACTTATTATTGTTACTTAACCATGGTCGCAGGCTTGGGAACAGCGCTAGCTGGCAAAAGTCAGACACATAACCATAACTCATATACAAATAGTGCGGTCGGGTGATTCGGCCTTATGGATGGAACCTTGGGACAGGTGAAGTTGGTGAAGAGAGTTTCGCAACAGCTGACAAATAAGCAGCAAAGTAACAACAGCATTTTACGACACCGTAAAATCATATTATATGAGAATTTTTGTGCTAAATTGCATCATTCATAGTTTATATTTCTTACTACAGAAATTCCTTACATCATTGCCCATTGACGTTAAAGTTGAGCATTATTCTGTACTCTTGTATGAAAGTATTCTTTAATGTATTTACTCAACTAAAACAATACATTTTAAATGAAGTTTATATTACGAGTAAAATCCATAAAATAAATTGCTAGTAATACACATTCTTATGACCATATACAAAAAAGCCAGAGGAACAGTAAAACTAATTAGTAATTAGAGAGAAATATGTTTGACTTTGGGCACATTCCAAGATAGAGTTCCGTATTAATTAAAACCTAACTTTTTACCCATAATGTATAAAATACAGATTTTTTCCACGATATGTCCAGGCGTACGCGTTCTCCTTGCGGCTGGAGCAAGAAAAGATGTTAAGGATCAGTACGGACAGACTCCTGCAGAAATTGCGAGGTCCGACGCCATTCGAAATTATATCAGGTGAGTAACACCTCATATTGAAGCAAATGACTATAAATAAGGATATCTGACAGATTGAGGAAAATACAGATAACGTCCGTTTTATAAGAAGAGGAAGTACCCTTTTACAACCGACCACTATTTGCAAGTGGTGCAAATCTATAAAAAGAAATAAAACAACATTGTGAACAGATAAATGGAAAACAAAATCAATGCCCGAGCAGATGTTTCCCAAAATCTGCACGTTGTGTCCAATAAATTCTACCTCCCTACCACTAAAACTAGTATGTGATCTAACAGTTGAATGGTTACCAAAAAATAAAACAGTTTTAGCTATTTATGATATATGTGTTGTAAAGCACCTGATTATGAATATAACATTGGAAAATTGCCAAACGAGGCCGTTACATCAAGTTCGGTAATCAATTGAGTATTGTAATCAGTTGTTACGACACGAGTATCGTACAACGTTTTATCTACTTTGTAAAACTGTGTTAGATTAATGTGATATTTCGTCCTATGCCTTCATTTAGTACTCATATGTTTTCTTTCCTGTAAGTGGTGACACTGTTTTCAATAAGATGAACAATTAAAACAAACTTGGTGTACACTTTTCACATGAGTGAATATAGTTCTGATTCGGAAATAGAAATAGCACCAAATTCTGCTATAGAAATAGCTGCTTTTCTGCTATTTGTTAACCAACACATCAAGAAAGAAATATGAGCGTGAGTATTTAATTTTTAAATATTGGTGTGAAGAAACTCAGTGAATGGACAAAAGTTCAGTAACTTAAGGTTTGGGGATGGCATAATAATTTTTGTGCAATCAGCCACAGAGTTGAAAACAAAGTTCAATGAACTATCACAAGAGTGTCAAAAAACTGGTCTAATAATTAACGCTAATAAAATAAAAATAAAGACGAACGGTCCATGTTCCCCCATTAAAATAAAAGATTTAAACATAGATTACGTCATTGAATACCTCTACCTGGGACAAACAGTATCATTCGAAAAGTCAAGAAAAAGAAATTAAAAATAGAATCTCAAAAGCTTGGAAGAAATTTTGGGGTCTACGTTTCATTCTGAACAGCAAAAAAGAAAGCTTAAAGAATAAGAAAATGATATTTGATTCCTGTATACTGCCAGTTCCTTTTTATGGGGCCCAGACATTGTCTCTGTCAAAATAACTACAAAATTTGGCAAAGAAAAATCGAAAGAAAAAATGCTAGGAATCACGCTCCGTAGATAGAATATGAAAAGAAAATCTCCGCAAGAGAACAAAATTAAGAGATGTGTGCAGAGAGGCAAGAGAAATTAAATAGAGACGGGCTGGTCACATAATGCAAATGGATCAGAAGAGATGGGCACATAGAGCTACTATATGGAACACAAGAATAAGGAAAAGGAAAGTGGGACGACAAAGAACTCGTTGGTGCGATGAAATAAGAGCTACAGCCGGCAAGGTAGGTTCAAGAAAAGCGAAAGATGAAGGCTTGTGAAAAATTCTCAGACATAGTGAAGATAATAGGTGCGACAATGACGAGTTCAACGATTAATAATGGTCAGGAGTGTGGTCAACCATGAATAGCAGCAAACAAGATGGACAGTGGTCAACAAGTGAACAATGGTTAGTGATGGTAGTAGTGTAAGTAGTGATGGTAATGGTAGTAAAATCAGAAGTCAGTAAATAATAAGTGGACAATAATACGGCCAGTGGCCAATTACATTGACAGTGGTGAACAACAATATAGTCAGTGAATAAAGTGAACAAGGTTCAATAATATAGATAGTGGACCATTCGCTTTATAAACGCTCTCCGGGATTAGCTTACCCGCGGTTACAATTTTGAGCCACCCCACTATTTAAGTGTGAGGCCTTGCCTAAAATTGGGATCTATGTATTTATTATTGTTATTATTATTACTACTACCACTACTTACAGTTGGCACCTGACGTAGCCCAGCCTCGCCGAGGACTGTTGCCCGGAAGAGCGACTTCGCAGCGTCCATCGGACGGGTTGACGACACTCGAAGTGCACGGCGGTCAGAGGTGACGGCGGGAAGGGGCTGGCAGGACCCCGGAAGGGCAGTCTGGACTAGCGAGGTGGAGGAGTGTCGGCAGGGCCAGTTAGCGCCGATCTGAACCAATAGAGTGTTGGAAGGATGTTACATCCAGTATCCAACCATCCTTAAAACGGAGTGTTGGAAGGATGCACGGCCAGTTCGGGACGATCTGGACCGACTAGGGGTGAAGGGAGGTCGGCAGGGCCAGTTTGGGCCGATCTGAACCGAGGGGAGGAGTTGAAGGTCTATGTACGCCGTCGACGAGTTTACGAGCAGCATTCGTCCCCCTGCTAAGCGGAGGTCAAGCTGTTATACAGGTCTTTACTGATGAGACAATCTTCCCTAGTCGGAGCTACACAATTGTGATTACGCGGGCGCAAGCTGTCTGCAGCGACGTGACATATTTTAATTACTTAATTTATAGCAGTAGGTATATTAGGTAATTTAATACCTACTGCTATAAATTAGGGAGTTAATTTATAGCAGTAGGTATAAAATAACTGCCTAATTTGATGACAGCTTCGTGTTCGTACTTTGTCAAGTTACATCACACATACCTGCTTTTACGCACATTATTGAGTTTCGCAGAATTCAAGGAATGTGTGGTCATCCCATGAATTGTATGATCACGTCATACTGGCCACCAAGCGTATAAACGAATAACTCCAAGAAGTACGATTATTCGCCACTAGAGGACGACATACAATGGAGAGTGCCTGCTAGCCACGCCTTTGAGAATTCACACTCCAAATATTCTACAATCACTGCATCAAATTCTTATTTAGCCCTAACTTAAAAGTTTTTAATATAGGAAACAATCTTCTAATTAATTACCTACACATTTTTATTTCATGATTCCAACATATGCATTTTACTTAAATCAATAATTGAGTCCCTAGATTGCTTGTATTATCTTATTAACTCGCAGAAATATTTAAAAAGTGTACTGTGGTTATTTCCAATGTTGCAGCGCTTATCAAGTCCCAAGATTCGAAGAGGACTCTACCACGGAGGAAGACATAAGTAGTGACGCATCATACCATGTCTCAAAGAAAGGAAGAACCGGTAAATTTCAAAAACGCGTGAAGCGTTCTTCTCGTTAAGTCAAATTCGTTTCTTCCAAAGGACTCGAGGTAAGGAAAGTAACATGCTACGTGGGGGATTTTTCAGTACAGAATCTCTTCGTGTTTATATGACCTTCACGTGTTTCTTAAATTCATTAAGGACGTTTAAGAAAATATTGGTTTCGTGCTACTTGTTTGAAATAGACCTCCGAGTGAATCTGATTTTTCATAGGCTAACTCATTCACGGTCTACCTGGGACAAGGAAAAAATCAAAAATAATCATGGGGGTCAAAGAAAATAACATTTCAAAGCTCTTCATTTTTTAGTTAGATGAAATATGTTTATAAAATAGTCTATTTGCTAAGACAAAGTCCTTAAGAACAGTTCTCGACACGAAATAAAAACGCTCCTCTCAGTATAAAATTGTAGACTCGCTTCCAGGTGATATAGGATTAATGGATTGCAACACTTGTTGGTAACTAACTGCAATAATGGAACTTCAGTGATTATTAAATACATAACTATAAGTATTGTAGTAAGAACATATTTTATAAACTTTAATTACAAAGCTATTATCATTTTTGTCAACTTTTTTCACCCATTCTTTCAGACGATCTGATGTCAACAGAAATGTTATTTCATTTCAGTTTAATACCAAAATTTATTGGCAGAATAGAGAACCAGCCGTCAACCGATATTGTTTAATTGCAATATATGGTTACTGACTAATTTTTTCATCTCAATTACAGAGAACTGTCATCATGTAGAGGCCATGAAAGAAATGCAACTTCAGAGTCGAAGAGGTCACGAATCGAAGTTTTCGGGTGCATTCGAGTGCCCAAACGTTAGGTATATCAGCGCAACAATTTTCTTTTAGATTGAGGTAGCTTATTGTCTGTCAGTATTATGACATGAATGAGGGACAAATACAATTCCTATTTAGAAAATTGACTCATTTCTCCTTAATGATCGCTACTGAAAAAAATTCTATAAAATACCCATATACGAACATTTTCTGTTATTTTCTTTTTGGCATGGGGAACGGTTCTAATACGTAAACTATTGACTTCATAAATACATACTCCAGTCATGCAAATCAACTAATTTTTCAAGTTTTTAATTTTATTTTTTTAAAAGGAGATATTGACTAACGTAATTATCCTGTGTGTTCCGCGGTTTTCATCATATATCTGAGAACGATTTTTAAAAAATGTTCTCGAGTACGCCTATTTAAAGCCTACGCTAGCGGCCTAGACTGTAGTAATACTACAAGCAATAAAATATAGGCCCGCGGCCTGAGAAGTATAGTGTCTCTCGAGAACGAGCTATCATTTATTTCGCTTCATACGAATGTAGCAGGAATAGTTTTCACATACGAAAGTTTTCGCTCGGATACGCTAGTGTACCAAAATGCAAGTTATCTATTCAATCTGTCATTCATATAAACCAAAAGGCAAAGTGAAAGAGATAAATAAATAAATGACTTTATTGGTGGCGAGGCTCAGGCCATTTAGCATGCTCTTCCGCCTGACCACTTTAAAAATTGTATTACATTAGTACATAATAAAAAGGAAGTCATTCAAAGAAAAATACGTCGCAATTTGGGTGAAGGGTTTCTCACATAGAAGACAGGAGTGTAAGCGAGGGAGGAAGGAGTTGACAGAAGAGGAATGCTCTCACAGGATTTGCATGATTAAACTTATTAATTTCAAGTTCGGTATGTAATTAAAATTAATCATAAATATATCATGTTGAACACTACGAGATTTTACTCAAATTGAGAGAAATTATCTTCTTGTGACTCGGCAATAGGTATAGAAGAGAACACGAAATAAATTGTTTAAATCAATGAAACGTTAATAAGTACTACTAATTGTTTCAAAGAGGTTTTGAAGAAGCTAATATTGCGTATGTATTATTGAATTACCCCTAAAAAACTAGAAAGGGGGGGAATCTCGTCAGCATACAATGAAAACACAGGAACTCAACAGTTCAACCCTTGAGAGGAACAGAAAACATTGAATAATAATGGTGAAACGATTTTACGTGTATTTCATAATAGCAATAATAAAAAATTACAATAATAATACATGAATGTATTATCAATCTATTAAGTAAAAAGATAATTAAAAACGTGGATACAATCAAACCAGTTTTAGGAAAAAATATAGAATATTCCCAAAAGTAGAAAATTAGAAATTTTAAAAATGTAGGAATTGTTTACCATTTAGAATATTCCCAAGACTAGAAAACCCGACCTAACCTCAATTAGAATGGCGGTTTAAGGCCAAGACGCAATACTCTGCTAAGAACACAGTACAGTACAAGTAAGCAATTTCGGTGCACACAAAGTAGAGGAGAAACGTAAATATTTTGATTTGAATATTATGTCTTAAAATATGGAGAAGGTTGTAAGAAATGATGAACGGAAACAGAAAGATTGCAAATTAGTGAAACACATATAGACAAAGCATGCAAATTATAATATCTTGAATACATACACATATGAGCAAATGCTCATGCTTAATCACGTATTCACAACACAGGTATGCATACATTGTCTACTGTAAGAAATGGATGTAAGAGATGTAACTAAGGATAAATGTACACATGTGTGTACTGTAATAAATATAACTAAGGATAAATGTAAGAAGAAAATAAGAAGAGGAACGTTATTTTTGTGTGCCACAGAGATTAGTTCACTTTTAAAATTAAACAATTTGATAATAGTATTAAAATTAGAGGAAAGAGAGACTTAAGGAACCTAGAATGAAAATTAAAAGTAAGAGAGAAAGGAAACAAAAAGAGCGAGGATTTTAGTGAGTGAATGTGTGTGCGAGAGAGAGAGAGAGCGACGAGATAGAGAGAGAGAGAGAGAGAGAGAGGAGAGAGAGAGAGAGAGAGAGAGAGAGAGAGAGAGGATAGGATGGAAGTATTTATTTGAAAAACGGCGTAGAACTTTGTCCGATAGGTGAGATTGGACATTTGTCACAGCGCTAAAGGAGTGCGACGTCCATCTAGTCCTAAGTTTTAGCAAACGAGCAGTGGCAATGTTGCTAAGTAATATTTTCATGAATCCAGTTAAAGGTAAGTAACAGACTAGTCTTTAATCGACTTGAGAACAGAAAGTAAAGAGCGGAGTAATTCTAATAACAATTTCATACCCTACATGCACGAAATTATGAGTAAGCTGCGACGTGTATAGCTACAGGCATTCACTTAAAAAACAGAGAAGGTTGAGGTTTCTTTAAACAATTTTCATGGAAGCTGGTAACTCAACTACATCGTCCGCTAGGGAACAGCACGAACATTTCCATCGAAGGGACGAACCATATTCCGTCATTCCGTGCGCAAATCTCTGTCATACCCCAGAAGAGGATTGCTAGGTGCTTTATAATATAAATAAAATTAACCGACCCCTCCACGAAGAAGCGAGGCTTACGGTGCAGAGCGCCGAGAGATTTCATGCACTGTGCGGGTAAGTGCAGAGCCGAATAAAAATGGGAAGTACTCGAAATAAACTTTAATAGCCCTGAATTCTTTACGATCCTGGAGATGGGCAACAAATCATGGCGGGCGCTCTCCCACCGTTCGGGAAGGGGTATAACCTTTTATCATTCCTCGTGGCACGTCAGGGAGAGAGGAAATGGTTTCTCAGATAAGCGGGAGGAGGTACGAAGTGCATTCAAAAACTTTTGTTATTGTCCCTCGGCAAAGAGGCTCCGCCAAGTGAGTTATTTCTTATTGAATAGAGCGGGCACGCTTGCCAGCATCGCCAGTGCAACTGGCTTTCTCCGATGGCGCCCCCGGGGACTCGATGAGGGGAGAAGTGAATCCGGGTCCGAGAAGAATCGCACGAAGAGTTCGATACTTCGCTTGTTTACGTCTCCGTCGGGACGGAAATCCGTTTTATGCAAAATTTAACGTAGATATGTAATAAAACGAGAAATATAATGAAACAATGTTTAAACATTCTCGTTACTTTTTTATCACGTGATTTTTTATTGACATTATTTTTATCTTCAAATAACTGTTTCTCCTTTTCGTGTATTACTATGTTCCCTGAAGATTCTTCTATAGTTCGAGAAATATTGTAAAATTTTTCATTTTTATTCTTTGCTCGTAGGAGAAATAATTTTATTTTCCAATATGATGTATGCAGCACCTTCCAGGACAGTTCACATGAATTAAATCCTCTTATCAGGAAGGGAGCTGCTACATGTTCCCAATGCAGTGAAATTATGATTGATCCAGTAATGCAATATATATTTCGAAGAAAAAATATCGTATAGATGTTACTCATGTTCATAAAAGGAAGCATAGAATGGTATTTTATGCTTCCATTCTTCCTTCCTTTATAAATATATTTTACTAGTAGAACCGTGGAAACGTTGTTCCGCCCTTCCATCTCCCTTTCTCTCTGTCCCTGTCTCAGTCTGACTGTCACTGTGCGTCTCTGTCTCTGCCTCGCTTTGACCTTATTCAATTTAGTTGCAGATTCTGTACGTCTCTGAGCAGGTTAGATAATATCTAGAAGCGCCGGACCAACAAAAATGTAATAGAATGTTCATGAAGGTCTCATCCTGTAGATTACAATGTGAGAAACATTTCATTGAGGAGGCCTCAAAATTTCAGTTTCTAATACCCTAGAATGCTTCGTTATTTAATGATATAGATTCAAAATGCTGCCGAGTGTTGCAGGTTGTATTTGACGTAAAATATTTAGTTTTGTTCTACAGCACCATGCAGTAGAATTGCAACAAAATTAACCGCACATAAATCTCCTCAAGCCAACCAATCAAGCGATTTGATTTTCTACAAGTGTGCGTGTTTCGTAATTACACATTTTCATAATCTGTGTTTTTTGTCAATTCAACATAAAATATATTCTACGTACTAAAATTAGCTCTAGTAGCCGCTATTGTCGTTCTATTTATAATATAACCACCATATAAACACCACTGAAAAGATACAAACAAGAAACTATATTTTAGACAAGCTTTGTGGTACAACCTGGGGTGCCTCTGCTAAAGCCCTACGATGCTCAGCTATGGGTCTTGTTTACTCTGCTGTTGAGTACGGATCTCCAGTCTGCTAAACAGCTGCCATGTCTCTCACGTAGACGCTCAACTAAATAGAAGTATGCGAGTTATCACAGGTTTCATAAAATCTACCCCTACTTATTGGCTACCGACACTTAGCAATATCATGCCTCCACACATCTGCAGGAAAACAGCACTTACTCGGGAATATACGAAGATCCTGAATCCTGAACCCGTATCTACCAATACATGAGAATATATTAAGCGCCTACAGTACCAGACTCAAATCTAGACGATCTCTCCTGAAAACAGTGATGCATTTTTATTAAAGTAATTTTTCGGCAAATAAGGAATGGGAGAAGTACTGGATAGGAAAATGCCCCTACAAATACACCTTTAAAATATAATGAAGCTCCTGCAGGTTTTGAGCTGCCGAGAAGAATATGGAAGACAGCTAACAGACTACGTACAGGACATGGTATTTGTGCAAATACAATATACAAGCGAAACAAAGTGACATCTCCCGGTTGCAAGTGTGGTGCGGAGTTTCAAACAATCACTCATATTGCTCAAGAATGCGAACTAACGGCATATCAGGGTGATGGATCAGATGTGTATACTCTTGCTCCTCGGCGATCGAGTGGATTGAGAGGCTACCTAGTAGATTGTGACTTGTGCTGGGGGCATGTGTAATTGCCATACGCTAAGTAAATAATACATGTCGAATACTTCATATAAGATAATATATTATAACAAATACTATACTTTAAGTAGTAGTACAAACGTGGTAAACATGTGAAGTTTTGACCCTCGCGCTTTGTAAAAACTTCTTGATCGACCGCGAAACGTTTTCTTTATTTCAGGTATAGTTATTTCAAGTTTTGGAATTAATGAAACACCAAACGTTCATAAAACATACATTGAATATAAAAACAATCGAATTTAAAAAGTTGTATTTATTCAAAAATTCAAATAGTTAAATAACTAGAACAAAAAAAGATATTCCGAAAACGAACCCTGACATCAAGATATATAAATATGCAATACTGATTGCAAATTGAAATGTTCAAATGTAAAATATTTAAATGTCTTTATTTTTACCGATACATTACTGCTTGTTACTACATTCAATTCGTAGGCTCGATGTACTCTGTAACTACGTTGGATCGAGAGGATCGTGGTTATGGAGAGATTATGAAAACAGATGAACGACACGTGTTCTCTTACGAAGAAAATTTTTGACGGAAAATATGAAGGCATTACTAAGTGCGTCAAAGAACATTTTGTAAGAATTGTAAATTTGAATCATTAAACTTAGAAAATGAAATCTTAAATCTAACACTCTCCTTACTATCTGGAGCGACAAAAAGGCATCGGAACAAAACTGTTATCTCGGCGGTTAGTCTTTCTTATTTCATATGTTTTTTTTTCCACTTCTTCCCCCTTCCACACGATTGAAATGAAAATGTAGGAAGGGTGGCCGGGGAAATGACCGATGGAGCATTAGAGGCATGCAATGTGAAAAATCTATCGCAAAGTCGCTTGGTCTATCATAAATTCCATTGGATCGAACGGATTGGTCATAAATCCATCAAGATATCTAAGAGTTGTTGTATTCGTTCCAGCGGAGAGAGATGAAGAGACCAACCGCTACATCACGAGGTATTCGATTTTTATCCTTTGGGGTCATTAATTGAACTAGTAAATGCAATTTCAAGTGACATTTTGAATGTTGAATTGATAGATGAAGAAAACATTTTAATTGGATGTGATGAAACATCATTTGTACGTTGTGACGCTTCTTAAAAGGAATGAAAATTAAATTCGAGAACATTTTCAAAATTTTACTCAAGATAAAGCCTTAATACAGGAGTGAAAATTTACGTCTTTCAAACGTTCAAGTGGTTGAGTGAAAATAGCGTTCAGTTAACATCCTACTTATTTACTTTTCATTATATCTTATACATTTACTTGACCACAACTGTAGATTATGATTGCTCACAATATACAGAGATATATTTATCATAATATAAAATATATATTTCTTTTAATGTGACAAAACATTTGAAATTCATAAATATTTGGAATTTAAATTAAAATCTCAAAGTGATTGAAAAGTTGTAGTAAAGTAGGAGGAATTCGTTCTATATAAATGTCTGTGGTACATGTGTTGATCGAAGGATGCTTTGCTGGATTATAAATGTTACGTTTTGCAAACCACACCAATGCATCACAAATGCCAACTAGTCGATTATCGTGTGGTCATATAAATCGAAGCTCATAATGGCAATTGGCTGTATTAAAGCGAATGGATTCCCTGTAGTAATTGAGCGATTATGTACTTCCGCGAAGAAAATTTGTGATTTCTGGAACGATTAAGCCCGAACACAATGCTTCCATTTTTGGCGGATCAAATCGAACGTTTCTTGAAAGCGAGAGAGGGCACTTGTGAATTTAAATTCATATTACATAACCATATAACATGAATGCATAAATGAGATAATTGTTGATAAATGATGTTTGTTTACAAAATGATTGTTACATCTTACTTGGAACTAGAGATATTATGCCAGCAAGCTTTAATTTTAAAAAGTCCTATAAGGTCATTTTTTCATAAAAAAGTGTTATAAGAATAACTCTTGGATCGGTCTTGGTCTTTGCATGTTATATAGCCTTTCTTTCTGTATATTTCCACCTAAAATGAGAGTATCAGATAACTTTTTTAAATTCAAGAAGTTAATGATTGTATTAATAGCATGATCAAGATGGTGGTGTAACGATAATATTAATGGCAACGAAGCAAGCTAATTTTCTATTGTACACACTCCAAAATACTTTTAGGCATGTACGTCTCAATTCATGAGAAACATACGCAGTTAAAGCATCATACATTGATCTTTAGCACTTTCGGCCCATGTATTGGAAAAAGTGCCATTCGGGAAATTGAACCTGGCTTTCTGAAAAACTCCAGGTTGTAACAAGCTACCCAAGAAGGCAGTTCTACGAACTGTCGGGTGCCTCTACAATACTTTGTGGAAATGTGGGCTGTCCAAATAAAGAAATTTCATCCGTTGAAGGGAGTTATCTAAGTTCTTACACCAAATTAAATGTACGAAGGCTATCCAGAAAGTAGATTACGTTTTGGAATAAAAAATAAAGTATAGGAAACAATTTTATTATATTACATATGAAAGCCACACTCAAATTCTACTTTTCTACATAGTCACAATTCAAATTAAGGCATTTATCGTAGCGATGTACGAGCTTGGAAATTCCTTCGTCCGAAAAATTCGGCGCCTGCGCCTTCAACCACTTCGTTACCTCTTCTTGCAGCTGTGCGTCGTCATCAAAACGCTGCATAGCCAGCCACTTCTTCATTGCTGGGAATAGGTGGAAGTCGCTCGGGTGCTACGGTCGGGACTGTACGGCTGATGGGGAAACAACTCCCACTTAAAAGAGTTCAAGAACTTAACGAGTGACATTTGCCGTGTGGGGCGGGCGTTGTCGTGAATCAACAAGATCTTAGAGCTCAACATTCCTCTGCCTTGTTTTGAATTGCTCTTCTGAGGTTTTGGAGTAGTTTGGCAATACCTTTGAGAGTTTATTGTAGTGCCTCTTTCAAGGAAGTCCACAAAATCA